>OY744531.1:34186432-34191432 GCA_963556195.1 Sepiola atlantica | reverse complement strand
CTCACAAAAATGTTGCTGCATTTTAAAGTGTTTGGACGAATCCATGACACTATTATTTATGTGATTAATGTATTATTTTTAGTTTTATATTATAAATATAAAAAACATCAACACATCAAAAAATAAAAGATAAATAAATATGTATATACATATATATATATATATATATATATATATATATACATACACACATACATATATATACCTTTAGTTCCTCCTTTTCTCCCTCGTCCTACTTTGTTGTCCATCTCCCCGTTGTTGTCAACCTCAAATAAATATTAATCTTCCTTGTTCACTTTAGTTTTTCTAATCTGCGTTCACAACTGTCGACTTTTTATATATATATATATATGTATGTATATATACAAGCTTAAAGTTGTGTGTAACCATATTGTTATTTTTATCTGAGAAATACATGAATACATTATTAATGAAAGTGTATGTATAATAATACCTTCGTTTTTACGTACATTTATTATCTTTAAAAAATGAGATCTTCTACACCCATTTAAAGATAAGATCGTCCACAAAAAATGATGTGTCCGATTTCAAAATACAATAAGAAATCATAGTTATCATTCTGTCCACGTCGCTTTAGTGGTTGTGACCGACGATATCTAGTTGACAATTATTTCATGGTAAGAAATACATGGACATGAGGTTAGCATCAGTAACATTTCCACGAGGTCCAAAGAGAGAGAGAGAGAGAGAGAGAGAGAGAGAAGAGGGAGATAAAGGTGAGCGAGTTGATAGATCTAAATTTAAGATTTCGCGTGTCTCATTTTCTAGAAGTGAACTCTCCAACATAACTTGAACATTTCCAATGTCATTTTACAATATTTCAAATGATTTTTTTTTCATTTTTCCTGATGTGTTTGCTTCAAAAATGGTAAGGTAGAAATACTTATCCAGGAATGTATTTTATTTTAATTGCATTAAAAATTTAAAATACTACCGTTTCAAGTTTTATATTATATTCGTTTATAAAAACAATTTTACATATATATATATATATATATATATATATATATATATATATATATATATATATATATATATATATTTGTAAGGAGAGGTAGTTTGCTTGAAGCATTGTATGTAATACGTATATAGAGGAGTATTAGAAGGCTATCACATTTCCATGTCTTGCATTGTGATAGCATTCTAATACTCATCTCTCTCTCTCATATATATATATATATATATATATATATATATATATATATATATATATATATATATATATATTATAATAATTTAAAATTAGAAGTCTTTCGAATGCAAGATTATTTATTATAATTTTTTACGTTAATCTTAATTTTTTCAGAATCAAATGACATTTTAAGAGATGACTACAACTGCGCCATATTTAGAACACACTTTTTAAACGTCCGTGTTGTACATCACGTGGTTCTCTTGACGATTTCTAAACGCAAATCTTGGGTGTTGAACAAATAAGCATAAGGTATGCTGGTATTTTAAAAAGAGACGTCGTTTTTGTGGAAGCTTTGATGGGTTAGAAATATCAAAATAATTGAGAATTAGGAGTCTTTTTTCCAATGCAAGATTTTTATAAACACTATTTTTAATTTACTCTTAAATTATTCGAAATTAAATTCCATGTCCAGAGATGCCCAGAATGATGTCATATTTTAAAATCGTTTTTAAATTGTTTAATGAAATTATCTTTATTAATAATAACATATTATGCGATTCAAAAGCCTTCGTGTGTCCAACAACAAAATATGCAAGTTTCTATCAGATCGATTTAGATGACGGATTGAAGTAAAGTAAAAATAAAAAAGAGTGTAATATTTATTTTAATTCATGATTTTTCTAAATGAGATTTATTTTTAAAATTTTTAATTAATTTATTTTAGTTTTAGAATCAACGTATTTAAATACTTGCTTTAATTTGAAAGGTATTCGTTTGAATTTGAATTTTTGTTAAATTTACGATTGTTTAAATTTTAAGTACAGTTTTTTTATTTGTTTTTTTTTAATTTGAGTTTTGTGTTTGATTGACATAAATTGGTATCACTTTGAAATTGTTTTCCCGTTGGTTGCTGAGTTTTACGGCATTTCAACATTAGTGCGATTATGTTATGCCCATGCTTTACGTATGTTTTATATACTCTATATTTGCTTGTAGATTGATTTGTTTTGTAGATGAGCTCCTGACAGATATTATCATTACGGGTTCGATTAAAGCTGGCATCATTTGTAAATAAAGAAGGACACAAGACTCATGTTTACTCCCAAGTTGGTTCTTCATCACTGGATTAAGTTGTGTAATGTTGGAGAGCTTTGTAATGTGAGGGTCAATGTGCACACTAAGCACCAGTGGTGTTTGTCAGCCATTTGCACGAGCATGACCAGAGTTAGGCTTATATGCTTATACATTGTTTGCATACTAGGAGGCCCACCTTCTTGAAAGGCGGAGTACGATAACAGTGAAAGTAACGGCGTACACTTTGAAAGACAGAGCAAACCCGTTGCTAGTCAACAGTTGAACGTGGAATTAGTAGGAGAAAGCGGCGAGGAATCTAGAAGATGGAAAACGAGTGGCTGACAAACCGGAAGCTATTTCGACCGTCGAATTTCAGGCCCGGGAATTAGGATAAGCAAGAGAGAGAATGGGCTGGCAAAAATAGATTTCAAGGTGATTGCATGCGGTAAAGACGAATTCCTTTCTTAAGGGTGTCCGAGACAGGTTTACGTCATGTCCAGGAAAGATTTTATTTATTTAATCATAGATGAAACTCGGGCAGTCAAAGTTGACCGTCACGTAATTGTAACTAAAGGGGTGACTCCCCCTTCTCAAGCTTTCCAAGTTTAGTGGATGTATCTTAAGTGTTGCATTTCGACCTTGTGCAATACATGCAGAAAAACCAATTTTCCGTCATTACTACATAATCATAAATGGTTCGCAGCTGGTTGTTGTACGCACACTTTTGTGATCCATCCCGACTTAAATAACGCCGCCGGAAAATAAGTTTATTCATACCTTGAACAGGACTAATTCAAAACAAAGCTGTTAGAAGACATATGAGATTTGTTCAACGAGATCTTCGTTCAAAATAAGTGACTAGTGTGATAAGGGAGGCACAGATATATACTGATACATACATTAAATGATATCTTACGAGTGCATGTTAAATTAACGTCTTTACACGACGTATAGGTTTTGCAAGGAACAGCAAAATTGTCTCCTTCTCTCTCACCCTCTCTCTGTCTCTCTCTCTATATATATTATATATATATATCTTTCTCTCTCTTACTCTCTCATTCTCTTTCTCTCTCTCTCTCTGAAGTCATACAATGTCACAACTGTTTCTATCAAATTCCAATTCTCAAATTCGAAGTTGCCCTCGATTGAACTTTAATTTCCTGTTATTTTCGATTAACCGTCTTATAGTGGATTTTCTTGCCCATCATTTAATATTAGACCCCACCCATGACCAATTTTAAATTCAGTAATTTGAGAGTAAACTGGTGTAGTATGCAATAACCTTTTTCCCCTTCTCGTTAGTTTTTCGTTTTTTATTATTTTGTGTATAATATTAAGTGTTTAAAAAAATCCCTTCCACTGAAATACAGGTGTGGAGAGTTAAGTCCATTATCGACAATTATTACGACTATATGCGTAGTTCGTCCGCGTGCAGTTTAATAGTAATTGTTGGTTTCGCAGTGTTGTTATGGGAAGGACCGAAATGAGTTCGCGTGGAGGTTACAAGCTGGCTGGCTGCCCTTTGAGTCCTTGTTTATATCTTTATTTCCTTTCTTTTACTTTCTAACTCTTTCCTTCCGCATTTCTTTTATTTCTTACTTCTTTCTGTCACCTCTTTTAGTTAGTCTGTTTTGTCCATCATTTCAAAAGAACTCTGTAATCGCCTTTTTCACGCACTGTCGAGTCCCTTTGTTTGTGATTATTAACGAACCTGCAACCGAACAACGACACAGTTCGATAGAGACGTGTTAATTCGAGCAGAAAAACCGGCGACACACGAAACGCAACCACTTTATTATTCATTGGCCTCAGTTTCAAAATCAAGCAATATCAATATTTGACGAGGCTTGATGAATTGCTCTTCGATTGTCGAGTCTATTCTTGTTCTTATCAGGAATGATTGTTGTTTCGCCCATTCTCTTCAATTTTACTTAATGGTTTTAGTGTAAACCTGAATGAATATAAATTCTCTCATTTTCCTCACACCCGTTTTTCAGTCATATGCTGATATCTGGCAAAAATAAACGACCCATTATATATACAAGCAAATATATGCTCCCTCCGGTCGCATATGTTTGCTAGGCGGCCGCGTCAGTAATGAACGCTCACCCGTGAACCGGGGGAGCCCCAGTCATATTTCTTGGCTGGTTAGACATTGATTTTCTTTGTTTCCGACCAAGAATATTTTTAGTAACAAATAAAGAAAAAAAAAATTTCGACCCCACCCCAAATTTTTATTTACCCCCACCATAAATAGAAATATTTTTATTTATAGAATGAAAAGAAAAAAAACATGTTTTGCCCCCCCCCTCCCCAATTTTTTATTTTACCATTCCCCCATACTTAGAAATATTTTTTAGTTAAGGAAAGAAAAAAAAATTGTGTTAATTTTTTTGTTGACAAAAGAAGGAAAGAGAAGAAAATCACATATTTTATTTTAATAAATTAAACACGGAATAATAAAAACAGTTTGTAAATAAAAGCTTTACGGCGTAAAAGGTAAAGCCAAAATCCTAAACACACTTAAGGTCGTAAAAAATGAAGATATTGGAAAGTTTTCAAATCGGAGAAAATGTGTACCTAAAATAAAACAGTAAAAAAATCAAATACAGCGAACACGATTAGTTATTTAAATGCTCTCGAGAAAAAGTTTACCTAAATTAAATTCATTAGAATGTGTGTGGTTTTTTAAATAGTAATTTTTAAATCAATTATTATTTTAATTAAACAATTTGATTCAATGAATTTGTTATAATCAACAATTAAAAAA
>OY744531.1:34158932-34181432 GCA_963556195.1 Sepiola atlantica | reverse complement strand
ACTAAAACAAGTGCAAGAGAGAGACAAACAATAGAGCTTAAAGGGACGCTTAACATCTTAAAAATATATCTTTGAAAGTTTGAAATAGCGGGTGACTGTCTAGCATCTGGTAGGATGACCCATCCATAGCGAAAATTGAATATATATATATATATATATATATATATATATGTGTGTGTGTGTGTGTGTGTGTGTGTGTGTGTGTGTGTGAGTGTTAATATAAATATATGCATATGTACATGCGCATAATTATGAAGAGGGATAGAAATAAAAGAAAAAACGCTGACCCACTATGTGTACAAAAATACATACTATAATATGCAAAAACCTACATGCATACTACACATATGCATACAACTACACACGTATATAAAAGAGTTCTATTCATGCGGCATATTTTGTTATACTTACTTGCGAACAAGGCTCAACTTTAATCTTATTAAAGGGACATATCAAAATATTAATTTTAAGTAAACAATATAATTCTATATGTACCTCCATACGGCAGCGTATCAAGCTTTCGGTCTCATCAGTGTAAGGATGATCATCTAAGACGGTCGCACGGTTCGAACCCCTGCCACAAAATCAACCTAGCCTCCGCACGCAACCGTCATAACCATTAGGCCATGAGACGTTAACACACTCGAGAAGGGAATTTAAGTTCTATACATTCGAAGGGCGGCATATATACAAAGATTATACGAACGTTGTCGGAATATGCCTTATAGCTACGTGTTAGTCTATTTTTATTTCGACGAACAAGGCTCAACTTTAATCTTATTAAAAGGGCATATAACACGATTAATTTTAAGTAAATAATATTAAATTATTTATACCTACATACGCCAGCGTTTCAAGCTTTCGCTCTTATAATATATATATATATATATATATATATATATATATATATATATATATAATGTCATTCATACGAATTTCAATATAAGTGATGTACCCTAAAATAATAATCAATCGTGAAAATATGAAGATCAATATATGGAATAGAGCAATGAATTAAAAAGAAGAAAAAATGTAAATAAAACAATATATAAATACAATATTTATTAAGACATCATAAGTTGTCCTTAATAATGAAACTCCTTGATTTTTAACCGATGTCTTAATAAATATTGTATTTTTAAAATGTTTTATATTCTAATCTGTCTTCTTCCGAATATGTATATATATATATATATATATATATATATATATATATATATATATATATATATATATATATATATATATAGTCTTGGAAGTGTCTCAACCATTAAAACTATATTATAAAAAAACCCAAAAAACAAAAAAAACTTAAGTCCCAAGTCGTTCAGTGGAAAATAACTCATGTAAGTAAATTTAACTTTTTCAGTTATTATATTAGTTTTGCTTCTAACATTATTTAAGGGGTCATCAGTTGTTTACCATGAAAAACTGTTTCGGGAATTTCGGAATATATATATATATATATATATATATATATATATATATATATATATATATATATATATATATATATATATATATATATAGATAGATAGATAGATAGATAGATAGATAGATAGATATACTGACAATTATACATTTATATCTGCAGATACGTACAGGTTTAAAGTAAATGTAACTTCTCATTCATAAGGATAAACAAATGTAGATATCTATACTTATCCTACATACACATGAATATTGTATAAACATATCTACCACCAGATACTTTTTGTAGATAACAATTGATTACAACTGATGAACTCAATGAATATAAAGGTAACATAGTATGGGACTTTTATATTAATTTATCATACATGTAAGAATACATGTAAGAAAATTTTAAATATTAACTGTAAAGTAATAGTAGTTTTTTGTTAAGTAAAACCATATTTTTTAATATCTTATATTTTTATTTACTTCAAAAGATACTAAAATGTTATTATTATACTAAGTTAAGTGTTAAGAAAGGTACTAAGCGGGTGGGCAATATACTGTATTAACTAAACTACCTATTCGTTAAGTATCATCAAGTGTATAAAACCATACATAATGTAGTAATTCAAGTTAAATATGAGAAAACAAAGTGCATAGAAAATTAGATGCTGAGAATATTGTGATAATAAATTAAGTGGTTCAGACAAAGATTATGGTAAAGAGTGCTACAAGTAGATAATATTGGTCAAATTCAAATTTACTTTTAAGCTGAAATAAAGAAAATATTTCAGAACAGCGATTCAAAGGAGTAAAATTGGAGTTAAGATCTTAGTTTCACAAAGAGGACAAACACTCAAACCAGATTTATATGATGCAAGCATTTTGAACAATTGACAATTCCAGTTTAGTTGCGATGTTTGGAATAAGGAATATTGCCCCCTATCTCCACCACACAACCCACTTCATTCAGAAAACACCCTTAGACTTGAACCCAGTAACGAACTCGCCACATCGAGATTTGACAATCTTTCAAACAAAAATGTTAGTAGAATTTTCCGTGCCAAACTCATACAATGCCTGGGAAAGGGTTTACTTACGTACGATAATATCGTATATAAACTGATTGAGTATTACGTTAATAATCTTATCTACCCAGAGATACGGACGGAAACATGTCTATTCGTCAGAGCTCAATATTTTCTTTTGTCCTACACGGCACGCCTACAGACTCATGAATGCATTCTACCACAGTGAAGGTAAGAAAAATATTCATGGCGTTTTGAGCTTGTAGGTGTCTATTATGAAGTTCTTCTATGCGTATCGAGGCAGAAAGAAGACGTCATTCAGAGTCTAGAATTTACCAGGTTCTTTGCCAAAAAGAACTTCTCTAAATAAGAGATAATAAATAAAAGCAAAAAAAATACAGATAAAATGATTGGATAAAAAAAAACTAGTTTATTTTTGGGTCGGAATTTGCGCGCCTCTCGACCTTTGTCTTCCATTCACTGAATGGCTTTTGGATAACTTGAAAAATAAATGAAACAAAATTGTCTGCCGTTCACACATACTTTAAATTCCGACGGCTATGTTTTCGCTTCATATTTATCGCCTTACCTCGAAGCAAATTTCCGCGTGTTGTTTTTTTCACTTGCCAATGTGTGACGAATATGCATACCAATATGTTGTAGTACTAAGCATCCATTACTTCTCCACGTGATCTGTCAGTTCATTTCTTACTAGATGATGTACCTGTGCAATAGGATGCCCGTACTTTGATCGGGACGTCTACAAGTTGCAATACATTAGCTGAAGACATGAAATATTTTCCAACGAGATGATGTACCGGGACGATAGCACATTCTTTCTCAAATATAGCTTTATATTAGCCTAAGTACCCTGGTGTAAAGTTTATTTAGCAAAGTTAATATTCTACGAGATATTTTTACGTTGATGAGGATTTCTACTTACTGTAGTAATTGGATACTAGAACTCAACAGTCGAATTTGGAGTTCTCCTAACTGAAGTAATTACGCGCTAGGTCATAATTATTCTAGTGAAAGATTTCTGCTAGCTGAATTTCATGACTATAAGGCATCATTATTCTGGTGAAGGTTTCGACTACCTAAAGTTAATTATTCTAATCTATGTTTATACTAGCTAAAGTGCATGACTTATAAGGCATCAATTATTCCTGTGAGGGTTTCTACTAGCTGAACTAAATGAATTATAAGGCATCCTTATTCTTGTAAAGGTGTTTACTAGCATAAGTTCATGACTCATAAGGATTTATTTTTCTAGTGAAGGTTTTTACTAGTTAAGTTCATTACTTATATAGCATAATTATTCTGTTAATTGTTTCTACTAGTGTAAATTCATGACTTATTGTTGTGGGCCTGTAAAACGGCCGGAAGTAGAGCACACACTCGGAGTTTAGAGTAACAAGTATATAGTATATTGAAAAAGTATAATAGAGCAGAGAACTAGAGTGGTTGTATGTCTGTCCTGACTGACAGTATAGGTAGGTGTAGTCAAACACTTAGAAGCAGGTGCTCTCAGTATTTATGGTGAGTTGAAGAGTTCAAGTAGTCCGTCTAGATAAGGTACTATAAAACACACTCCCAAGCTTTAATCCGTCAGAAGTCAAAGTATCGTTTTCATTTTCATTGCTAGTATTCTGAGACTGCTTAGACTAGCTATATGTCGAAAGTGTCGTATCTGGTAAACGTAACACCTTTTTTGAGGAGTGCTGTCGGGTTCCTTTGATAGTCGTTTCCCAATTTGATTTAGGTGGCTCTTAGGAGATAGCTGTATGCCTCTATCAAAATAAGATTGATATGCTCCAGTTTTTTTTTTCATTCGAAACCTTTGATTTTTCTAGCACATCTTTAAACTTTGGAAAATGTATTATTTGCTTCGACATTACACTTCAAGACAAGTTACCTTATATCTCATAGACTTAAGCTCTTCGAAGATATCTTTGAGTCTCATCTTTAGTTATTCCAGCTCATGAACCATACGTTCACTCTCATTAGCATTCAACTATTTATCCAAATAATTTAATTTCTTTCAGTTTAGTGTTAGCTATTTGCAGCGTGAATTTTGTGTCCTGATGTGCTTTAATGTCTGCCGCCATCTTAGTTGGAGCCCATTTTATACAATTATTAATAGTTGAATCAAATTCCTTCTTTTCGTTTTTCTGACTTGACTGTAAGATTTGTTATTTTCTGGCTACAAATGTTGGTTGATAACCCCCATAACTTTCACCGCTGCATTACATTGTTGGAATTTTTTCATATGAACTTTTTTACTTTTTACGTAGTTCTGTTTAAAGTAATGTCACTAATAATTTCATCCTCGAATTTTTCGTTTTCAACAATCACCGTTCTGGCTATTTTGTTGCTTCTTAACATGGTCGCTTTTTCTAACATTCTCCATGTATGCATGTTGATAATCGACAATTCTGAATCAGAATCGAATTGTAATTTAACATTTTCATTCAGGATTTTTACCTTTACATATTTCCTTATAATTCTGCTCCCCTAGTTGTTCGTTTTTATAAACTGAACCTGAGTTTTATTTCCTCCATTCGCTCTGCAATGTGACTTGTGTCAGACTTTATTACTAGTTAGACATGTTTAAAAATGGTATGGGCAGTCCGTTACCTAATGAAGGGATCCACAACGGAAACAAAGACTAGGCCGTAATTTATCTTGTTTTTTTTTTATTGAGCTGGCTTGTTTTAGTAGGAGCGTGAAAATAAACCATTTTTTTTTTGTTTTGAGTTGGTTTGAAGCAGAGTTGAAATGTGTTTTCTGACGTACTTTTCTTATGTTCGCAATGCCCGACTCTTCAATGTCTTTAGAATGTTGTTTATCACTTAAAAATCGATGTCGACTAATTTATGTAATGTTAAATTTTGTTCAATTTCTGACTTGTTTAGAAGCCTACGCTTGATGTATGCGTCTTTTTGTTTTACAAGTCCTTGCATGAAAATATAATTGATGTAACAGTGGAACATCTTTGATTGATGTATGTTCCACTTGAGGATGAAGTTTAATAGGAGTGTCAATTAGATTTAGGAAAATACTATGAAGCGATTGTAAACAATAGGGATAACAATACAGTTGTTAATTACTTAGGACGACGGTTCGAATAGTATATGTTAACATTGGAATTTAAGATGTAGTTAGCAGGAATGAACTCACGGAGTATTGTGTTTCTGAATTCTTTGAAAGAAGCTCTATTCATATGAATGCCGTTAGGTTCTAGGTACACAGACGCAGAAAGGAAACGTCTGTGTAGTGGTGCTAGCTAGATGGGTAATTGTTGTGAATCATATAGTGTAGTAAAGTCGAGCGTCTACCATGAAAATACCGATATAATAGAGAAAAACTCGCAGCGTCTCTTCTGTGAGAAAAAAACCGCGAAGAAGAAAATACGAACACCTACCACTAGGTGGCGGAGAAGGAAAATATGCACTGAATGGCACCACCCCAGATGCAAGAGCAGTACTCCATCTTAGATCGAATTTGATTCTTATACAGGTGGAAGATTGTGTCCGATGTCAGGTAATTTCTGTAGAAGAAAGAATGATTACACCATTTTTACAATGACATTAGCAACATTTTGTATTTTGTTTAATGTAAGAAGGTACTTTCGAACAAGACAACCAATCAAAGAATTAGATTCCTTATTGTAGAAATGGAACTTAGTTCTGTGTGAATGCTATCGTAATTCAGAGTCAGAATTAAAACAAATAAGTCTTATAGATATGAATGATTTTATTTATAAAATATACATTACTGTCTCTGTTTTGAGTACCGGAGTTTCATCGATTTGGATATGCCGTTTTTTGCCAAGAAAACAGCGTCCGTGTTGTATGTTTTCATATGGAAGATTCTTCTTCCACATGAAAAGATATGAAACAGACGTTTGTTTTTAAGGCAGACAATCCCAACTTTTCACATTATTAAACTCGCAAAAATATCAAAATAAAAAAAAAACAAAAAATGAAGTGAAGATTTTATAATCGCTTTTTCAAAATCAAAAATACTAAAAAGAAAAAAGAAACGGAAAAATACAACGAAGTAAAATGAAATTCAAAAAAAATACAACGAAGTAAAATGAAATTCAAAAATAATACAACGAAGTGAAATGAAATTCAAAAAAAATACAACGAAGTAAAATGAAATTCAAAAAAAATACAACGAAGTAAAATTAAATTCAAAAAAATACAACGAAGTAAAATGAAATTAAAAAAAAATACAACGAAATAAAATGAAATTGAAAATAAATACAACGAAGTAAAATGAAATTCAAAAAAATAGGAATCAAATAGGTCAATTTCCGAAAAATGTAAACTTAATTACATTAATTTACGCTTGCTTTTATTTTATTTTTAGTTACAATAAGACCATTTTCGTTGTATACAAGTGTAAAATATTGACACCTGTCTATATAAAATATTACATTTCAAATTAAATAAATGTAAGCTTATGCTTCGGAATTTTTTAGATGAGGATTGATAATCTGCATTATTTGGATTATTCAGACTGCTTTTATCATGTTAAATGTTATTCTCACAACGTTTTGGCCGATGTAACCTCCGATTATATTCAGGTCCACCTTTTCATACTCGGAAATGTGTAAAGAATTTCGAACAAAACCTGGAGTAGCTTGCTTTTGCCCCGTCAGCCATGCCCGAGAAGAAGTCTTAAGTAATTCGTAAGTGTATGTTTTGGATTGCCAGCACTGAGAATAAAATCTTCAACCTTCAGACAACTTTTACTTAGAACTGATTATAACTTAGTACTTATATTTGTTGGGCAAAGGATCATTGGGATACTAAGAAGATAGAAGAACGTAAACGATAGAAACCCGCCCTCGCGGATTAAATCAAGTGTTCCGTTCGAAATTCCGTACAGATTCGTAAGTTAGACATGAAGAGACCCGAGCTCGAAAAGACACACCTAAAGACAGTCGGAAATTACACCGGCCGAAACATTTAAAAATAACATCCAAGATGAAAACAGTAGTCCAAATAATCCAAATAATACAAATGTAAATACATTTGTGAACTGGTGCTTTCTTAACAATTTCCCAGTTTATGTAAGGGGATTTTCCAGCTCTGTCTTCTATATTCAACATATATGTATCTAGGGTTGTTAAATTTCTATGTTTTGTTCGGGAGGCTGTACCGTTTTTTCTGTATTTATATACAACAACAATATAGCCTAAATAATATAGACTTACACCATTAAAATATTACATCAACCCAATAAAAGGACTAACAATCCAACCACGTGGGGCCACGAATTATTTGACCTTAGGCCGTGGGTGGCGAACCCTGTCATGTGTTAGAACGGGATCCAGGTGGCTGAGCCATTCTCCACTTCGACTCTTACTTCGTCTAGACGGGAGATCGGAGAGGGCCGATTCCATCAATCGGCTGGTCACATCATTCCTTAGTATCTATAGGTTCATCCCCAACCGGATTATTCAATCTGATTCTTCAACAAATAAAAACTTTATTCCTCTTTTAATTCCCCCACAAATATATACTAGAAAGCGGTGGCTGAAGCTCAATCGCGTTATGAACAAATGAAAGTACACTGTCAAGAAGTACATTTTGTAAATAGTAATGTTTTGAAAGATAAATGTTTTCAAAGTATAATGTTTTGAAAGAGTAATGCTTCTAAAGAGTAATGTTTTGAAATAGTAATGTTTTGAAAGAGTAATGTTTTTAAAAAGTACTGTCTTCAAAGACAAATGTCTTCAAAGATTAATATATTCAAACAGTACTGTTTTTAAAAAGTATTTTTTTAGGAGTTGTATTTTCTTAGAGTAATGTCGAATCTCTCTCTATATAATTTCCGCCTAAGGGTAATGTTATTCTGGGAGAAATGTCTTCTGAGAGTAATGTTTTATAAAGGTATATGTTCTGGGAGTAATGTTTTCTTGCAGTAGTATTTTCTGAGAATTATGGCCTACCCACTCTGTAAAATTTATTTCTAAAAGTAGTTTAAAAAAAAGGGTTTACGAAGATTAATGTTCACACTCTCTGTGTAAAATCCTCAATGGTATTATTAATCTAGTTCTTCAAAAAATCAAGATCTTTTCTCCTTTTGATTTCCTCCCCAAATAGATACTAGAAGCTGGTTACTGATGATCAATCGCGTTGAGTACAAAGTAGATTGCGAATGTCAAGGAGTATTCTCTCTAAAGAGTAATGTTTTAAAAGAATAATCTTTTCAAAGGGTAATGTTTTCAAAGAGCAATGTCTCAAAAGAGTAATGTCTCTAACGAGTAATGTTTTAAAAGAATAATGTCTTTAAAGAGTAATGTTTTCAAAGAGTAATGTCTTCAACAATTAATATATTTAAAGAGTATTTTTTATGAGATGAATGTCGAATCCCTCTCTGTTAAATGCCTTTCTAAGAGTAATGTTTTCTTCTGGAAGAAATATCTTCTGATAATAAATTTTTCTGGGGGTATTTTTTCTTCTGGGAGTAATGACGACTTCCTCTTTGTAAAATTTACTTTCTTGGAGTAGTGTTATTTGAGTATCATGCCCCTAACCCCTCTGTAAATTATTTTTCTGAGAGTAATATTTTTAAAGAGTACTGCAATGTATTCTGAAAGCAATGTATTCGGAAAGCAGTTCATTCTGAGATCAATATTTTCTAAGAGTAATGTTTTCTAGACGTAGTATTTTCTGAAAGTAATGGCAGCTCTCTTTCAGTAAAAGTTGCTTCTAAAAGTAATGCTTTCGGATAAATATGTTATAAGACTAATCCAATATATTCTGAGAGCAATGTATTATGGGATCAATGTAATTTTGGATCAATATATTCTGAGATCAATGTATTCTTAGAGCAATGTATTCTGAAAGCAATGTGTTCTAAGAGTAATATATTAAAAGCAATTAATTCTGAGGTCAATGTATTCTATGGATTATATAGTAATTATTCTACCTATATAATTATATTTTACCCATTTATTCGGCATTGATTTTGCATTAATCCCATAAGTGGTTGATATGCCGTAAAACAAACAAAACAAAACGAAACCTAATATGTTATTACTGGAAAAATATTAAACATAGTTAGATTCTTTCCTAAGAAAAAAAAAGTTCCAGGTTGTTTTCGAGTGCCGTTCATCTATGAAACATGCCACAAATGCTGGTTTACCCCAAGGATCCATCCTTGTACCTTTACTGTTCCTGATTTTTATAACCGACTTCCCTGATGACATTGAGTCTGAGATAAGTATATTTTCTGACGACATCACACTCTACTCTCGTCATGTGGGCAAAATGGGCGCGCAAATATCCGAGGCAATGGCTGAATCCTTAAAAAATGACATCCAGGCTGTAGTGGAATGAGGTCATTAATTAATAATACCTTTTAATGCTGCAAATACAAAACTACTTTTCTCTAAACACTACAAGAAACCTCTTCAACCACCGATTGTCATGAAAAATAACAACCTACCTAAGAGTTCAACATTCAAACTCATCGGCCTTACATTCACAGGTAACATGAATTGGAACAAATACATTGAAGACATTACCAAGGTTCCTGCAAAGAAGGTGATCTTTGTCTACCCTGCTAGTAAACCTCTCACACCTGACATTATATCTACAGCCACCATCTGCCCATGCATGGAATATTATTGCCACATCTGGGCTGGTGGATCATCCACTAGTCTCTCCCTCTTAGACAAGGTCCAGAAAAGAGTTGCGAACTTAATAGGCCGCTCACTATCCTCTAAACCTCTGTTCTATCACCACAATGTTGCATCACTGTGCCTGTTTTACAAGTACTTCAATGGATTGTGCTCGATGAACTTGCTGCTCTAGTGCCCGCCTCGACGTAAATACACTAGACCAACGCGACAATCAGCTATATCCAATCAATTCACTGTAGAGGTCCCCAGATGAGGGATAGCCTTCTACTTCAATAGCTTCTTTTCTTCGTTCTGCCAGCCTTAGGAACTCCCTCCCCGCTTCCTCTTTTCCAAACTGTAGGCATTTTTAAACTAATATAAACATACATCTCGCTGCATAGCTCCCAACTTAGGATGACCCCCCCCCCCCAAAAAAAAAACTGACACCCTAATTCTCAGTAGCCCGTTACGTCTACAGTGGTTACCTGTCTTGTTTGGGGTGAGCTACGTTAAAAAAATGTTTAAACCAAACTAAAAAAAAACGCACGTTAGGTGGTGTCTCACTAATATTTACGTATATAAATGTGCAGTTTACAAATACATTCAAAGAAGATAAAAGGAGTAAAAGAAAAGTGTATTTCGGTACAGTTAGCACAAGTTAATCTTCTCCAAACTATATTTCTAAATCCCCTAACACCATATTATGTTAAGTTGCCAAAAATCTCTAAGATATTCAATTCAGATAAGTTGCTGAAAATGTGGATTTCAAATTAGGACCAACCTGGTGGATCCAGTCCTCACCATCCTCTTCAATTCTGCCTCATTCCTTCGTACACTTTGTGCTATTTCCAAAATAATTCTGCGTTATATTTTTATTATATTTTTCTAAGTTTTAATAGAAAATGCAGAAAGGAAATTGGAGATGAAGTATCTGATAATAATTTTGACGGGAGCATCAGCGATGCTTGGTCGCCGGGACAGTTAACCCAGCTGGAATAAGATTATTGATTTATATTTTTTTGGAATTGTAGATTATCTCAAATACAAATTGGTACTTTAGCTTACAATTCATACATACTTGCGGAAAACATGGCATTTTCTTAAAACTTCTTACGACAGGAGTTATTCCATCTATCTTATATTCTATTTCAGTGCATCTGACAGTCGCTATGATCGTGTCTAAATAGACGCAATAAAAACACTTACATAATTCAAATTCTATTAAGCTTTTTCGGAAAATGCATTGAGCACTGTATATAGGTGTAAATCCGAAAATTAAAAACGTTTTATAGCCGATACTCACCGCTATCCTTATATATACATATATATATATATATATATATATATATATATATATATATATATATAAAGATATGAATATATATATATATATATAAAGATATGAATATATATATATATATATAAAGATATGAATATATATATATATATATAAAGATATGAATATATATATATATATAAAGATATGAATATATATATATATATATATATATATATATATATCCCAAAACAGTATTTCATGGTAAACAATTGATGATCCCTTAAATAATGTTAGAAGCAAACTAATATAATAACTGTAAAAGTTAAATTTACTTACATGAGTGATTTTCCACTGAACGACTTGGGACTTAAGGTTTTCTTTGGTTTTTTTTAAAATATAGTTTTAATGGTTGAGAAATTTCCAAGACTATATATATATATATAGTTATATATATATATATATATATATATATATATATATATATATATATATATATATATATGTATATATAGTTATGCAAACATTGTTATAAATAACATAATCCGTCTGTTTAATTATACCTTTTTTCATATATGATGTTAATTTTAGGTTATTGTGTTTTTATGAATATATATATATATATATACATATATATATATATATATATTTACATATATCTATATATGTATATATATATATATATTCCATTTTAGATAATGTAAGATACTTATACATACATATTTATATATATATATATACATATATACATATTTAAATTTTAAATCAGTTCGTTGTATTTTGCATTGGAGTTACACTTGAGATTTTTTGTTCAGTTAGTGTGAAATGCGTTTACTCGTATATTAGTATTCTGTCGTTTAGTTCTGTACAAATTAGTCTGTTCTCAAATTCGGCTCTGATGAGAGACGGTATTGCAAACATATTTTGTGTAATTTTGTATAACTCAAAATAAACATCGTCTAGAAACAGAAGTAAACTGCATTAATCCAATTGTGTGTGCTTTTTTTGGAATATGAGTTGAAAATATGAAAACCTTTTATACACATACTCTTACTTACTATCACTTTATATTGTTTCTTAAATTTTGAAATTTTGAATTTTTGCTATTCCCCCGAAAACTTATCCATCTATATAATTACTCTGATGATACGATTTTAATCTTTGAAAATCCTGGCTTAAGGAAAGAAAAATAAACATGTTTTTGTCGAGTACACCTTGCATTAGAACAATCGAAGATAACATTGATTTGTCATCCGCACCTTTACCTCTCTTCCTTCATGTATCTTTATACTCGCTCTATCTCGTATATTGAGCTTAAACCATTTAACGATAGGTTCAATTCTCCAAAAGTATTGTTTAGGCTCATATATATATATATATATATATATATATATATATATATATATATATATATAACAGATAGACATATCCTGTCATATAAAAAATATAAAATATTAAGACAGATTATGTTTCCTCAATCCGATCGCAATAATATCTCAGTAGAGCTTTCATTTACGCTAAAGTAGAATAATTACTTTATGTCTTCCCAGTTCTTGCCAGTTTTTAGTATCTTCAGACGAGCATCTAAAGTATTTCACGATTAAAAAAAATTATATACTGTTGTACCTTTATATTTTTAAGAAGATATTCTTTGTCGCATCATCGGTTAGAATATTTTAAGCTGTCGGCTTGACTATAATCTTCTTTTAAATTCGAAAGGTTTTTTAAAATCAAATACACTTTTCTTAAAACGGATAACAAAAAGTTAAGTCGGTGTTTAGAGCAACCGAATTATTTGACATGAATGCGAATCAGATATTCGTATTTAATGTATTTTTTTTTTTCAAAATAATATTAAAGTATATTATTCCACGATTAAATGTCTATCGCTCCAGCGTAACACAAAAGTGTCTAGAAAATCCTTTTTTATGTGAAAAAGATTTATATTCATTACATATGACGTTTCGATATATCACACTCTTTCTTCAGATATGGAACAATCCAGAAAAAGAGGTTTTCATATCGAGCATAATGTTGCCAATAGAAACATCAAGATGCGTAAAAATAATTCCCTTAATAAAACAATTTGCGCCACTTTTTATGTCCCATTACAAAAATAATAATTCAAATATTGGAACTTAAATTACTAGCCAGAATTGTTATTCCAATGTTGATGCAAACCCATCATACGATTTTGATTATTGAAAATGTCTAAAATATAAATATAATTATGGTGTATAAAGAAGAATTTAAATTCAGGCAATCTTGCTTAATTGTTATTCAAATTACAATTGATTTATTAAACATAAATTCTGAAATATATGAATTTTCAAATGGGGAGTGTACCTATATTGTTGCCCAGTAGCGGCTCCGAGCATGATCTTCGTTTGATGCCTAGTCGTTACTGTATCCAGCACAGCCCTGATGTTATTGTAGGACCTTGAAAGGTTCGTTCGTCCGGATCAGTCTTTCGTCCATAGTTTTGGTATAGCGTTGTGATTAGACCACCAAACCTTGTCGAGTTTGAAGTCGCTTCGACCGAACGAGGGACGTGGGTAACATCTGCCAGCTTAAATTAGTATTAGTTTGTAATTGCCTGCCAATTTACAAAGTTAATTGCCTGAAAAAAGAACACTGTATATGTATAAAGATGTTGTCTTATTTGTATAAAACATATAATTTATTACTGAAAAAATCCACGTTATTCCTCGCTAATCTAGGCAGCGACTGTGTTGCGGCACTATAGCAGCTGATTTCATAGCAGAATCCGCCGGCAAACTGAAAAAGAAATATTCACCACAGAAAGAAGGGAAATAATTAAGCCAACCACAGAAATAAAATAAAGAAGATTGAAACCATACACCATAAACCCTGCCGCCCCATCTCTGCTTTCACTCGGTTGACAGTTGTCAAATTATGAAAAAGTCGGCTAGTTTAATCATTTATCTTAATGTTCCCCCTACACCATCCTTAAATATACTCATAAATATTTTTATTAAAAAAAGCAATTTTATAATTATTAAACCCAGTAATTCATATATTTTCTTAAATATATTTTCTAGGATAGGATTTTTTTTATAATTGAACGGTCAAACTTAGTATCATATATATATATATATATATATATATATATATATAATAATGTTGGACCCTCCCGTCGATTTCGACGTATGAGTGCCCGCGCGTCAATTTTGTAATCGCAAGGGTTGCGCAATCCCAAACAACCGCTCTCCTGAGTCGGCATCGCTTGATTCCAATGGAAAGTAGTAATACAGGACGACTGGAAACAATGCCGAGATAAGCAGAGAGCACATACAGCACCTGGTATTCCCAAATGGTTACTGGCCAGGCTTGACGCCGCTTAACTTCGGTGATCTAACGGGAACCGGTGTGTCAACGTATAACTTGAAACATGTTATATATTTATATATATATATATATATATATATATATATATATATATATATAATTTTATTACTTACTAATGCATCTAATTTTAATATATCTGTCATGCAGATTCTTTGTATTTATATCATTTTACTATATATTTTCACAATAATCGAATAACTAGTAATATTACTTATCTCCTAACGTCAGGCATTCCGTCTTCCACTGAAAGTGAAAGTTTAAGGGAATAAAAATTCACTAATCCCGTCCCCAGTCAGCATCTATTAACTAACTGTCACTACTTTTCAATGCCATTATTATTCCTAAATTTCTTCTTCTCTCTTTTTATGTTGTCCGCCAGGTTTTGTGTATTTATATTTTTTACTTTCATTTTTATGTATAAATCTAGACAAGTTTGCCGTTAATGTCTGTCTGTCTGTTTGTCTGCCGTTCTGTCTGTATGTCTCTCTCTGTCTGTCTATATCTATCTATCTATCTCTTTCTATTGCTCTCTCTCTCTCTCTCTCTCTCTCTCTCTCTGTATATATATATATATATATATATATATATATATATATATATATACTATAAATATTTTAAATACTAAAGTGTTTTTGTTCTTCCAGACGATATGATGTCGTGTCTTCTACACTCATCAGTGCAGGAGTGACACTTGCAGGCGGTCGCATGGGATCAAATGCAGTTCATAAATTTTGTCTAGTCTCACGTGGCCGTGAGACACTGCCACAGACAGTAATTGAAAGTAACGTACACTTACCCGAGAGCCGGGGGCAAGCATCATTGTCGTCGAGAGTGTTCGACGCTCGAGCGGAACTTTGCATAATTGCTGGTGAAAACAAAGTTTGTAATTAAAAACATGCCTCTACTATTAAGTCTATTAATCTTAATGAAGTATTAACTGTAAATATCTTTAAATATTAAAGTGTTTTTGTACCAACAGTCGATATCGTTTCGCGTTTTCTATCCTCATCAGTACAAGAGTGGCGGTTGCAGGAGGTCACATGGGATCGAACGGCTTGTAAAAGTGACGTCAGATCTCAAGTTCCGCTTATCCACCGAGGTCATTATTTTCGTATTACAGCCGTTAATTTTTCAGCTACTTTTTCGCTTTCAACTTATTTGCTATTCTTTCCATTCTAAAATGACAGCAATACGCCCTCATTTTCTTACATATTGTGTGTGTTTTGAAAACAAGATATGATTTCAAGACATTCTAAAAAATTTTCATATCTTATTTTCTTATCTTATTGTTAATACGTATTATAATATATGGACTTTGTTTAACATGATATTATTTCACTAATCAAAAGTTATTTTTATTAGACAATTCTTATTTGTTAACGTTTGCTTTATATATTAATTGTTAACTATAGGACAAATCTTGACTAATTTTTTTCTCACTCTTTCTATTTTTTTTATATATATTGAAATATTTACCAACAAAGACGAAGTTATGTACGAAGCGAAGTTTGTTTTTATTTGATGTTTTATTCATAGACAATAAAATCAGAACATTAGTGATAGCAACTGTAAGGAAGCTACTGTAAGTTATATATTTAAAAGTAAAATCCAACTTTTCTTGATACGAAACTTTGTCTTTGTCTGAAAATATCCCAATTCATAACTGCTATGGAGTGAAATATTAGTATATGATATTAGTATCGTTTAAAACTCTAATAACCTTTGAGTTTAACACTTAAGTTTGACCACGTGACAAAAAATGTTTTATTATGTTTTTCTCTCTCATATATATATATATATATATATATATTATTTTGAAAATATATGTTTTAGCATATACTTCGAATACTTTGTTTACCAACCTCTTCCAATTCAAGTTTGATGAATGTCAATCAGTAACAACAGAGCACATATAAATTAGCATGTTCTTTTCGGAAAAAATGAAAATCAAACAACCTTGGCTTTTGGACTATAAATAGAACGTTGCTTAATTATATATATATATATATATATATATATATATATATATCCACCAAAATCACAGCCCCCCCTCCCTCTCTACCCATCCCCATTTTCCCTGCATACACCCCCCACACACAAACATTCCAACTCACTCTTCCCCTTCAATCTCGACCATAGCCATCTCGTCAAACACCCCCTCCCCCTCTTCCTCCAATCTCTCTCTGCCATCCATTTTACCCCTGCTCATCCCCCACCTCTTTCTCTCATCGCCAGCCACAGTAGTCCTTGCTCCCTCCACCCTTCCCCCTTTTTCTCCCACTCATTTTCATTCTCTAACAAGTACGGACGTCCAGCAAGACGCTGCCATTATTTTTCATTTTATTTTATTTTTCTTCCCAACATGTCTACCCTACATGTATCTGTGCTTGCATGATATATTTTCCCTATATCATCATCCTGATGAAGTCTTATAAATAAAGACGAAACGTTGATGTACACATAAAAAACATCCAGTTTTTGGTTTTCCTTTTTCATTTTACCATATATATATATATATATATATATATATATATATATATATATATATAATTGAAATTGGTAGTTTGCTGGAAGAATTGCTGGGAGTAATAATAAAAGTTTTTAAAAAGGTTGAAGGCAATGCGAAGTTCCGGATCGCTGGAAACTGTGAAGAACAAAAACAAAACAAAACCGAAATAAGTCGGATATAGATCGAAAAGGTTTGTTTATTTTTCTAGACAGCAAGAGTGCTAGTTTGTAATATTCCGGATTATTAAGGATCAATTGAATATATTTCGAGAGATTTTTTTCCTCTCCTTGTCAAAAATAAATAAAAGGAAAATCGCGGATTCCGAGAAAATGCCAGGAGCGTTGGGGGTTAAACCGGAAGTGTTCAGGATAAAGTATTCAGAGGAAAATTAAATAGATCGTAATAAGTTCTGATAAGATAATAATTAGATATTATATCTTATATTATTATTCTTTATATATATATATATATATATATATATATATATATATATATATATATATATATATATATATATGTTTATGTATGTTGTTTCTATTTTTTTTTTTCTTATATATTTACTATTATTGTTTTTTTAATTTTTTTTATCGTATATAAAACGTTGATTTTACTTATAATATATATGTTTGTCAACAGGCTAGTTCCGGCATTAGATGTTATATATGCTGTAGATAGTTAATTATTTGTTGTCGGTGCAGTATATTATAATTTGGTTATGCCTGGTTAAGTTTAATCCTTATTTATTGGTTTTAATTTACCTCTTAAGTGTCTTTTGTTTTAGGTATGGAGACTTATCGGTTTACTGATTAAAGGGAGACAAATCTGTTATCTTTGGTATTAATTTATAAAAGAAAATCCTGTTAATTGGCTTTGTTTGTTGAATTTATTTAACTAATCTCAGATTTCTTATTCAATTTTTTGTATGTTTTGTTTGTTTATTTATTTATTTGTATAATGTTTGTTTATTTATTTATTAAGATGAAGTGGGGCGTGTGTGGGGTTTGAGATCAAATAGTGTGGATGGCAGTGACTAATGTAATGGTCAATTCTTAATATAATAGGTATGATTTGTGCAAATAGGGTTTATTATGGGGGGTTATTATCTGGGGGATGGGTGCTGGGGGGAGTAGGTTATATGATGAAGGTAGAATTTAATTCGTGTCTCTGGTGTAAAACTGGATTATGTTTGGAAATGAGAATAGCTTCCATCAGTCTTAGGTCGCCTAGGTTCCTGGTCGAGGCTAGAATCGAAACGTTTATGTCTTGTTGTGTAGTATTGCATGAGGAAGTATGTTTGAAGAAGGAAGATATATAACAATAATAGTATATATATAAAAAAATTAAATAAATAGAAACAACATACAAATATATATATATATATGTATATATATGTAGATATATATATGTATATATATATATATGTATATATATATATATACATATATATATAAAATAATAATGATAATATAAGATATAATATCTAATTATTATCTTATCAGAACTTGTTACGATCTATTTAATTTTCCTCTGAATACTTTATCCTGAACACTTTCTGTTTAACCCCCCAACGCTCCTGACATTTTCTCGGAATCCAGGATTTTCCTTTTATTTATCTTTGACAAGGAGAGGGAAAAAATCTCTCGAAATATATCAAATTGATCCTTGACAACCCGAATATTACAAACTAATACTCTTGCTGTCTAGAAAAATAAACAAACCTTTTCGATCTATATCCGACTTGTTTCGGTTTTGTTTTGTTTTTGTTCTTCACAGCTTCCAACGATCCAGAACTTCGCATTGTCTTCAACCTTTTTAACAACTTTTATTATATATATATATATATATATATATATATATATATATATATATATATATATATATATATAAAAATAGAAAGATAATACTTAAAAAATATAACAACGGAAACAGGATATACGACAATCTATAGAAAACAGAGAAATAGAGCAGGATATAGGAAGATACACTAACCACACATTTGTTCGTGGGAAGACTAACGATTGGCTGATAGAACAACAAAGAATCTGATTGGTTAACTAGCTAGCCCTGTATATAAAAAGACCCGGCAAAAATAACACCTTGTATTTTAGTCTGGCGATTCCCCCGGGGATTAAACGCGGGAGCCTCTGTGTAACTTAATTGCCATAAATATATTTTCATAGCAAACTACCTAGCTCTACTTACGTATCGAGCACTTTTGAAGTAACTACTGAAAACTTTATAAAATGTTATATGGATACATGTAACATATATATATATATATATATATATATATATATATATTTATATATATATAGTGTGTGTGTCAAGTTATGTTTAAAAGGAAAACATCAATAGTGCTCGCTCCCATATGAGTGAAATCTTTAATAATTTATTTGAACACTATGTAACATATTTCAGGAACGTACCGCGGTTTAATCCAGATTGACTAACTTTTTACATTTTTCACATTTATATATATATATATATATATATATATATATATATATATATATATATATACATGTATATGCACATATATATATATAAATAAACCCAAATATGTATACATATATATACGCATTTATACATATATCTATATACAAATATATTTATATATATTACATATATATACATATATATGTACATATATATATACACCCACACATATATATATACATATATACATATATACATATATAAAAACATATAGATATACACATATATACATATGCATATATATGATATATATATACATATATATAGATATATTTATATAGATATACACATATATACATACATATATGCATATATACATATATATATATATATGTTTATCTATACATATATATACATATGTATACATATGTGTACATACATATATACAGATATATATATATATATATATATACATATATACATATATATGTATATATATATATATATATATATATATATATATACAATGCAGTTTATTTTTTATCACAACCCAGTTTGACTAGACTATAAAACTAATGTATCACACGCATCGAATTACAGTGTCTCAGTATCCTAATATCTTTGACCTTGTTTTCAGAAAATATTTTTAAAAATGATAAGGTAAATCACAAGCATTATTTTTATTTCGCACTGTAATCCCCTCTTAACTCATAAAACCAAACATAGGGTAGCACGCCAATTTCTCTCTATGTATCTATAACTTTTACCTTAATCAAAAACCGTTTGACAATTATTTCACAAAGAAATGTAATCAAGTTGCGCTGTTTCAGAAATTGTAAAACATCCAATCACAGGAAAGCTTATATAGACATTACACATCAAATCGTTTGCCATATCACTATGTCACATTTTAAACAAAAAGATACGTATTATTTTTCTTTCCAATAATTAAACACATGACTTTGTTTGGTGTTAATTCTCACCCTCGTACTGATTACAACGCAGGTTTATTTGACAGATTGATTTATTTAAATATCACTTCTACAGACTTTGAACGGAACTTCTTTTGGGGGGGGGGGACACTAAAATAACCCTAACTAATATTTGAAGTTTTAGTTCGGCAAATGCCTGTTTGGTTCGGTTCGGATTGAATTCTGTGGCAACACCTACATCTTTTACCTCGGAATGAAATAAACTAACAGTGAAAAACACCAACGTTTATTATATTTTCTGAAGAAAAAACATAAATATAAATTGGGGCATTATCCAACGATTTTCTTTTGATGACCGAAGAGAGAATAGATAACATATCGAACAAATATCCCGGCCCAAAACAGTACACTTTTTCATAATCGGTCATTGAAAGAGATATGTTTCTACACTTTGGATATTTCTATTTTTGTTACACTCCGAGGAAACCATTTTCTTAAGTACGTAGATTTTTGTAAAATTCAAAACCGACAGTTGTTTTTTTTTACATTAAAACTATCTGTTATGACCTATTTGCGTTCGTCCGACTGTTTACGCATTTTATTTCATATTTTTACATTTCTCTCGGCCAACACCGGGCGACGGATACCCGCTAGTATATATATATATATATATATATATATATATATATATATATATATATATATATATATATATGTATATATATATATACAAAGAGAGAGAGAGAGAGAGAGAGAGAGAGAAAGATAATATATTTAACCAGTAGACTATCAGGATACAAACAAAGCTCAATATAGTGTATAGAGCAGAAATATTAATTGAATGACATAATAAAATGAGAACTTTATCAGATGTGATTAAAGTTAAAAAAAAACAACGACTGATACGTCGTCCTTAACTCATGAGTTTGTAAAGAAAATGTTCTCCTCAGAGGACCATTACCGCAATCACATTACTGCAGTTAATAAAAATTATGGTTTGAAAATATATACAAATATATATCAAAAATAAAATAAAGATACATATAAAACATGAAATATATCGGCGCAAGCACACTTTTTTGTTAAACTTATACGGTTCATTTGATAAGGAATCCGGTAGAAATTGAACTCGTCTCGGTCGATTCAATAATCGCAAATCTGTAACCATTATTCGAATTTGCAATCCAATACCTTCAGTGTATTTGTTTCAAAGATTCTGTCTCATGATACATGAAACTGTTCACAGACTTAGCCATTCCAAATTGGGCGTTGGTTGGGTCCTGAAACGGAGATGAATCCAACGCGGTGGAAAAATCATGGCGGATGGGGTCGGTTGATGTACTACAAGTGTTGTGGTGGTTTCCTATACATTTATCAGATCTGATTAGAGAAATGTATAGATCGGTATCGATAGGGTGATTTGTTTACGGACATAAAAATGGCAGACAACGATAGATCAACAGATAAAATCAGGCGGAAACGATTTAAAGGCAGACACATCAAATCGAAAATGAAAAGCAATTACGCACGTATCTTTCCGTAAACCGTATACACACATCGCACTTATATATATATATATATATATATATATATATATATATATACGTGCATACATATATCTACATACGTACATACACATATATTTATACATACATACATATATATATACACATACGTACATACACACATATATATATATATGCACAATGCTAACAATCGCTTCATCATATATTTCATCTCACCTTTTCAACCTTCTGCGCGTTTCCTAATGTATATATATATATATATATATATATATATATATATATATATATATATATATATATATATATAAATATATACTAATATATAAATAAAGTGTGTATTTCCGTAAACAATATCATGGTCTCGCG
>OY744531.1:34149232-34158732 GCA_963556195.1 Sepiola atlantica | reverse complement strand
TATATATATATATATATATTTACATATATCTATATATGTATATATATATATATATTCCATTTTAGATAATGTAAGATACTTATACATACATATTTTATATATATATATATACATATATACATATTTAAATTTTAAATCAGTTCGTTGTATTTTGCATTGGAGTTACACTTGAGATTTTTTTGTTCAGTTAGTGTGAAATGCGTTTACTCGTATATTAGTATTCTGTCGTTTAGTTCTGTACAAATTAGTCTGTTCTCAAATTCGGCTCTGATGAGAGACGGTATTGCAAACATATTTTGTGTAATTTTGTATAACTCAAAATAAACATCGTCTAGAAACAGAAGTAAACTGCATTAATCCAATTGTGTGTGCTTTTTTTGGAATATGAGTTGAAAATATGAAAACCTTTTTATACACATACTCTTACTTACTCATTTATATGTATCTTAAATTTTGAAATTTTGAATTTATGCTATTACCCTATAAAATTTTAAATCAGTTCGTTGTATTTTGCATTGGAGTTACACTTGAGATTTTTTGTTCAGTTAGTGTGAAATGCGTTTACTCGTATATTAGTATTCTGTCGTTTAGTTCTGTACAAATTAGTCTGTTCTCAAATTCGGCTCTGATGAGAGACGGTATTGCAAACATATTTTGTGTAATTTTGTATAACTCAAAATAAACATCGTCTAGAAACAGAAGTAAACTGCATTAATCCAATTGTGTGTGCTTTTTTTGGAATATGAGTTGAAAATATGAAAACCTTTTATACACATACTCTTACTTACTATCACTTTATATTGTTTCTTAAATTTTGAAATTTTGAATTTTTGCTATTCCCCCGAAAACTTATCCATCTATATAATTACTCTGATGATACGATTTTAATCTTTGAAAATCCTGGCTTAAGGAAAGAAAAATAAACATGTTTTTGTCGAGTACACCTTGCATTAGAACAATCGAAGATAACATTGATTTGTCATCCGCACCTTTACCTCTCTTCCTTCATGTATCTTTATACTCGCTCTATCTCGTATATTGAGCTTAAACCATTTAACGATAGGTTCAATTCTCCAAAAGTATTGTTTAGGCTCATATATATATATATATATATATATATATATATATATATATATATATATATAACAGATAGACATATCCTGTCATATAAAAAATATAAAATATTAAGACAGATTATGTTTCCTCAATCCGATCGCAATAATATCTCAGTAGAGCTTTCATTTACGCTAAAGTAGAATAATTACTTTATGTCTTCCCAGTTCTTGCCAGTTTTTAGTATCTTCAGACGAGCATCTAAAGTATTTCACGATTAAAAAAAATTATATACTGTTGTACCTTTATATTTTTAAGAAGATATTCTTTGTCGCATCATCGGTTAGAATATTTTAAGCTGTCGGCTTGACTATAATCTTCTTTTAAATTCGAAAGGTTTTTTAAAATCAAATACACTTTTCTTAAAACGGATAACAAAAAGTTAAGTCGGTGTTTAGAGCAACCGAATTATTTGACATGAATGCGAATCAGATATTCGTATTTAATGTATTTTTTTTTTTCAAAATAATATTAAAGTATATTATTCCACGATTAAATGTCTATCGCTCCAGCGTAACACAAAAGTGTCTAGAAAATCCTTTTTTATGTGAAAAAGATTTATATTCATTACATATGACGTTTCGATATATCACACTCTTTCTTCAGATATGGAACAATCCAGAAAAAGAGGTTTTCATATCGAGCATAATGTTGCCAATAGAAACATCAAGATGCGTAAAAATAATTCCCTTAATAAAACAATTTGCGCCACTTTTTATGTCCCATTACAAAAATAATAATTCAAATATTGGAACTTAAATTACTAGCCAGAATTGTTATTCCAATGTTGATGCAAACCCATCATACGATTTTGATTATTGAAAATGTCTAAAATATAAATATAATTATGGTGTATAAAGAAGAATTTAAATTCAGGCAATCTTGCTTAATTGTTATTCAAATTACAATTGATTTATTAAACATAAATTCTGAAATATATGAATTTTCAAATGGGGAGTGTACCTATATTGTTGCCCAGTAGCGGCTCCGAGCATGATCTTCGTTTGATGCCTAGTCGTTACTGTATCCAGCACAGCCCTGATGTTATTGTAGGACCTTGAAAGGTTCGTTCGTCCGGATCAGTCTTTCGTCCATAGTTTTGGTATAGCGTTGTGATTAGACCACCAAACCTTGTCGAGTTTGAAGTCGCTTCGACCGAACGAGGGACGTGGGTAACATCTGCCAGCTTAAATTAGTATTAGTTTGTAATTGCCTGCCAATTTACAAAGTTAATTGCCTGAAAAAAGAACACTGTATATGTATAAAGATGTTGTCTTATTTGTATAAAACATATAATTTATTACTGAAAAAATCCACGTTATTCCTCGCTAATCTAGGCAGCGACTGTGTTGCGGCACTATAGCAGCTGATTTCATAGCAGAATCCGCCGGCAAACTGAAAAAGAAATATTCACCACAGAAAGAAGGGAAATAATTAAGCCAACCACAGAAATAAAATAAAGAAGATTGAAACCATACACCATAAACCCTGCCGCCCCATCTCTGCTTTCACTCGGTTGACAGTTGTCAAATTATGAAAAAGTCGGCTAGTTTAATCATTTATCTTAATGTTCCCCCTACACCATCCTTAAATATACTCATAAATATTTTTATTAAAAAAAGCAATTTTATAATTATTAAACCCAGTAATTCATATATTTTCTTAAATATATTTTCTAGGATAGGATTTTTTTTATAATTGAACGGTCAAACTTAGTATCATATATATATATATATATATATATATATATATATAATAATGTTGGACCCTCCCGTCGATTTCGACGTATGAGTGCCCGCGCGTCAATTTTGTAATCGCAAGGGTTGCGCAATCCCAAACAACCGCTCTCCTGAGTCGGCATCGCTTGATTCCAATGGAAAGTAGTAATACAGGACGACTGGAAACAATGCCGAGATAAGCAGAGAGCACATACAGCACCTGGTATTCCCAAATGGTTACTGGCCAGGCTTGACGCCGCTTAACTTCGGTGATCTAACGGGAACCGGTGTGTCAACGTATAACTTGAAACATGTTATATATTTATATATATATATATATATATATATATATATATATATATATAATTTTATTACTTACTAATGCATCTAATTTTAATATATCTGTCATGCAGATTCTTTGTATTTATATCATTTTACTATATATTTTCACAATAATCGAATAACTAGTAATATTACTTATCTCCTAACGTCAGGCATTCCGTCTTCCACTGAAAGTGAAAGTTTAAGGGAATAAAAATTCACTAATCCCGTCCCCAGTCAGCATCTATTAACTAACTGTCACTACTTTTCAATGCCATTATTATTCCTAAATTTCTTCTTCTCTCTTTTTATGTTGTCCGCCAGGTTTTGTGTATTTATATTTTTTACTTTCATTTTTATGTATAAATCTAGACAAGTTTGCCGTTAATGTCTGTCTGTCTGTTTGTCTGCCGTTCTGTCTGTATGTCTCTCTCTGTCTGTCTATATCTATCTATCTATCTCTTTCTATTGCTCTCTCTCTCTCTCTCTCTCTCTCTCTCTCTGTATATATATATATATATATATATATATATATATATATATATATACTATAAATATTTTAAATACTAAAGTGTTTTTGTTCTTCCAGACGATATGATGTCGTGTCTTCTACACTCATCAGTGCAGGAGTGACACTTGCAGGCGGTCGCATGGGATCAAATGCAGTTCATAAATTTTGTCTAGTCTCACGTGGCCGTGAGACACTGCCACAGACAGTAATTGAAAGTAACGTACACTTACCCGAGAGCCGGGGGCAAGCATCATTGTCGTCGAGAGTGTTCGACGCTCGAGCGGAACTTTGCATAATTGCTGGTGAAAACAAAGTTTGTAATTAAAAACATGCCTCTACTATTAAGTCTATTAATCTTAATGAAGTATTAACTGTAAATATCTTTAAATATTAAAGTGTTTTTGTACCAACAGTCGATATCGTTTCGCGTTTTCTATCCTCATCAGTACAAGAGTGGCGGTTGCAGGAGGTCACATGGGATCGAACGGCTTGTAAAAGTGACGTCAGATCTCAAGTTCCGCTTATCCACCGAGGTCATTATTTTCGTATTACAGCCGTTAATTTTTCAGCTACTTTTTCGCTTTCAACTTATTTGCTATTCTTTCCATTCTAAAATGACAGCAATACGCCCTCATTTTCTTACATATTGTGTGTGTTTTGAAAACAAGATATGATTTCAAGACATTCTAAAAAATTTTCATATCTTATTTTCTTATCTTATTGTTAATACGTATTATAATATATGGACTTTGTTTAACATGATATTATTTCACTAATCAAAAGTTATTTTTATTAGACAATTCTTATTTGTTAACGTTTGCTTTATATATTAATTGTTAACTATAGGACAAATCTTGACTAATTTTTTTCTCACTCTTTCTATTTTTTTTATATATATTGAAATATTTACCAACAAAGACGAAGTTATGTACGAAGCGAAGTTTGTTTTTATTTGATGTTTTATTCATAGACAATAAAATCAGAACATTAGTGATAGCAACTGTAAGGAAGCTACTGTAAGTTATATATTTAAAAGTAAAATCCAACTTTTCTTGATACGAAACTTTGTCTTTGTCTGAAAATATCCCAATTCATAACTGCTATGGAGTGAAATATTAGTATATGATATTAGTATCGTTTAAAACTCTAATAACCTTTGAGTTTAACACTTAAGTTTGACCACGTGACAAAAAATGTTTTATTATGTTTTTCTCTCTCATATATATATATATATATATATATATTATTTTGAAAATATATGTTTTAGCATATACTTCGAATACTTTGTTTACCAACCTCTTCCAATTCAAGTTTGATGAATGTCAATCAGTAACAACAGAGCACATATAAATTAGCATGTTCTTTTCGGAAAAAATGAAAATCAAACAACCTTGGCTTTTGGACTATAAATAGAACGTTGCTTAATTATATATATATATATATATATATATATATATATATCCACCAAAATCACAGCCCCCCCTCCCTCTCTACCCATCCCCATTTTCCCTGCATACACCCCCCACACACAAACATTCCAACTCACTCTTCCCCTTCAATCTCGACCATAGCCATCTCGTCAAACACCCCCTCCCCCTCTTCCTCCAATCTCTCTCTGCCATCCATTTTACCCCTGCTCATCCCCCACCTCTTTCTCTCATCGCCAGCCACAGTAGTCCTTGCTCCCTCCACCCTTCCCCCTTTTTCTCCCACTCATTTTCATTCTCTAACAAGTACGGACGTCCAGCAAGACGCTGCCATTATTTTTCATTTTATTTTATTTTTCTTCCCAACATGTCTACCCTACATGTATCTGTGCTTGCATGATATATTTTCCCTATATCATCATCCTGATGAAGTCTTATAAATAAAGACGAAACGTTGATGTACACATAAAAAACATCCAGTTTTTGGTTTTCCTTTTTCATTTTACCATATATATATATATATATATATATATATATATATATATATATATATAATTGAAATTGGTAGTTTGCTGGAAGAATTGCTGGGAGTAATAATAAAAGTTTTTAAAAAGGTTGAAGGCAATGCGAAGTTCCGGATCGCTGGAAAACTGTGAAGAACAAAAACAAAACAAAACCGAAATAAGTCGGATATAGATCGAAAAGGTTTGTTTATTTTTCTAGACAGCAAGAGTGCTAGTTTGTAATATTCCGGATTATTAAGGATCAATTGAATATATTTCGAGAGATTTTTTTCCTCTCCTTGTCAAAAATAAATAAAAGGAAAATCGCGGATTCCGAGAAAATGCCAGGAGCGTTGGGGGTTAAACCGGAAGTGTTCAGGATAAAGTATTCAGAGGAAAATTAAATAGATCGTAATAAGTTCTGATAAGATAATAATTAGATATTATATCTTATATTATTATTCTTTATATATATATATATATATATATATATATATATATATATATATATATATATATATATATATATGTTTATGTATGTTGTTTCTATTTTTTTTTTTCTTATATATTTACTATTATTGTTTTTTTAATTTTTTTTATCGTATATAAAACGTTGATTTTACTTATAATATATATGTTTGTCAACAGGCTAGTTCCGGCATTAGATGTTATATATGCTGTAGATAGTTAATTATTTGTTGTCGGTGCAGTATATTATAATTTGGTTATGCCTGGTTAAGTTTAATCCTTATTTATTGGTTTTAATTTACCTCTTAAGTGTCTTTTGTTTTAGGTATGGAGACTTATCGGTTTACTGATTAAAGGGAGACAAATCTGTTATCTTTGGTATTAATTTATAAAAGAAAATCCTGTTAATTGGCTTTGTTTGTTGAATTTATTTAACTAATCTCAGATTTCTTATTCAATTTTTTGTATGTTTTGTTTGTTTATTTATTTATTTGTATAATGTTTGTTTATTTATTTATTAAGATGAAGTGGGGCGTGTGTGGGGTTTGAGATCAAATAGTGTGGATGGCAGTGACTAATGTAATGGTCAATTCTTAATATAATAGGTATGATTTGTGCAAATAGGGTTTATTATGGGGGGTTATTATCTGGGGGATGGGTGCTGGGGGGAGTAGGTTATATGATGAAGGTAGAATTTAATTCGTGTCTCTGGTGTAAAACTGGATTATGTTTGGAAATGAGAATAGCTTCCATCAGTCTTAGGTCGCCTAGGTTCCTGGTCGAGGCTAGAATCGAAACGTTTATGTCTTGTTGTGTAGTATTGCATGAGGAAGTATGTTTGAAGAAGGAAGATATATAACAATAATAGTATATATATAAAAAAATTAAATAAATAGAAACAACATACAAATATATATATATATATGTATATATATGTAGATATATATATGTATATATATATATATGTATATATATATATATACATATATATATAAAATAATAATGATAATATAAGATATAATATCTAATTATTATCTTATCAGAACTTGTTACGATCTATTTAATTTTCCTCTGAATACTTTATCCTGAACACTTTCTGTTTAACCCCCCAACGCTCCTGACATTTTCTCGGAATCCAGGATTTTCCTTTTATTTATCTTTGACAAGGAGAGGGAAAAAATCTCTCGAAATATATCAAATTGATCCTTGACAACCCGAATATTACAAACTAATACTCTTGCTGTCTAGAAAAATAAACAAACCTTTTCGATCTATATCCGACTTGTTTCGGTTTTGTTTTGTTTTTGTTCTTCACAGCTTCCAACGATCCAGAACTTCGCATTGTCTTCAACCTTTTTAACAACTTTTATTATATATATATATATATATATATATATATATATATATATATATATATATATATATATAAAAAATAGAAAGATAATACTTAAAAAATATAACAACGGAAACAGGATATACGACAATCTATAGAAAACAGAGAAATAGAGCAGGATATAGGAAGATACACTAACCACACATTTGTTCGTGGGAAGACTAACGATTGGCTGATAGAACAACAAAGAATCTGATTGGTTAACTAGCTAGCCCTGTATATAAAAAGACCCGGCAAAAATAACACCTTGTATTTTAGTCTGGCGATTCCCCCGGGGATTAAACGCGGGAGCCTCTGTGTAACTTAATTGCCATAAATATATTTTCATAGCAAACTACCTAGCTCTACTTACGTATCGAGCACTTTTGAAGTAACTACTGAAAACTTTATAAAATGTTATATGGATACATGTAACATATATATATATATATATATATATATATATATATATTTATATATATATAGTGTGTGTGTCAAGTTATGTTTAAAAGGAAAACATCAATAGTGCTCGCTCCCATATGAGTGAAATCTTTAATAATTTATTTGAACACTATGTAACATATTTCAGGAACGTACCGCGGTTTAATCCAGATTGACTAACTTTTTACATTTTTCACATTTATATATATATATATATATATATATATATATATATATATATATATATACATGTATATGCACATATATATATATAAATAAACCCAAATATGTATACATATATATACGCATTTATACATATATCTATATACAAATATATTTATATATATTACATATATATACATATATATGTACATATATATATACACCCACACATATATATATACATATATACATATATACATATATAAAAACATATAGATATACACATATATACATATGCATATATATGATATATATATACATATATATAGATATATTTATATAGATATACACATATATACATACATATATGCATATATACATATATATATATATATGTTTATCTATACATATATATACATATGTATACATATGTGTACATACATATATACAGATATATATATATATATATATATACATATATACATATATATGTATATATATATATATATATATATATATATATATACAATGCAGTTTATTTTTTATCACAACCCAGTTTGACTAGACTATAAAACTAATGTATCACACGCATCGAATTACAGTGTCTCAGTATCCTAATATCTTTGACCTTGTTTTCAGAAAATATTTTTAAAAATGATAAGGTAAATCACAAGCATTATTTTTATTTCGCACTGTAATCCCCTCTTAACTCATAAAACCAAACATAGGGTAGCACGCCAATTTCTCTCTATGTATCTATAACTTTTACCTTAATCAAAAACCGTTTGACAATTATTTCACAAAGAAATGTAATCAAGTTGCGCTGTTTCAGAAATTGTAAAACATCCAATCACAGGAAAGCTTATATAGACATTACACATCAAATCGTTTGCCATATCACTATGTCACATTTTAACAAAAAGATACGTATTATTTTTCTTTCCAATAATTAAACACATGACTTTGTTTGGTGTTAATTCTCACCCTCGTACTGATTACAACGCAGGTTTATTTGACAGATTGATTTATTTAAATATCACTTCTACAGACTTTGAACGGAACTTCTTTTGGGGGGGGGGGACACTAAAATAACCCTAACTAATATTTGAAGTTTAGTTCGGCAAATGCCTGTTTGGTTCGGTTCGGATTGAATTCTGTGGCAACACCTACATCTTTTACCTCGGAATGAAATAAACTAACAGTGAAAAACACCAACGTTTATTATATTTTCTGAAGAAAAAACATAAATATAAATTGGGGCATTATCCAACGATTTTCTTTTGATGACCGAAGAGAGAATAGATAACATATCGAACAAATATCCCGGCCCAAAACAGTACACTTTTTCATAATCGGTCATTGAAAGAGATATGTTTCTACACTTTGGATATTTCTATTTTTGTTACACTCCGAGGAAACCATTTTCTTAAGTACGTAGATTTTTGTAAAATTCAAAACCGACAG
>OY744531.1:34074232-34129232 GCA_963556195.1 Sepiola atlantica | reverse complement strand
GTCATTTTCAAACTGCGTTTCGTAATATTATTCATAATAAAAAAGATGAGTAACCTGGTATATACTGTGTTATTCTTTACAAATGTGATCAATTTAATTGGAATATTTTTTAAGTATCACTTATATACCTAGAATTATACCACTCTATATAATATATACATCAGCACATTACTTCCGATTATAGTAAAATAATCCTTTTGAAAAACGGTAGACTATTGTGGTTTTAATTCCCATGCAATGTCATGGTCAATTAAAACACAGCTTTTAACTTATCATTTTAATCGCTTACGATGTATTTTATTACTTATAATGAAACATTAACATATAACACATCGTTGGGTATCCACCCTCATCTCTGATCATATGCGTCTATTTTATTGCATGTATGTACGTGTAAGCTTGTTTATGAACGGGTAGTTACTGCTGCAGTTAGACGAACGTGACACGTTTTTATTTCGATACGTACGAAGACGGAGTAACGGTTATCTTTTAGATATTGAATGAAATTCGTTTCTTTCTGTTCTATTTTGACCTTCATTATTGAGTCCTCTTCGTCTTCTTTGAAAATCGAAACGTTGACGCTTGGAAAATACTGTTTGCATATGTGATTTCTTAAGAAAAACGGGATCATGTTTGCGCGAACATGACAGAAAAAGTGTAATTTTTTTCTTTCGGGTGTGAAGAATTTCGTCAGGAGATGAGATTGTTGAGAATAGCTTTTATGTATATTCTTGTCTGCTGATGGAGCCATGCTTACGAGACGGGAAATTTACTCTGCTGCTCTTGAAAAGATATCTACTCAACTTATTTTGTTGTGTTGTGAGCAAAATTAATCTTATTAATTCAGTTATTATAACAATGTCTGACTTAAAGTGTTTAATTTTTGCCTACAGAAACATTACCTTTCATCGGTGTTAATAAATTTACTTCCTTTCTTTCTAAAATAAATTAATCAACATATGAAAAAGACTACATTACAAACATTTTATCCTCTTTTTTGGTCCATAGGTTTTTTTATATTGTAAGTAATAGCCCTTTTCCTAAGTATTGTTTTAGACAATTGTTATACTAGCACATTATTGATTGTTTGTTTTGCTTCAAAATGAACTGGCTTATTGGCCTTTTGGCAATGATCAAAGTGTAGTATCTGTTCCGATGGATACTGCACCCTATTAACCCGTGTCGTCTTGGCCTTAAGGTCTTGATTCCACCGGTTTGTGGGTTTGTCCTGTGCAGATCTATGAGGTCCACCCTCCAAGGATTTGCCTCCCCTATTTGGGGAAGAGTAAGTTTATTGCTTACTGCCCGAGGCGCTCCTATCGGGGAATGCCGACGGGGTTGCACATCCATTTTTTGTAGGCCATATTGATCAAATTCTCGGGCGTTGGCTTTTCAAATCCCACTTTCCCGACCTTGTGCCACATCTTACCGCTGTGGGAGTAAGATAAATAAATTGTTTTGCTACAAAATGGACTTGCTTATTGCCATTTTGGCAAGGATCAAAGTGTAGTATCTGTTCAGATGGATACTGCACCCAATAAACCGACCCCGTCTTGGCCCTCGGACCTTGATTCCGCTGGTCTATGGGTTTGTCCTGTGCCGTTCTAGGTCCATCCTCCCAGGCTTTGTCTCCCCTCTTTGGGGTGGAGTAAGTTTATCGCTTACTGCCTGAGGCGCTCCTACCGGGGAATGCCGACGGGATTGCCAAGCCATTTTTTGTAGTCAGAGTGCTCATCTTCTCTAGCGCTGGCTTTTCAAATCCCACTTTCCCGACCTTGTGTCACATCTTACCACTGCGGGAGGAAGATAAATGACTTCATCAAACATCGTCATCCACTTTAAATAAACGGTCTCAAATCTGATCATGTGACTTTCCACATTTTCTCTTTTTATTTCCCTTCTTTTTTTTTCTCCCCATTTTATTATTCTCAAATATCATCTGAGGGAAAGATATAATCCTCATTCTTCCTGATGAGATCTCAGCTTTTAACTGCTGTAGATCGATAACGTCCATATGTCAGTGTCGCAGATTTTGTACATGTCTGTTTGAATAAAAAAAATCATATACATAAAGATCTATTTTATATTGAGTACTTTTTATAAGCCCAGTGAAAATTCTTGTGTTTCCTATTCCGTGGATATTCACTTTACCTGGATTACTATATATATATATATATATATATATATATATATATATATATATATATATATATATATATATATATATATATATATGGATTAAATGAAAGAATAAAATGAAAAATTAATCAAACTTTATTACACATCAAAGTTCGACCCCTATTTTGGAACCATTTATTTATCATTCTATTATCGAACATTGAGTGAGTTTTTTTTTCTGCATTTTCTATCATTTGACTGTTTTGATCATGTTAATTTTACTTACACAGTGATTTAACGCTGGGCTTCTCTTAACAGTCATCCATTGAATGCATATCACACAAATGTTTTAATTCTTTTATTTATTTATTTTTTATTTTGAATTAATGTTCACTACCTGGCGTGTTGTCTAAGAAACCTTTTTATAAAACATACTATTTTTAAAAACTTTTACACTTGGATACATTGTAATGATTTAACATAAAAAAGCCCGTACCCTGATGAGGTATGTTAACATAAAAATCTGTTTTTTGCCGTTATATTTAATGTTTTATATGTTTTTATATATTTTCAAAGCGAAATGTTTTACTCGCAGTGATGTCATTGCGGTAATTGTTTCTGAGTGGAAGATTTTTTTTAAACGATAGATTAATGACTTTACAGTGCTTTTTGCTTGAACTTTCATATGTAATAAAGTTAGATTAATTTCTCATTTTATTATTTCATTTAATCCATTATTATTAATGCTCTATCCAATATATTGAGCTTTGTGCTTATCCTGATAGTTCTCTAATTACATATATTATATATTATTTATATCTTTGAAGTATCATTTTACTATATAAATATATATATATATATATAGTAAAATGATACTTCAAAGATATAAATCATATTTAATATATCTAATTATAGAACTAAAACAAATTCACCCATTATATAGACACAACAAAGAAAACAGGATATAAACAAACCCATTGATAACAATAGGAGAGCGTATAGTGAGTGACACCAACAAAGCCTTAGTTCGCGGGAAGCCCAACGATTGGCTGAGAGAACAACAAAGTATCGTGTATATAAAAACACCCGGCGAAAATAACTCCATGCATTTTAGCCTGAAGATTCCCCCGGAGATGAAACGCGGGAGCCTCTGTGTAGCTAGATTGCCATAAATATATTTTCATAGCTTACTATATATATATATATATATATATATATATATATATATATATATATATATATATATATATATATATATATATATATATGTGTGTGAGTGTGGGTGTACTAGCAAGATACATGTCGCGGAGTTGCCCGGGGGAATATAAAAAAATGATTTAACTAGGGAAATATATCCGAAAAAAATTAAATTAAAAGAAAAAAGATTATCTTTTAGAGTGAGGATCACTGTCCTATATGAATGTAACATAAAATAAGATGGAGGTATGTGTATGTAAAGCTCATATTTTAATTTTTTTAAATTTTTTTGGTGGGGAAAAGAAGGATTTTTCCTATTAAAAATGAAATGCTGAAAGAATATTTATTGTTTTGATAAACACTTTTTCTGCCCCCCCTCAATTTTGTATGTGTTTGGAGTGAGGAGAGGGTTAATTCTTTGGTAGTTTCTAAGAATAAGCATCCAGAAATCTATAGTCTTGACGTTAGCAGTTCAGACTTTCTGGAGAAAACCAAATCAGGTGTTCATACTTCTACTCAATACGAACCAAACGAAACCAATTTTTCAAACTAAAACGAAAACTTAGGTATTGGTTAGATTAAACGTATTTTAGGGTTAAGGTTATGATTAGTTTAAAGTAAGGTAAGAGTAGAATTAAGAAAAACCTTGTACGGATTGTCTTGTGTTGATTGTTCGGAAAATAAACGTTCGTTATCGTCAATTTTACATAGGCAAACACGGATATTTTCCATTATGGTCGATTAGTCTGTCAAGTGGTCGGTGATTTCAGAATTTAAAACACTCCCTGACCGTAAAAAAATCTTAAATATTTGAAAATTATAAAAATGTAAAATTCGCCATGTATATTTAAAACAGAAAAACAAAAATAACTTGGATGAGTAAAGAAATGCCACAATCCCAATTTTCCCGTCCCAAAATTTAGAAACCATTCTGTTATGCATCTTGATTTACCGCGAACAGGAAGTAGGTGCTAATTTTACGTTAAATTTATATAAAAAGCTGATCCCCCACCTTAAAATTTTAGAAATGATTTTATATTTTTAATTGTTTTTGACGAATATATTTTCGACTGATAACATAAAATTCCGAAGAAAAGTAGATATTGACGTATTATAAACATATTCACATTTTTAATAGTTTGTTTCCACATTTTCGTTTATATATATATATTTTTGGATAAACACAAATACACAAAAACACAAATACGCAAAGCTTTTTTATTTATTTGCGTATGAATTAATCCTTCTTGATTAAGTCACTGTTTGATGTGTTTGGATAACGGGATAGTCCACAAGTAATATAGTAAATAAAATACAAGCAAACAGTCTTTTATGACTCAAAAATGTAATATTTTATTCGCCGACAAATAGTGCAAGTAAACATTTATGTTTAGTCATGAGAAACTTATTTTATTCGGTCAACGAAGAAATCACACTGTTTATTTTGTCGCAAGAGCATGCATTACCACACGTCGTAACTGGATAATTAAGTAAATTTCAGCTGTTTTACTTATTTAAAGAAGTCAATAAAAAATTATTGTCGGAAATAAGTAATAAAAATAGTAATTGAAAAAATCAACGTACAAAATATACTTGCATGTGAGCTGAAACATGCCGGGCGTCGAAGGTGTAACTTTAAACTGAATGCGCTTACTAAAACGTGTAATTATCAAGCAGCCATAATTACAGAATAGAATTCATAAAATCATGGAATTTAGTCTGTCGCCTCTATAAACAAATGATCCGGTGTCGAAGCGTAATGTGTTAGTAGTAAATTTATTGAGGGGAACTGTTTGCTACCTTCTATTTCGAACACGTTTTTGGAAGAAGAAGAAATCTCGGAATAAATGTAATAATTTTTGTAATAATTAAAAATATACCATTATTTTCGTTAAACACGTCGTACGAAGTTCTGTTTGTGTTGACTGGAAAATATTTGCCTAGGTACTTTTCAGTTATTTATCTATAATAGCTGAATTTACAAAGGAAAATCGAGAGTACTGTATATATATATATATATATAGATAATAGAATCACCACATTCGAATTAAACGTATATGACGGCTATTGGTAAAAATAGTGTAGATTAGAAGTGATTGGTCCTTGTTATGGATTCGTTAGAAAATGTGTGTTTTTAGATGTGGATATATGATGAGTATACGTTGGTACAATCTACTTCGGAAGTCGGAGTAAGGAGGTTTCAGTCAGGCTTACCTTAATATACCGGTTATAAAAAGTACACCGGATCAAAAGTCCCTAACTGCCCTTCCGAAATCTAACCCCTACATGTGTATATCTAGATTGCACTTTTTTTTTAGTTAAATGTTCATTTGCATGTGAATTCGTAGCAGGAACACATCCTGTAAAGCCTATATTTGTGTATCCAATTTTTGTTAATGTTGACGACCGCGCTTTAGAATACAATTATTATTCATCATTATGTTAAAAGTATCTCTCATTGTTTGATGTTTTACTAGATCTTCTAAGCCATTACTAAATGTAGCGGTTTTGGGTTAGTATGTGAGCTGGTATAAGAATAGTCGACAACTATGCACTTCCAATGATATACTGTATATAAGTTTCTTTTCATACCAGCCTGTTACGTACTTTGAATTATTTCCAAGTGTCCCAATCGCGGTGTGTATCACTGTTGCATTTTATCTCTGCGCTTCTTTTGATTTCAAATGTTCTGGTAGGTATCCATCATCTTTTGTTCAGTTTTTATGATGTTTGATCCGATGCTCTAGCTATTTCAATTAATGTAGACTCCTGTGTATGTGTCCGCTCTAGATTAAATTCAGGTGGATTGAGTTTCAACTTATTTTCCTCTCTCTTTCCCCTTCTCTCTTTTTCTCCCTATCCTTCTACCTCTCTCTATACATCTCTCTTTTTATTTCTCTTTATGTACATGGTGGGCTAAAAGTCACATTATCATATCTTGAAAACTGACACTTATAATCTAATCTGCGTTGGTGGGCATTTACTTCTATCTCTTTAAATTAATCGCCTCATGTGTAGGTAAAAAGAAGGGTTTTTTTTCATAGATTCGTATTGACTGTTCTCACACAACACGCTTCAAATCGACCACGAAATCTTGTTTTCGGGGGCATGACGCATTATCTTTACTATTCTGATGTCTCCATGGGGGAGCGTTTTGGTCTAGTTCGGCGTAACTTTACTAACACACTGTTTAAATGATATAGTTTTTTTATATGGGAATGGAAAAATGTATACTTTAAAATATTAGTAAGATAACTTTAGAACTTCCCTAAATATATGTGCGTGAAGGTGAGTTTGATCTTACAATTATCTAGCTACTGTATAATTCACTGTGCTAATGTGGCATTAGACTACTTTGAAAAAGAACTAGCTTGGTGTTACTTAAACTTATCTTCTGGCCCTTTTAAAACTATACAGGTGGCGGTGGTTAAGTGGATAACGACGCGGACTGACGACCCGGGTGTGCCAAGATCGAATACAGTCGGTTCCACAGAACCACTTTTACATAAGGATGTTGGCAACAACAGAATCAAGCTGTTGAACCAAGTTGAACCGTGTAGACTCATACGAATTTACTTTACTTGTAAACTATGCAAACTCTTTGTACGTAGGACTTATAATAAATTAATCTTTGGCTATACAAAAAAGTTATTTCACACAATCGTGTTAGCTTTAAGGAAAATATCATCAGGTTTAAAGGGAACAAGTAAATAGTTCTGTAGAACTAAATATCTTTAAAACGAATCTGACATATCAAGTTTAGATTTTACGGTAGCCAGTGCCATTATATGAAAAATAATACCTTAAAAAAACATGGTTATATTCAATGTCATGCAAGAAGAGAATGCTTGTGTAGCGATGTTCTATGTGCAAACAGAAAATATGACGCATATGAAATTACCAGAGTACACAGGCAAAATATGCATGTGGGAGAATACCTAAGGACATTTTATTCGACGGGCTTACCACTGGCTCAAGACCAGCAAGATAATATGTGCTATACTATAAGGATCTATGCAAGCAAGATATGAGGGCAGGTGACATCGACCCAGCAATTTAGTAAGCCGTGGATGAAGACCGCAGCTACTGGAGATGTGCTGTGAAGGCATGTTTAAGGAGATGTGTGGAGAAGAGAACCCAGCAGTCAGGAGAGAGCACAGAAAGAAGAGGGCTTCATTAGAGCTCACAGAACAATACATAACCTTCTTTTGTGGCAACTGCAATAAAGTCTTCCGATCCAAGACATGCCGGCACAGTCACAATAGGCGCTGCAGCCTGGCAACAAACTGATTTAATGTGCAGATCTCCATTGTCTTTCAAGATAGCCGGATGCTAATAACTACACATGCAAAACAACGAAACGATTTGAAAGTCATGTGATGACAGTCGGGACACAAGCTTTAAAAATAATGACGGACATTAAAGCATTACAAACGGCCTTTTTACAATCAATTTGATTGGTATGCGATATTGCACACAGTTTGCATTCCTCCTAATTGTCTGCATTAATGGAGAACAGTCCAATCAAATTATTATGTATAACGGCTGACTATTTAGTGAGACCAGGTACCATACGTTTTACAGTGCCTGTAAAGTCACGTTCTATGATATTCTTCGTAATAATTAATATCTCCTCCCATAGATATAGGTGATAGTAAAATAAAGTAGACTTTGGATTCTTGGTAGAGAAACCAATCTAGGAAATGGAAAACTTTGAAAAAAACCGGATCCCTGAACTATAAAACCTCTCATTGATTCCACCGTATTTATTTTTTAGTAACTCGACTTAAGTAATACTGGCTCAGGAGTGTTACGATTATAAATTTTGTAAACCCTGCGTTAAAATATACTCAGTCCTCATCGCGCAGGTATATATATATATATATATATATATATATATATATATATATATATATATAATATTTTTTTTGAAATATGTCTAAATACCATTTCTTATATATATATATATATATATATATATATATATATATATATATATATATATTATATATATTATATATTTTTGAAATATGTCTAAATACCCTTTCTCATACATATATATATATATATATATATATATATATACATATTTACATATATATAAATGCATATATATATACATATATACATATATATATATATATATATATATATATATATATATATATATATATATATGTGTGTGTGTGTGTGTGTGTGTGTGAATATATCATTATGAATTTTGCTCGGCGTAAGGGGTCGTAATTTAGCGTATATTTTGATTTAATTTGGCATTATACACACGGAGAAATGCTTCGTGAAAATTGACATAAACCGAATTTTAATAAATGTAAACAATAAATTATCTGTCAATTAACTAATTTTCTATTTCTGTTCATTAAATTTATTTTACCTGCCTTAGAAGCGGTATCGTATGAATATAGACAGGTGATCGATAAGACAATAGGACCTCTTGTTAAGTTTAAAGACATTGTCGGCACATATTTATAAAATGATATGTATTTCTTTATCCGTTGTGTCAGTGTGTGTTGTGTAACTCTTCAATTAATGACTTCTCACAAAAACGTATATATCGCAATGCTGAGAAAAGTATGTTTGGCGATTATTAACGACTTTGTCGTTGGACATCTTTAGATTCAGTAGAAATGAGAAGAGGTGTGTTTGCTCAGATCAGAGACTGATAGGCTAATTATTCGTGAATGTTGTCGATCGTAGACATGTATTTTCTGTTCCCCTCTCTCCATCTCCGCACATCACACACATAATAATCTCTCTCTCTCTATCTATCTCTATCTATCTATCTATCTCTATCTCTCTTTCTCTCTCTCTTACACTGACGCGTAACATCTATCAACAAGTTATACATGGGCCTAACGAGATCTAGATTCCTCCCGTGATTTCTCTTCATCGTTCCTCACTTAAAATTACGAGTTCCACCGTAAACCATAGTTCAAAGTTTGCTTTCGTTGAAAACAGTCGAAATTCACACCAGTTTAATGTTTAATTACACTGCTACATCTTCTTATAATAGACATTATGATTATGTCTATCTGTTAACGTAACGGCATGTGTATAATGGTCAGTATTCCCTTTTTTACTGATGAGTCAGCTAATATCAAGGCCAAATAATTAAGATAATACACGTTTACATATAGATGTGACCGTAGCAGATACTAATGCTTCGGATCACAAAACGACTGCTAGTCATTGCATCTAATGCTGCTTCAAGCTCCGAAATTAGAGACTTACTTACGAATGCAGTTGTGTTTCATACCCAGGATTGTTAGTGTTAGAGAAAGATTGAATAGTAGATTAAGGTTGTTAAATAGGGTAGGTAAATAACAAATGTAGTCAGTACTGGGTGTTGGTGTGATTAGTTCGTTTAGGGGAAACGTCTTGCGCAAAGGTATCCGAGATAGTTCCGTGTTTTTCCCAAGACATATTTTTATTAACTTATAGATGGAATTCTAACAGGTATTATAATTTGTTATGGAAGTTGCTCAAGACAACACATGACGCCACTTGATGTAAGGAGATAAAAAGAATTGAAAGATGACTAATGCCTATTTACCTTCGGGTTTAAAAGACCAAGGTTATAGTTAGACGGAAAAATGTCAGCAGGCAGAGAGTTTCACACGCCTGCAGTTCTTGGAAATAATTTACTAGAATAAGTAGGCGTATTATAACGATGTATTTAAACAGCGAATTAATGAAGACCACTAGACCAACAAGTCAAAGAAGCTGGAACAAAATATGCAGAGAATAAATCAAACTATTCTAATGAACACACACTTGATAGCAATGCCCACTACATACTTCCTTAAGCTTCCAAATCGGGACCTCTATACTCGACCTATTTTTAATTCTTAAATTGATACATAGACAACATGGGGAAAGAATTGATCATATTGAGCCAGATAAACACACGGAGAAATAGAAAACTGGCAAATAAACGGTAAATGCATCTCAACTATTCACGCACGTAAAAACAACGGTCTATATCCATTTACAGTCATGACAGAGTATGACAATATTTTCACATGCATTTATTATTGTATTCCTTTAACAAAAGAGAGTTTCGTTTTCACTTCCATAGAAAAAAACGTTCTTATTGCGCTTTAAATAATCCACAGAGACGTTACCCGGATGTTCGCTCTCTCAGATTACTAAGTTTTTTTTGTTGGTCACATCCTTGTGATTGCTTGAAGGTTTTAGGTTCTCGTTGCATGAGCTCTTCTCGGGGCTTGCACGCTTATTAAGCAATTGGATTAACGCACATGAAATTATTTGGCGACAGTAGTCACCTTCCAATGTATATATTACTAGCAACAGTACCCGTGTTTGTATGGGATCACAATGCTAAGACAACGTTTAGTGTAGTATACGAAAATACTCAAATAAATTACAACCGAGAAAATAGTGTTATATATATATATATATATATATATATATATATATATATATATATTTCTTTCAATGGGCACTATAGATTTGTTTGATCTTACATCGATAACTTCGTTTTCGAAGAAATGCTGAAAACTTAGTCCGTAATGCCAGAGTTTCAAAATATGACACTTTCTTCAGTTAAAGTTGTAATAACGTAGCGAAGGTATGAATGGACGATCAAACTAATGTAAATTCCGCCCATCCATGTATCATAACGTCAAGGCACATCATCAGGAATTCGTGCAGATATTTTATCTGTCCTAACATTTCAGTCGGCATGATAGAACCTCGTGGAGTCCATGTCCTATGTAAAGTATCTATTGTAATAACTAATGCATATGCTTTGCACAAATAATCGGGTACTGTGGTTATTTCTGATATATATATATATATATATATATATATATATATATATATATATATATACACATATATACATACACATGTATATATATATATATTTATATATATATATATATATATATATATATATTCATAATATTAAATACCATCAAGTAAAATCAACATGGTATCATATAATTACTAGAACAGGCTCAGAACAAGAACGAATGTTTCGTTGGGTTTGTTTATTTCCATAAACAAGTAACTCCGGTAGTCTTCAGGTATATTTCATTTCGCTGATATATATATATATATATAAATATATATATATATATATATATATATATATGTATATATATATATATATATATATATATATATATATATATATATATATATATATATATATATATATATATAGGTTTATTATATATAATATTTATATTAATAACAATACTTTAAATGATAGCTAGATGGATGGTATCTTAGGATTTCATAGAAAGTTAAAAAAACGATAGGGTATGTTCAATATTACAAATAGCTTAATACAGTTAGAGTAACCAATTTCTCGATAATGCCACTTTTTGACAAATATATGCAATCATCAAAAATTAAAATAAATTATTAAAATCCAATTTAAATGGCTTTCCTGTAAATTGTTTAATTTTACTTTATTTGAATATAATTAATTAATAAAAAAAAAATGCAAAATTCGTTCAAAGAAATTCGGAGCAAAATCGATATTTTATTAACATATGCAAATTGAAACAGATTGAAATCATTACAACTTGATTTTTAAATCACGTTCATCGAAAGAGAATTATTTAAAATTTTAAATTTAAAATTATTCCATATAGCTTTTCATTTCTCTTTCCGTCATCCAAGACGTCCGCCTACCAAAGTTCCTATCTTTATCCGAAATAAAAAAAACAGCATCTTATCCACATCTCAAAGAACCCAAATCTATTTCGGAAATGTGTTTACATAAGCTTTAAAATTACCGTCATGGCAACAGTAAATAGGCACTCTATGCGTGTTATAACCTGTTAAATGGGGCGAACAACTTTTGAGGACACCCTGTAGATACACTAATGGAAATGTGGTTGGCACATTGTATGAATCAAAATGCATTCTCAATATATTTTGTTAGTACACATGTCTAAGCTTATAAGTAATGAAAGGGAATATCTAAAGGCAAATAAGTAAATATTATGGTGTTAATTTGAATAAAACGGGAAAGCATTGGTCATTGACATTCAGCAGTACGAGAGAAGAGAGCGGGAAAATAAATGAGTTAGGGATGATGATGATGATGGTGGTGGTGATGGTGGTGGTGGTGGTGATGGTGATGATGATGATGATGATGATGATGATGATGATGAACAGAGTAAGAAGATGAATGAGACGAGTAGGACATGATGAAACAAGAAGAATACTAATAATAAGAAGAAAAGAATAAGAAAACGAATAAGACTAAAAACAAAATGTAGATAGCGATAAACGAGAAAAATGGAAATTTGAAGAAGGCGAAAAATAATGGTAATAATAACAACGATCGGAAGAGGGTTGATTTGAAAGAGCAAAAAATGACGACAATCAATTTGTTATCTTTCGTTTCGTCTCTGCGTTTTATTCTTTTATTTTTTTGCCAGCAAAGATAAAATTCCAGACCTTCTGTGAAGTTTAGGCTATATAAATCATTAAATGGGGGATGATTAGACAAATACACGTCTACGTGTGTGTGTTTTTCTGAGTGTGTGTAAGTGTGTTTCTATGTGTGTAGCTGTATAGCGTGATAGAGCAGATGTCTACTAAGTGTGAATACAGTAAACACAGAGTGAACAATCACGATCAACTTTTGATTATTTGTGCATAGTCTTAAAACCTTTATTCACTTTCTCTCGCTGTCTCTCTAAATATATATATATATATATATATATATATATATATATGTAAAGTTAGAATATCAAAAAAATATATATCTTTAAATTATATTTTATCTTGAATTGTCAATGCTCAATATGCGTTATGAACAGTGGATGAATGCAATATTTATAAAATCATCAATTGTTTAAACAATTTAATTTTGTTTTAAATATGCCAAGAAAATCGTCACCATTGAAGAAGCATAGAAAGTTCATGGGGAGTTTAGGGTAATCCAGATATGCGAAAGTGTGAAAAGTTCCATTCTAGGAGATAGAGATATTCAAATCCAAGGTTAAAGTTTGTTGTCAGTGAAATGAATCACAAAACAAATATACAGAAGTATATGTCCTGAGACAATTGGTAACAAATAGGTAAAAAATAGCAACCCTTTCTATGCTTCTAAAATTGTGACGATTTCCTTTGCAGTTTTTAAAAAATGTTTATATTTGTTGTATGTTTTTATACGTTTAAATTTTCAATTTAAGAGCATATCTTTGAAAATCCACGGATTAAAGAAATAAAAAAGTATTTTATATGTCCATTGTTTGAACAATTGATGCATTTTATACAGGTTTTATTCTCAACACTTATATTCTTATATATATATTTAAATGTTGAATTGAATTAAAGATAATTTAATTATCGTTGAATAATAATCTGGCGTGATAGTATTAAGCTTAATATATTGAATAGAGCAATCAATACACACACACACACACATATATATATATATATACATATATATATATATATATATATATATATATATATATATATATATATATATATATATATATATAATTATTCTTAGTTTCATTGGGTAGAAATAAATCAAATAGAGTACGTGATTATTAAATAAAAACATAATATTTATCTATAATATAATGTAAGTTCAGATCAACATCGTACCTTAGGTTTCAAGCTGGAGAAGCGAATCCAGGTATAAAATACTAGGTTTTCTAGAGTTTTAATAATCCACCGCTCACTAGCTTTTGTCAGTTATAGTTATGCAGATCAAAATATGGCTGACGAAAGCCAATGCACAGTTTATAATTAAAACTCAAGAAAACCTAGTATTCGGCCTCCACTAGCTTGAAACCTAAGGTATGATGTGTGTTTACATTTCTGTAATATTATATAATATATATATATATATATATATATATATATATATATATATATATATATATATATATCAAAATACTTATCTTGAGAGGAAAATATTGTATTCCTTATACGGAACTGTTTGCGTATCTTTGTCCTTTTATGAAAATCAAAATAATATATAATACTACTAAGCCTTATGTATAGAATAATTAATAAAATGTAATGTTATTACTTGACAAATATTTAACATTATAAGATATTTCTTAGCCAAAGTAAGATGCAGGTCGTCTTCAATAACCGTACATATAAACTAAACAAGATATCATGTATGCGGGTGTGCTCCTGGGGCCGATTTTGTGATCTTTATTATTTCTGATTTTTATCAACGACCCTCCCTCCACCCCCGATGAAATTGCTTCCAAGATAGGAATATATTTGCTAATAATACCTCAACATGTGAGCTAAATAAACGCACATATATCTAATGTAATAGCTAAATCTTTAGAAAATGACCTCTGGTCTGTAATAGAATGGGGGCATAAATGGATGATTACATTTATTGCTGCTAAGACAAAGGTCCTCTCCTTTAATAAATATATGACTCATTTTTTACCACCGATCGCCATGGTTAATAGCACTCTAGCTGAGCGGTCAACATTCACACCTAGCTACCTAACATTCACAGATAATATGAATTGAAACAAATGCATAAAATATACTGCTAAGTCTGCTTCAAAGAAGGTAGGCTCCCTCTACAGGGTTAGAAAACTTATCACACCTGCCAGTATCCTATATCTATACAGAGCAACTATTCGTGCATGGAGTATTGACACATCTGGGTTGGTGCACTAATCACAAGTACTTCCCTTTATGACAAGGTATAAAAGGAGCCTCTAATCTAATAGGTCCCAAACTGTTCAATAAAGTCCAGCCAATCTCACATCGCCGCAATATTGCTTCCCTGTGCTTGTTTTACAAGTACCTCAACGGAATGTGCTCGTACAAACTTGCTACATTGTGTCCCCTCAACATAATGATACTCGACCAATTTGAAAAGCAGCAACATCGCACCCGGCACTGTACAAGTCTCCAGATGTCGGAACGCGTTCCACTTTAATAGCTTTTTCTTCCAACTAGGTTTTGGAATTCCCTCCCTGCCTTATGTTTCCCTCACTGTAACAACATGCAGACATTTGAATGTAATGTGAACAAACATCTCGCTACACAACTTCAATCTTAAAACGTCACTATAAATATGGCATTTAATTAACAGTAACCCGCCTCGTCTCAGTGTTAATTTCCCTTGGTTAAGATGTATATAGTTTATTAAAAAATATCATGATTTTGATTCTAAAAAGTCTCTACAATTTAACGCTTAAGTTTAAGGTCTAAAAAATAAATTTAAATTTAGAAAACCCTAATATATTAGTATCTTATGACTATGGATGAAATTGAATACAAATCTGAAATATTTGAATTTTTAAATGGGAGGTTGTGTTCATATTATTCCCCTAAAATCCCCCTTTCCAAATATTACCTAGTTGAAGGATATGATTATTATTATTCTACCTGATGAGATCTCAGACACCAAGACTAACAGCGCCTATAGATGAGTTGATGAATCAAATAGAAAGTACACACGAAAAGGGAAAGAAAATAGTACCAGAAACCCACGGAACTTATATACACCAATTAGACTAAAATACTACATAGACTATTCGGAAAATTTAAAAAATTGAAAAAGCCTTATCAAGCAAAAACTCTCCGTGTTATTTAATAATGTTTGCATAAATGAAAATATGCTGCTTAAATACATACAATATGTATATATATATAATTTTATTACAGAATATACCTTGCATTGAACAATCGAAGTTTAAAATAAATCTGGGCATTCGTACATGTTTATCACTCTTCTTTCATCTTTATTTTTATATATATATATATATATATATATACATATATATATATATATACATATATATATATATATATATACATATATATATATATACATATATATATATATATATATATATACATATATATATATATACATATATATATATACATATATATATATATACATATATATATATATATACATATATATATATATATATATATATAGAGAGAGAGAGAGAGAGAGAAAGCAGTTCACAGCTGTATCATGCTTTCATTTAATGTGAACTTTGGAGCAAATAAAAATTAACACGTTTTTCTTCTAAAATTCAGAGTATATTTGAAAGATTCAAGTAGATACAGGAAAATCGTTAGCAAATAAAAATGATCAAAGCGGAATTCATACTGAGATGCTTGCAGACATGTTCAGAAAAGAACATACAAACGTAAATGTCGGAGTACGGGTTATGCAGGTGGTTGTGACCTTGTAAGTTCGATTATAAATAAGACAACACGGTGATATTATTGCAAATGTGTGGTATCTACAGAATTACTTAATAGTGTGTTACAGAAAGATTGCTCGTCCTTCGTTGTGCGCTCCTATATAAATAATCTCTTGAAGAGGCCATATATTCATGAAATAGGATAGATCACCATCACACCATACTTTTATATTCAATTTCTTTTATTTCTTTCTCTTTTAATTTATTTTCTAGCCGAAGCTGTGATTCTTGTTAGTGTTTAATAATGCCTAACGTGGCGCTTTTACATTACTTCATTTCCGCTATTTCCGCTATTTACCTCTACAAAAATAGGCTACCGACTTTTTTTACACGATCGTAAATTTTCCTACTGGTAAATACGTTTTTCACTTCTCAGCGAGAGAAAAAAGTAAGCTTGTTTCAAACTGATTTACGTGTTCTTGATTAAAAAATAAAACACGAAAAAAATTGATAGATCTTTTATTGTTTTGTTTGTGGTATAACGATTTAGACGTCAGAACTGTGTGTTTAGGGAATTGAATTACTATTTATCTACCTCCCACAAGGTAAAATGTGACACAAGGTCGGGAAAGTGGGATTAGATAAGCCAGGGCTCGAGGTGAGCACTCTGGCCATTCAAAAATTGCCTGGGCAGCCCCGTCGGCATTCCCGGTAGGGCGCCTCAGGCAGTAAGCAATAAACTTACTCCTCCCCAAAGAGGGAAGGCAAAGCCTGGGAGGGTGCACCTCCTAGAACTTCACAGGACCAGACAACCCCCAATAGACCGGCGTAAATCCAGACCCAAAGGCCAGGACAATACCAGTTCATTAGGTGGGTTAAAAAACCCTCTGAATTGAATTGAAATATTTTTACCTCGAACGAAATATTGTTGTCTACTTTATGACGTTGCACACTTTTATTTAGCCGATTTGTTTCACCTTCTGTATTAAAAATCTAATATGAATTTTAACTTATCGCTGTTAATGTTGTTATTGACAATTTTCCGAGGCACCACTAGATTTTTTCGAAAATCCACCAGTTGTACTAATGGTTATGCTGTATGCGACACAAGTCTGATTTCCCGTTGCCAGTGTTGTGTTCGATATCAGCGCGAGTTTCTCATCGCCAGTGTCGTGACCTTCAAGAGCGTATATTAAATAAGACAACACGATTGTGTATATTTACAATAGTATCCATTTACTGAAGTATAGAATAGTATGTTACAGAAATACTGATATTTACCACCGTAGGAAGATGTGACACAAGGTCGGTAAGTGACATTTAAGAACCAGCGCACTAGAAACAACGCATCTTTCCCCCGCAAAATATGCCTGAGCATCCCCATCAGAATTCCGCGGTCGATACGCCTGAGGAAGTAAGCAATAAACTTACTCTTCCCCAAAGAGGGGAGGCAAGGCTTGAGAGAGTTGATCTCTTAAGACTACCCAGCACCATACCTCAGCCCGACAGAAAAATCCTACTATCAGTCATAATGGCCAACCTCTGCCGGACTGATTGTTGATAACGAATCCTTGACATAGTAAGAATGGTATTTCTAACTTTCACTACATGATTGTGGAAGTAAGATTGCTCGTCCTTTGTCGTAAACTCATCTATATAATATGTCAAGAAAGGTCCATATAGTTAAGAAATAGGGTAGATCACCATTACACCATAACACAGGTCAAACTTTTTCTTATTTAAAAAAGAATCCGATAAGAACAAACCCACCAAACGTCAAGCTAAGCTCAGCCACTATGAATAAGAAAATATTCCAAAGTAATTCTTAAATCTAGTACGTATGACAGATTTATTTCAATTTAGTAGACCTTTTTTTAATAGCTACCGAATGTAACAAAATAGTTTATCGAAGGAAAGAAATAAGATTTATTAATCTAAATTAAGTTGCTGAATACTCATGAAATACTCTTGCCCAAATTAGACATTTATTTGTTTTGTACATGGTATGAAGTTGAGCATAAACGTTTAACCCTCCGATTTAACTTCGTAAATACTAGAACACAGAACGGAATACTGCACACTTTATTTATGTTAACACAATGTTTTTTTTTTTAATATATCTGTGTCACTTTCTGCTTAGTAGAATGACATCCCCTGACAATTCAACACATAAGAACTCGGATAAACAACACCTGTTTCTTATTCATTTACGAACACCCAGATTACATACACACATATATATATATATATATATATATATATATATATATATATATATGCATCCATATATTATTATTTCATGTATCCACGTAAAATGTTAGAAGATGATATAACTTTTATGTATACATTTTCAGTATTTACTTCAACAATGCTCGATACGTGAGTACAGCCAAGTAGTAATCCCTGAACATATATTTATGGCAACTAAGTTACACAGAGGCTTCCACGTGTTATTCACGGAGGGAAACAACATACTATATATATATGTATATATATACATATATATATATACATATATACATATATATATACATATATACGCATATATATACATAAATATATATATACATATAATATACATATATATACATATATATACACATATATATAAATATATATATACACACACATATATATATACAAATATATATATACAGATATATATACATATATATATATACATATATACACATATATATACATATATATACATCAATATATACATATATATATATACATATTTATATATATATATATATATATATATATATATATATATATATATATATATAATACCCGTAATTACTCGCGACAACTAATTCCCAGAATAGAACATATTTACATTAATGTTATGTCTTATTGCGAATATTAAAATCAATTTATAATGACACTAAAACTCATGTTGATTATTTTTATTCCAATATTGATCAAAAGAATTTATTTGAATTTGATCATAGAAAAAAACTGAAATGTTCGCTTAAGTGGTCTTAGGAACAAATTCAAGGAATCTTGCTTAATTGATGTCTAATGACTATGCATGAAATTCAATCCAAATTTAAAATATTTGAAATTTTTAATCTGCGATTGTGCTCATATAATCTCATCCAAAGACTCCTTTAAAAGAATCCGAGGACTCTGAAATTATTGCAATATTTATTATTCGATGTTTAATACATAATTTTTTAAATTTAAAAATCCCGGAGGTATATAAATTTTCATGAAGAGCTCCCTCTTCGTTTCAGCCCTTTTTCATAAAACTAAATTAAACTAAATTTAGCCCACATTACTATCCGTACGCCTAGCAGATATATGTACCCACATCTATAATTATCAGTTAATTAGTTTAGGTATAACTCCTGTACACACAAATATATAAACATAGCTAATTTTGTGTAAACAGAAATGAAAGCAGACTATGAATCTATACAACACATTAGAAACGAAAGATTTTTCAACAAGAAGTTGTTTGTTCTCAGTTCTATCACCAATCATTAAAAAACCTGGAAGGTGACGGTGGTAAAGTGAATAACGACACGGACTGAAGACCTGTGTGTTCCAAGTTCGAATCCAGTCAGTTCCACAGTACCACTTTCGATTGGGGTTGTTGGCAACGTTGTCGTGGTCCTTCCCGTAAGTACCCGATGTTTTACAGAAAGATTTCTAACTAGAAAAACATCGAGGAAACTAATGCCAACAGCAGAATCATCTGATTCACACGAAAGAAGAAGAAGTTTAAATAACCTGTTCGGCTTGTGCATTACTTCAAATAAAACACACGCCCGTTATTGAAAATGAACCATCTATTTATGATTATGACTCATGGCTTTTCCAATTGGCCTTCCATTGTCTCATTTTTCTTTTAAATCGCTGATATAAAATTTTATAATAATCAACATTGACCTTATAAACACAATGGCAAACATATGTATGTATTGATTATGAATTCTCGCTTTGAAAATTCTATATACCATCGTTTCATTTTTCTTTTAAATGGACGATATTGAATTTTAGAATAATCAGCATTGACCTGACTAACACAATGGCATATTTCTTTATATATCGATTATAACCTCTAGCTTTAACCATTGACATTCTTTTGTTATTGCTTCTCGCTTCAATTTTATCTTTTTTTTTTCTAAAATAAAACTTTAAAAGAAATATCTAATTTCATTGACTCAGTCTTTCAATTGCGAACTATATAAGACCGGAAATATCGTTTTGAGAAAACTGAAAATATAACATTATTATTATTATGTATGAAAATACTTATTCCTTTCTTATGGGAGATATTTGATGCATAATAATAACATTTACACATCACAATTTTGATCATTCTCACATGGTTTAAGTTGTAACAATTACAAATAAAAACTTGTTATGTAACGTAGGATTTACAGAGATGGAGAGATATACGTGATGAAAAACATAGAGGAAACTCGGAGTTCGCGCCAGCCAACTGTCGGAAATTAATTTCTTGCACTGAGGATTGGGTAAGCATGAAACATCGATGTCTGAAGGTAATAAGTAATTAATATTGATTTATAAATATTATTAAAAAAGCTCTCTTTACTAAGGTCGGGCACTCTGATTGAGTTTAATAACAAGCAGTGCTACTAGCTTAGTTGCGAGTTCCAACACAGTGTGTTGTTGTAGATCGCTATTCGCTGCTCGTTGTAAAATATCCGCCGACGTGGTATTTACAAAGTTAAATTCCTCCTTGATTCTAAGCTAATTTGTGGTGGCCAACGGGAAACGCTCTTGACTGCGAATCAGTGGCGATTTGTGATCGGAGTTCGGAAATTAACTTCCTGCACTGAAGATTGCGTAAGCATGACACATGTCTGTAGGTAATAAATAATTAATATTTATTTATAAATATTATATATATATATATATATATATATATATAATGTGTATTGTCATTGTTTTTACTCATACATCTTGTTCTTGGCCTTTTGGCTAAGATCAAAGTGTAGTATCTGTTCTGATGAATACTGCACCCCATAGACTGGTATTGTTTTGGCCTTCGGGGCTTGATTTACGCCGGTGTATGGGTCTCTCCTGTGCAGTTCCAGGAGGTCCACCCTCCCAGGCTTCGCCTCCCCTCTTTGGGCAGGAGTAAGTTTATTGATTACTGCCTGGGGCGCCCCTACCGGGGAATGCCGGCGGGGCTGCCCAGGCAATTTTGAAACCCCACTTTCCCGACCCGACCTTAGGTCATTTCTTACTTGTGGGAGTTAGATAAAAACTGGCCTTGTGCCTAACTCCTGGAGAGGAGTACATCAATACTCATTGTACTTTTCGTACTTGGCACTGACAATAACCAAACCGAGGAGTTTTCAAATGTGTTTCAAACGTATTTTTATGTGTTTTAAAACGTACAGATGAACGTTTTAGTTCATCTGTAAATATTTTGAAATACTTTAAAATTAAATTGTGGTTTTAGCTGAAAAATTGTTTGCCTTGATTACAAACGTTTTTTTCCTGTGAACATCTATCCTTCATCATCATTTTCCAAGATAACATAATTAAAACTTTGTAAAGTAGTCACGCATTATGTTATAAAATAATCCTACATTTGAAAAACTTTCGATGTTGAATAAGAACACACACACACACACACATATATATATATATATATATATATATATATATATATATATATATATATTGTATATATTTTGATTGTATAGGAAAACACACGTATTAGACGATGCGAAGTTTCTAATATGTAATAACAGAGAAATTATAGAGTGAAACAAATTTCCAACAGAAAGAAAATCTCGTATCAAGTAAGTTTGTTTTAATTAAAAAAACAAAAAACAACCGTTGCCTCATTATTACACAATCAGATAATTTCGAATTAAAAAGCCTGAATCTTATAGATGTGATGAACTTCCAGAAATTCCAAAAAAACGACTTACTATTATACATTTTCACTAAAACATCCTTATCATTCGATACACGTGTACGGAAACAGTTCGCCATCTTTCTTCATGATTAACTATACCCATGCTTGGTATACATAAATGCATCAATTCACCCCCACGACACACCCACACACACACATATATATATATATATATATATATATATATATATATACAAATATGTATATATATATATATATATATACAAATATGTATATATATATATATATATACAAATATGTATATATATATATATATATATATATACAAATATGTATATATATATACAAATATGTATATATATATATATATATATACAAATATGTATATATATATATATATACAAATATGTATATATATATATATATATATACAAATATGTATATATATATATATACAAATATGTATATATATATATATACAAATATGTATATATATATATATATACAAATATGTATATATATATATATATATATATACAAATATGTATATATATATATATATATATACAAATATGTATATATATATATATACAAATATGTATATATATATATATACAAATATGTATATATATATATATACAAATATGTATATATATATATATACAAATATGTATATATATATATACAAATATGTATATATATATATATATATATATATATATATACAAATATGTATATATATATATATACAAATATGTATATATATATATATATATATATATATACAAATATGTATATATATATGTATATATATATATATGTATATATATATATATTTCTTAACTCCCTCTTTTCTTTTCTATTTTTCCTCTCTCTCTCTCCATTATATATATATATATATATATATATATATATATATATATATATATATATATATACAGAAACATTTCTCCGGTAGTCAAGAGGAAATACAAAAGTGTTCTTAGATATGTACGTTTTGTAACGATTTGTGTAAATTATGTCTAAGCAAAAAGAAAACTTAAATTTAATGATCTGAATTAATTACTAAACGGTCGAAGTGATAAAAATTATAGAATAAATTTAGTTTGGAATAACTTGTTAATAAAACGTCAATATTATCATTATTTTCTGTGGAAACCTGAAAGGTAAAAATAACTATCGTAGCGGATATAAACAGTGTTTTGTGTTTAATTACTGGTCATGGCAAAAAAATTAACGGCTTACCTCATGGCTGGGAAATTGTCTCTGCGGTTCCAGTTTTCGAAAACTCTAGCGAAAGATCCGACGTGAAAAATAATCGTTCCATAATCCTCATCCCGCTTTTCGCTAAAATCTTTAAATCAGGGATCAAGTAAACGATAGTTCACCAACCTGAATGTACTAAACTTGTCTTTGACAAAGAGAATGTCAATATTGCAGAAACCCTAACAATAATATCTGAACGTATATATTGCACACTAGGCCAGTTGGGGGATGCTCAGGCGATAGCCTAATGCATCTCTAAGGCATTTGACAAGATCTGATATGAAGGTCTTCTCAAGAAAATAAACTCGTATCGTATTACGGGGCGAATATTTAATATAATCCGATCTTTATTGGCTAATAAAAAGATCTAGGTCTTTCTCAATGTACGTACATCTAAACAACATCACATCAATTTTTGTGTGCCATAAGAATTAATATACCTATATTATCCCTGATAATAATAAACTATGCAATCGCCTCTGAACTGGGTTTGTATGGTGTGTATATCACGCTTTATTGTTGGCCGGAGGGCAAATCGAATGTCAACGTATGAACAGCGATCGGTAAATCTTTAGAAAATGACTTCAAGTTTGTTAATGAAAATGGTCAAAATAGAGGGTCACATTTAATGCTACAAAAACAAAACTCTTTTCTTTCAACAACTATAAGAAGCATAAGTTGAAGCTTACACGAGAATCCAACATTAACATCTCCTGAGCCTAACATTTCTAAGCAACATTAAGTGGAAAAACTTAATAGAAGATGCTGCCAAATCTGCCGCAAATAAGGTAGTCTCTTTCTACGGGTAAGAAAATTTATCACAACTACCAGTATACTATATCTCTATGAAGCCACAATTTTCTGATGTATGGAGTATTGTCACTAAATCTGGGCGTATACACCCTACCTCAAGGCTCTCACCTTTAGATAGGGTTAACAACATATAACCTAATATATCCAACACTGTCTGCAAAACTCGATCCTCTGTGGCATCACCGCAGTGTGGCACAATTGTGCTTATTTTACGATACATCCATGAAACGTGCTTGTATATTCTTATTGCATTTGTACTTCCCAACATAAATACCCTCGACCCACCTGACTAGTAGCAAAATCCCCCCTTCAGTGCATGGTCTTAGATAAAGGAAGATATAATACTCTACTGGTTACCTTCCTCGAACCGCTTGTCTTTGGAATTTTATGACTGCTCTTCGTGCCGTTGACTGTACCAACATGCAGAATTTTAAACGTAATGTGTACAAATATATTCGTTCCAAACTCAATACCCATGTTGCGCCTAAAAATCTGACCCATATCAGAGTAGCCCCTTAAACCTAAGTAGCAATGAACCTTGTTTGAGGCGAATCGATTTTTAAAAAAAACAGCTAAAATTTAGTCACCTACAGGAGTAGGAAACAATGGCTAGATGTGTTTTGTATGCAAAACGCGATAAGTCCAATTTGTTTAAATTGAGAAATTAATTAATAAAAAGACGATATATCAAATTTTATTTTAATTGAAAGCAAAAAAAAATTATGTTGATCTCATATTATGTTAAATATAAGTTGATGTTGTGTGCTAAGGTTTTGCAATGCAACAATTTTTGTTTTGATGTTATGATATGTATATATATATGTATATATATATATATATATATATATAGAGAGAGAGAGAGAGAGAGGGGGGGAGAAGGAGCGAGGTAGTGGGTGGGAGAGGGACAGAGATATGTCTGTATTTGTGTGTTATCGTTGATTTTGAAAGGATTAATCAGTCTATTCATCTGACAAGTTCACCAGCATTTCCTGTGTCGAGTCAGGTTTGTCAGATTCAACCATTCAAATACATTTTTAAGTGAGCAATTTTGAGGATTCATTTACCATATGGCATATGTAAATATATGTATTTTTACATACATACATATAAATAATTACATAAGTATGTGTACGTGTATGTGTGCTTACTTGTGAGCGTGTAAATATTCATACATACTGAATAAAGAAATAAACCTATGCTCCCTATTTTATGAAAACGGACAGAAATAAACACCCGCATATATATATATATATATATATATATATATATATATATATATATATATATATATATATATATATATATATATATCCATGTACATGTGTGTGCCTGTTTGCCCTAATATGCAGTTGTGTGTACGGGAATAAGCACATATTTATATATATGTATTAATAATTGCTAACGTACGCATACCAAATAATTCTTCCAGAAACTAGCAATGAAATATATGTGTTTAAATGCCTCACTAGAGAATGTGTCTCTGGGAATAATCCATAAATTGGTATGACTGGGACAACTATTCCCCGCCGTCTAACATGCTTGCTTACCTCCCCACAAAGCTCCATTCACCAACATTTAACAACACACACAATTTTACTAACCAACTTTCCGTAATATACTAACTTAAAATATTTGAATCCTCGCTGTTTATAAATGTAGTATTCGCCGCCCAATCATCGAATCACTATTCCTCCGAGCGCATAAACTTACCATCAACCAGGTGTTGTTAGTGAGCAAATACGGATCAGAAAGAAAATTGACGAAAGGTTTCACTTCTATTCAATCAAACAGTTTGTTGTTTTTGTTTAACGACCTCCTATACAGCGTTCTCATATGTTGTGTTTTTTAATTGATCCACTTTTTGTTCACTGAAGATAATTTAACGAAGAATTGAAAGTAATTGTTATATATACATGGAACATTTATTAATCTTTTTAATTTTCACACAAAAAAGGAGAACTATGTTGTGTGTAAACAATGTTTGTCTAAGTGTATATATATAGGCGCTTATATAGACGATGTTGCAATATTAGAGGGAAATAAATTTTTCAAAATCCAAGGGACATAACTACGTTTGACTTAAAAAATCAAATGCATGTACGGATGGACAGAGGGGTAAAAACTAAAATTATTATTTTATGATGGGGGGGATTCTACTTTTTTTAGGTAATTACGTTTGCTTTTACTACCTGGAACCACTACATATCTTTAAACGTATATTTACCGTAAATTAGTAAAAACATAATACATCGAAAATTGAAACAAGTTAGTTAACAAACTAAAAATTAAACAATGTTAGGTGAAAATAAGGTTAATTATAAACTGGAACAATAAAACAATGTTAATTAATCAAATACCAAAAATTAATAAATTGTTAATTAACGAAAAATGAAATTATATCTCATATTGCTCCCTGATGGCAAGAATTATACGCGGGAATACGTCTCCTTTTTCTCTTTTTCGCCAAAGAAACTCCATGAGATAAAGGTGGAACATCTCAGTTCTGGTTTCCAACATTTTTCGGATGTGTCTCTTGACATGAGACCAAAAACCTTCATTGAAAAATAAGAAATTTGTTTTTTCTTTATTTTAGTTGATAAAAAAATACAGAAATTTCAATGTTAATTATTGCTAACGTATCTCATTCTGTAATAAAGAAACATATAGAAATGTCAATATGATATGATTCGAGGTTTTGATCAAATCCAAATCCACGATCGAATCATCTGGAACAATGTTTCTCTATCTCTACGTTCTACCGTCAGCCCCCCTTTCCTCTCTCCGACCCTAAGGCAAATTGACTAATACTCTCATCCCTCCCTTTTCCACTGCTGCCTTAATGGTACCCACTCAAAGCATTCCATATTTATTTCATTATTCGCCACTACTTACTTATCGCAGACTGGACTCTCCCCCAGCGCTCACAGTAGCCACGGCCACGACTTTTCCTTATCAACCCATCATGTCAACCAAAAAGATCGATGTACTTCCATGACATTTTTCCTCAAATTATCATCCTGAGGAAATCTTACAATAAAGACGAAACGTTGATGATTATATAAAAAATATCTCTTGTTTTTTTCCTTTTTCATTTCCCATATATATATATATGTGTGTGTGAGTTCACATATATATACATATATATATATGTATATATATATATATATAATATATACATATATATATATATACATATATACATATATATATATATTATATATATATATACATATATATATATATACATATATATATATATATATATATATATATATATATACATATATATATATATATAATCAGAGGATACTCTACTAAACTAATAAACATATGATTATGTCAGAATATATATTCTAGACAAAACGGTGACATCTCCGAGCACAATATCTTCTGATAAATTTTACAAATTAGTTGATGCGCCTACACAGACTTGCACCCGTTCTTCAAAATGCAAAAAAAATTAGATACCATTGAAAATAGGTCTATATAAAATTTTGAGTTGTATGAAGTAATACATTTTTAAAAGGATTAGCGCATGCGCGTTAGCGTCACTAATATGAATGTGCTTGATAATATCCGAACATAGTGAACTCATCATAAGGAAGCATATATATATATATATATATATATATATATATATATATATATATATATATATATATATATATATATATATATATATATATATAGTATTTTAGGTAACAGAGTGAGCCACCGAAATTAAATTATACCCTCCCAAAAGAAAACAAAAAAAACATTAAAGTTAAAACTGATGCTATATTTAAAGTTTATATCCGTCCTCGGACATGTATTGTACCATTAGATATACAAATATACCTAACACACACACACACACACACATATATATATATATATATATATATATAGCGAGAGAAAGAGAGAGGGAGAGTAAATTATATAGATATCGACATCCGAAGAGAATACTGATCCATCATTCCATGTCACTTTTTTTTAGCGATTTTCAAGTTTTAAAAGCGATTAATCATTTTCCAAACCGACTGATGTTGCATTAATGTATCCCAGCCCCACGGTATTCTTATCCAGAATCATTAATGAAAGCGAAAAAAAAACATTACATATATATATATATATATATATATATATATATATATATACAACTGCAAAAAGCGTTATCATTTGGAGAGTGTTAGGATATACGAAACATACATACATATCGCCACGCCTTCTCTCTTTTAATATACGTGTGTCTTTCAGTAAATGAGGTGAATTTTTTTGAAAGAGCAAAACATTAATATCTCTGTCAGAATAGTTTCCCATACATATAAACCCTCTATTGTTTGATTTATTTATATTTTAATTCGGCTGAACTATTTGTTTAGAAGTTATTAAAAAACGACAGACGTGGAGAGCGAGCTTTTCATCGAATTGTACGTTGCTGAGAAGTGCTAACCAGGCGACATTTACAAAATATAGTTTTGAAGTAATTAAAATGGCGACTAATCAAGAAATAATTCTCCAGTAATGAGTATAGCGTCTGGTTAAAGGGGGGGGGGGTCTACATCGCTATCTTGAACACTTTTTCTTTATCCTATTTAATATGTACCCATTGCTTCCATATACGTACATTAATAACTAGAATACTTCAACCAATCATTTGTAAACACGCACTCCTTGCTTTAACGCCATCCGGCCAATTTACCTCAACTCCTACCACACAATATTTCAAAGTACTTACTTGTGTTACATAAGATCCGTGTTTAAATAGAAAAATCTGAGTGACACTTTTAAGAATCAGAGGTGATCCCAGACGTGCGATGGTTTTCTCTCTTAGCTGGCAATGTTTCGAGAAGGAAAGGTGGGTCAGGTGTGTTTTTCTTCATGGGCGACGCGCGTACACAATGTTACTAGATGTAGAAAGACGAGCTATTTCTCTATCTACCCATCTGTATTTTACTCTCTGTGTCTTTCTCCATCTCTCATATTAACACAAGTAGCCTGTCGCTCTGATGTTTGTTGTTACAGTCTCTCTTTTTAAATAACGTTTCCTTTATCAACATCGGCAAACAGTAATCTGGGTTCGACAACGACACGGGTGTGTAATAGTTTATACACGCAATCGGTAAGTAAACAATTAAAACTTCCACCACAACGCTGTATTTATGTATATCTACTGACTCTGTTATAGTACAATGCGTTTTTGATAAATTTCCTAAGTGATAAGTGTAGATTAATAAGTAAATCACAGACGTGATCTTGGAGAAATAATTAAAATAAACAAATATATAAACATCAATAAAAACTACAAGATATAGATGCTGTTTGATATGCACCGTGTATAATTTAACATGAGAGAGGGGGGGTATATGACACGAACATTTTAGAAAAAAGAATATTAATATATGAAATAGTGGATAAGCATTGCAACAATTTAGTAATGATTATGGTCGTATGAAGTGTCCGAATGTCTTGCATCTACTTTAGTTATGTATATGTGCCCTAATATTTTACTAGTATGTTGTCATGCTTAACCACTACTCCATATACAAATACATTCCATAACTTCATATATTTTTCGTTGATTGCAACACTTTATTAAGAAGAATTTAGGAAGACCATTCTGAAATGAGTTCGTTTTAAGAGCGTTGAAGCGAAATCTAAATAAATATTGTAAGGACAATGACACTGTACTTTCTTTTTTGCTAGAATTCTTTTATTTCCATTTTTAATAATGACTTATTTAATAGAGTTATCATGATTATTATATGTATTTTCTCATTCTAACTCTATAATTCCGGTATGTCATTGTAGGTGGAATTTAAAAAGATAGCTTTCTGGGTCAAACATAGGGGTGACGTAGAATAAAAACGGGCACACACACATCATTTGCCAGAGACTTAAAACTCTATACCAATTCGATTCGAAAAGTGGATCAAGCCCACCGAGCAGACACGCCTTCTGAAAACGAACATCGCCAATATCTGGAATTCTCGAAAATTCTTTGAACAACAATTAATGCTACAAATAATTTATATTGAACGATCCTTTTCGACTTCCAAAGCCAACTATGGATTTCCATATTTTACTTAATAATAAAGTAGATTTTGTAATAAAAATTAGTCCATAAATTATTTTTACAAAGTTGAAATATTTCCTTACATTATTTTATTCAAGTTTGATATTGATTTTTATTACACACATCTTAATTTTTTTATCTATTATATAAAGTAATCTCGATTTCCCCTTTACACTTCAGCCACTATACGAATATAACAGAACATTTTCTATGATAAACTGTTCCGCTAAGAAATTAGTCAAAGTCTTTAAAGGTTTTTCTAGAAATTCCGCATTTACACCATCATCATTTCGATAATTATTATACTTAATTCGTTCCCTGTACTCCCCTAAACGGACCTTTAAACGACATGGTAGCATGGACGTTCACTCTCTACTATTTATTTGATATAACGAAGGGAGATCTATAACTCAAGTTTATAAACATGTCCTTTTTATCTAGAAATTGTTTAAGGAACCTATTGTTCTTCGTTATCTAGAATATTTCTCTATGTTTATATTTCCGCCCCATTTTCATTTCGGCGTTTCACGAAATTTTTTTCCAAGATTAGCATTAAAACGGTTTATACTTATTACATTCTATCATACAACATACTATTTTGTTATACTATATATATATATATATATATATATATATATATATATATATATATATAGAGAGAGAGAGAGAGAGAGAGAGAGAGAGAGAGAGAGATAGAAGAAAAAAGAGTGATAAATATGCGACGATTGTCCAAATTTATTTCAAATTTCAATTGTTCAATGCAAGGTGCATTCAGTAATAAACTAGTGTTTATTATTCTTTCCTTAAGTCAAGGCTTTTCAAAGATCGAAATCTTATCATCAGAGGAGAAATACAGATTGGTAAGTTAACTTTCGAAAAAACCAAAGTTCAAATATTTGAAAAATATGAAAATTATAATTAAAAATTATTAAAATAATTTTTGTTAAAAAACGTATTGAATGAAAAGAAAGGAAAATATATATATATATAGTAATCTACAAACACATTTTTATACAATAAATTAATTTGATGTAATTTGTCATTGGCATTATCATATATTTTATATTTCTACACAATACGGACCGAATTAAACCGACTTCGCAAACCAAAAGTGCAATTTAGTTTTGGGTTAGTATAAGGTTAGATTAGTTTTGGGTTAAGGTAAAAATTAAAAAAAAAACAGTTCGGTTCGCATTGTGTAGAGTGTTCGGTGAAGTTCGTTATCGTAACTGTAACGTAACCAAACACAAATATTCTCAATCCTGGTTGATATCTTATTTTTGGGGCAAATGCTGGCTACTTGCCCCCCCCCCCTCCCTGACTAAATCTAAAAAATTAAGAAATGTTTAAAATTTTAAATTGCGTCATTTATATTTGAAACAGAAAAAAAATTAAGTGGATGATTACAAGACATTGGAGAAATGCCTCCACGTAAATCTTCCCGTGTTGAAATTGAGAAACCATTATGTTATACGTCTCGATTTACCGCTAACTGGGCAGGAAGTGGGTGCTCATTTTATGTTTGATTGACATAAGAGAGTGATCCCTCATGATAACATTTTTTGTTTAATAAAACAAAACACAGAACCGCTAACGTAATTTTCGTTTTCACTAACCAAAAATATCGCTTATTAGGTTTTCCGGATTGTGTTTTTACTAATAAATAACGTTTGGTATAAGTTATTTGTTTTTGTTGTTGCTTTTTTTATATAATTTCTCGACTGTATACTACTCCTCACTTTATTTTAAAATATGAAGCGGACTTAGTCTCTTTTGAAACGAGAAGTGATAGAACCTCGCCCCACCCCACAAAATAAATTTTTAAAATCAATTTTAGTTTCGTTTATACAACTGAGTAAATACTTACTTTAAAATATCAATTTTTAAATATTGGGGGGGGGGGGGCGTTACCGAATTGTTCTTGCTTTGTGTCATATTTTCCCGAGGCAACGCCGGCACACGGGTCCTGCTAGTATACAATATTTTTATGATATACAATCTTTATTTTATTTCATATTTTATTCGTACCCTTTCGACTTTAATATACACCTCTCGCCTTATTCTCTTATTTTCTAATATTTTTTTGATTAATTTTGAGATTTATTTGTATTTTTTAATATATTTCGTATGTGTACATTCGTCTTGTAAAGAAAGCAAAAATCCTTTCGTTTCGGCCTTGGGTCTGGAACTGTTTAATCTTGATGGATTTGGAATTGGTTTAAATCAGCTTATTCGGTGCCACTTGGATACTGCCCGCATAGTGGTTAATCTGGTGACTTTCGCTATTCTTTATTTATTTCTATTTGTTTTGTTATTAGTTTCAGAGATTGTACCCTCTGTTTAATATTGAGCGGATAGATCAACTATTGTATTTTTTGTTGACGCTGGGTTAACGAGTGCTTTTGTGATACTATGGGCGGCCCCTTCATCAATTTTTAAATATGGGGAGGGGGGGCGTTACCGAATTGTTCTTGCTTTGTGTCATATTTTCCCGGGGCAACGTCTATCACTTGTATTTGTTGTTTGTTTGTTTTTGTTTGTGTGTTAGGCAAATTCGACACCGCTTCAAGATCGTGCTTCATGGTTATCTGGTCTGCATTGCTGTCAGAATTGCTGTTATTTCACCCTGAAACCAAAAGAAGGAATTTTCGACGGTTACATGCGAAGTCAGGAAAGGCTTGGCCCAGAACACAAAAAGAAATGTCGGAGATCAAACGTTGCCACTATAACTTAATTTATTTGCGGTTCCATGCCTGACACGCCTTTGAGGCAAAAACGACCAAAATACGACGGATCCTGATGTCGGCTACTCCTGAAGTTTCACCACAGCTCTGTTAACCGTGTAGCTCTTACACTATCACGTTGCCACTTTCCTACCACGGTGTGGAAGGTTTGACTTTAAGAGGTGTTTTTTTATATAATGTTGATGCTGCTGCTACTGATGATGATATGATCATCATCATGATCATCATGATAGTCATTATGATGATGATGGTGGTGGTGGTGGAGGTGGCGTAGTGCAGCCCTACCCAATAAATCTACCCGTGAATCGTAAATAAAATTATATTCCTTACTTGTCCACCAAATTCCAGTCATGAATACGGTGTCACTTTACTGATCACTTCAATAGTAAAAGTGTGACTTTAATCCCATATACTTGCATATCTGTGAGGTTTTTCTCAAAGATAATATCTATCAAAGACATCGCTAGAATATCGCTGGAGTGAAATGGACGACCATAGCTCGAATCAGGGCAGTATCAATAGAGGAGCGTATCAGTGTTATTAACAATTTTGACCGACCTATTCAGATGTCTTGATTGAACGGCGATTCAACTAAATTTGTTGAACAATCATAACCGAAACTTGGTGGACACGTCAGGCATTGACTGAACTTTATCTGAACCAAAAGAATTGTCAATGTTATAAACGATTCAATAGGTGCATTTCTTTGCGATCACTTGGTAGTTCGTTTCCACTAAAGGCAGATTTCACAGTAAACCAGATAAAGCCATTATTATAAATTCTATTTAAATCGATTATTAGTGATGAAGTTACAGATAAAAATACGAATAATTATGTCAATAAAATCGGAAAGGATTCGACATTCAAAATTCAGGTGACACAATGAAAAAAAGTTTATTTCATGTAAATGATAAATGAAGTTACGTTAATTAGCGAAGAATTGATTGATATTATCATGGAGCACAACGCGATCACGAATTGCGAAAAAGACTAATATTTCTACGATACGAACATTTTATCGATAAATGAAGGCGAAAACAACAAAAAAATAGAATGTAACTTTATTTAATCCTCTTAATTAGATCGGATTCGAAAACAGATAATCCGACACGTGGTGCATCGAATTATCTTCGTTTTCAGTCGCCTTATTGATAAAGTAGAAAAAAACGTTTGTAAAGGTGGATGATTGTGTTCATCCTCGCGCAGATATGTTTATATAGACGTATCAATAACGTATCTTATGCGCAATATGAGAAAAAGCGTTATGTTGTGGTAAAATTAGTAATTCTATTATCTGAAAACATATATGCAGTCGCGCTCAATAGAGTTATCGCACAAAATTTTCAAAAGACCTTTCTCCATTGCGCTATTGGTTTGATTACTTTTTCAGGTATATGGAATTTAGACTTGTTGGAGACGATTGCATTAAAACATAATAGAATAGACAACTGTCAAACTATTAATTCAAACGTATCAGATTTACTCAATGTGTTCTGGGTATAAAATATGTTTTACATAATTAATGCAACTTCGGAAAAGCAATACTTTCCTCATTTTACTGATATATGAATTAAATAGTACTATTACATTTCTATAAACAATTCGTTTACAAAATGGCAACCAGTATTTAATGACTATCTAGCTTAAATTATTGCGAACTTTGTAAATGAAAGATCAAGCGACTCTTAAAAGGATTCTATTAATAATTGCTATATTCAGAGTTTATGATAATTATAACTGTGTGTCCTTACGTTTTACTGTACTCATACGGGTTGCCATTAATAAGTAAACAAATAGTTAAATAGTATTAATAATGGTGGTGATATTAACGATGGTTTATAATAGACTAATATAACTTTATGTTTTATAGTAAGTTGTATTACTTTCGACTATTAATAAAGAGAGAGACACAAGGGCGAGAGTTATAAAAACTATATAAAATGAGAACGGGATGTCACACAACACACAGTGAGAGAGGGTGGCAGTAATCGATAGAAATATGAAATTAATGTGTAACTTGTTGAGTACATTTCAAATTACAGCTGATAGGAAATATATAGATATTAATACCTATGATTTTCATCCAGAGAAAATGTAATCAATGTTAGTTGTTAGTTTTTTGTGGTTTCTTTGTGGCCTTACAATGCTTTTTTTTTCTGAAAGCGAACTTTTATTGTTGACGAGCCCATAATCGAAAGATCACTTATTGTATTCGTTTATGTTGGTCGGCTATAAGCGAAACGGTCCGTAAGATGTGTATCGAAGTTTTGAATTGGAAAACATGAAGTCTGGCAGGATGCATACTTAGTTTTCTGGGCATAAACTGATCATGAAATTCTTAAAGCGAATGAGTCATATACTCAATCTAATGAGTCTGGATTAGCTTAGCAGAGGCTTGGTTTACACGAGTGTTGGCGTATAACAAACAGGGTCTTGAGTAAATGCCTGCCTCTATCCAAAACATCATCAATAGGTTAAAGGTTATTTCATCAGCATCCGATGAAGCCAAACTTTTTTTGAAAATAACTTTGCATCACATTCTCCCCTTGGCGTTTAATTGACCCCTATGACTAAAATATAAATCTGTCCGGTGAGTTGCAAAACTCATCAAGAAAATAGATGCCAACAAAGCACTATACCATGACAACATTCTTATCATTATTCTTTAAAAAAGCTGCAACCAGAACTAGCTCCCATTCTTAGAAATCTGTTAAATGGTTGCTTAAAGGAGAAATGACCCTCAACACATTGGAACACTTTGTCAGTCGGCCAAGTATTTGAAAATCCTGGAAATCGGTCTTCTGCTTCTCATTACAGACTAATCAGTCTCCTGTGCGTAAGTTGCTTTAATCTGTGATACATCAAAAAACTGTCACTCATCTCAGCAAACACAGCGCATTCAGGGCCAAGCAATATAGATTTTGTCTCGCAAAATGAACAGCTGATGTGTTGACTGTAATATCACACAAGATCAGAGAATCTATTGACGGGGGCTTTGTTTCTAGGAAAATAGCTCTCTACATATTAAAGGCTTTTTATTGGGTTTTGCATAAAGGTCTACTTCACAAGATTTCTTAATATGGATTTTCTGGAAATGCCCTCTAAACCATCAAATCTTTTCTCACTACTAATGTCATAAATATAGTCATTGATGGGTAAACATCTGAAGCTCATGATATCAATGCTGACCTACGCCAGGGATCCATTCCGAACCCACATCTACTTCTGATATTCATTAATTACCTTGTTATTCACATTCTAAGTGTATGCGTCGACATTTATTCAGATGCACGCTATAGCAACACTTCGACGAGCATAATTTATGGAAATCTTTCTAATTCTCTTTTCCTGCCCTGGAGTACGTCGTCCAATGGGGAAAAGGTGGCTCGCTAATTAGCCAGGGGTCGATATTTAAAGCGACCTTTTAATGGTATTATGTAGTAATTCGTAAACGATATTTTCCAGTTTCTAGAGAAAGCTAGTGAGAATGATAGAGAGATAAGCTGTGATAGAAAAGTGTCTATAAAGGGAGATGCTGTACAGTGAAAGAGGACAAAAATAGAGGAAAGAAAAGAAAATAATCAGGGAGATGGGTCGCGGAGATCGACAGTGGAAGATAGAGAGGCGGAAAGAGGGAGGAAATAGAGATTGATAGAGAGGGCGTATATAGAAAGCTGTGGAGAGAGGTGTTAAAAGTAAGACGTTACATAAAGTACGTAATCTTCATCATATTCAGATTATACATTTTGCAGTGTGCAATTGTAGCGATGGTAGACAGCTGACGCAGCTATAGCTTGCAAGGCTTTCTTCTATGATATTACTTTTCTCCATAGATTATTGCAACAATTTCTCGGTCATCTTCATTTTAGTTCTCAATGATCACAGTGAGTTGAGGTGAACACTTTTTTGAGTGTTTTTTCTTTTTAACGGAAGAAATAGGATCGCTAACAACATCTCAGAAATTTGAAGCCTTGTGATTTCTCCTTGGTAGTAACACGAAATAAACTCTTTTCTGACATCGTCCGCGTCCTTTTGAAGATTAAGCGGTATACATCAGGCACGAAGTATGCCTCAATTTTTTACCATGTTACATTGAAAGTCCCACCACACTTTCGGGAAATAATTCATCAACGTTTTGGCAATTAACGCCAGTTATTAGCAATCACATTTGAAGAGGATCACAAAACTCTGTATTATCTAATTATTATGAAAGCAGAATTATTTTTTTTTTAATATAGTTGTGTTAGTTTATACCCATTCAAAAATGTAGACGATGTTCATCACGCGTCTTGTACAATTGGAATTCAAAATAAAGCATATTTAGATGTTTAATCTGTACCTGTTATGAATGGACCACCCGTGTATATGAACAGGGAGATATTTGTATTCACATTATTTATAACGAAACTCGCATGTGGTCAATTATGATAGCAAGCTGGATCTTTGGGGATGGGGAAATGTCTGACGCTTTGACACACCCACGGTAGAGGGAAAATAAGCTCAGATTCCGGGGCAGTATTACAGAATATGAGTTGCGATAATCTCCGGTATTCATAGACTATCCCATATTTTTATTATTCGTTTTTCAAGACACACACTAATTAGTTTTCTCTTCTTTTCTAATGTTGATAAGTTGTAAGACATCTTATACAGAAGGAACGTTGTTAGTATAATCAAAAGAACAATAAACAATGGCAACTTAACAGTGGTTAAAGGAATTTTAAGAAATACACAGCAGTCGAGCGAATCATGTGATAAAGTTAACGAAATCAGCAAAACACGGAGCAAGCAGCTAAGTGGAATGCCCTTTCTCATGGCCAGATGGGGAATAATACGCACAATGGATGAAGCAATCGATTGGTCTGTTATTATTTCTCGATTTGAGTTAATAAATATATATTTTTAAAAATTCAAAATATTCTACCTAGGCTGTAGGAACTAATTACTTCCAACTCATATACCAACTACGAAGACGAACTTCATGATTAAGACTGGCTCAACATTATAATATCGCAAAAACAACAACATGACAATATTTATATATGATATACCTTTTTCTCTATGTTTGCGATTTTTTAAGGTTTTGTGGTCAGGTCGCTGGGCTCAGTCACTGAGGTCCCGGTTTCGAATCCCGCTAGATCTAAGCAGGCTAATGAACTGAATAAAATAGTTTAAGGAAAGTTTGAAAATGAGTAGAAGGTCATTGTAACAATGCAGATATAGAAACTCCAATTTGAATGTGGTATTGATTAGTGAAGTGATTGAATCCAATACAATCAAGAACCAGAAACATTCCGATAACTATTTCTGCTTTATGCATATATAACACTTATAGTTGTTGTAAATTTTCAATGTAATGCTTACCAATAATTTGTAATTTTTATGGGGTTTTCTCTTCTAAGGAGAAGAGCATTCTTTCAAAATCCATGGATTAAAGGCTATTTTATTATACTTCTGGCTTGAACACTTGATGGTAATTCAGACAGCCATTTGTAAGGACGAGCCACTACTTATGATTGAGAAATGAGCATATTTTAAACTATGATTTACAAATACAACCATTTTATATGCTGTCCATTATTCTGGAATGTATGTTGACTTACATGTCAAACAAGGTCATTAATCAATGATAAGATACAGCGGTGTTTTATCTATACAAACAGGCACTATGCGTTTATTATTATATATGGCTAAAAGAAAAACTTAGAATAAAAAAGGAAGCTGAGAGAAAAAAGGGGAGGGGGTTATAGTAGAAAAGAATGATGTTTAAAACAGAAGTCCAGAGATTTGGAATTGCGGGGAGGGTGGGCTAGATATAGAGATTTATTGAGAAATAGAGATAGAGAGAGAAAGATTGAGAGATAGAAAAAAGAAAGGGGTAATTTTTTACAACACACCACTATGATCTGAAAAGCGGTGACTGATAAGAGAAATGACTCCTGTCGACTTAATTTCTTGTGGAATTACTGAGTATTTTTTTTGCATTTATCAGATTAAATGAAACAAAAGCATATCCATACATATACACACAATCACGTACACACAACGACATTTGCGTACAAGTACACATAAGCACGATCACACAGAAACATACACATACGTAAAACATACACGCATACTATTCCACGGATAAATGTATAAATACGGGTCCCGGCACAATTAACGTCACATACATGCACGCATGTATACGAACACGTGCCTACCGCTATAAAGAAAGAAACACACACAGAATACACAAGCATACACAAAAATACTTCGTATATACTTATGACGAGCACACACATGTACTTGCTTGCAAATACACGTACAAAAACACGCATATACTTACAAACGTAACACATTATCACACATGGACTCACACACATGCACAAACAAATACACGCAAGCATATATACACACTAAAGTGTAGGGACAATCGTAATACGGAAATAAACACAAAACGTGCTCACACATGAACACCTGTATACATAATATTATAACATATGCTGACATATAGACCCATAATAAAATTACAGGTACACATATACAAACGGATACACACATAAAACTAAATAACACATATAAACTTGCAGACGCCAACGAACATACAAAACACGCACATATAGAAACGGTATTAGAAACATAGACACACATACGCACGTAAATATCCTATATGCAAACACATACCCACATAAAATAAACTCACACACATAATGCTACCCATATATGAATATATGCAATCACACTCACACATACAAGTGCACATAGAAGCACTGATACACAGAATCGCATATAAGCACGCATAAAGACACATAGAGGCAGTTATAAACATACATGTACATGTTAAAAACAAACACATACATAAACTACGACATACAAATACATACAAAAACAGAAACACACCCACAAACGCATGCATGTATACACATTATCCAAGATAAAAGCTAATTACTTTTTATCTAAGCTTCGGCTTTACAAATAAAGAAATTGTTTGTAATTCATTCTGAATGTGGAAAAACCGCACGAGATAGAATCAGGAGATTTCGGAACACAATGGGTTTTCTATTTCGTTCGCTAATCCGTTATCTGTGTGATTTTTAATGAATTGTCTTTTCCACACGGAAATGCGCAACAGAATAAAATAATCCTGCTGATCATCGCACTGTTATAAACCAATAAGCATGTCGCATCTGTGTAAAACAATCTTCAATATCGAGTAAAGTTGAGAAACATCTGCTACGTATTGAATATAACACACTTTTATTTTATTAACTTTTACATGCTTAATGTATTTATACTATTATTTAGGTTTTCCTTTGTACTGAAATACTCCAAAGCAATAATAGTGTGGCTGTTAGTGGAGAAATAATGCATTTGATGATACAAGCACCAACATTAGCATGATGACTCCAGACTAATCACTAGAAAATCCAAGATGGCGGCAATTTTCAAGATGGCCGCCATAATGTACTCGCGATACCAGTATTCCTTATGAATTGATATCTATTCAACCGATTGTAGTGGTCTTGGTGACAAATTCTTTGTTTTGGGGCATGCTGAATTCATTTATGACACTCTAGAATGGCTTTAATATAACCAGGGGTGGGACGTAATGAGTGAAAATTGCAGATTCATGCGAGTAGTATTTTCTTGTGTTTATTTATACATAAATAACACTAAACAATCAAACATTTTGAAAATTTTGCAAAATTCAGAAGGTGCTGGCCAAAAATAACCGTTAGGGCTCCACGGGACTCAAACTCCACTATGTTTCGGTGAAAAAGTGGTTTCATGCTACATAGCCGGTCCTAAAACATTCTCAAAAGCTATGAATGGATATAGATGGTTAAATCTGACATAGTACTTTAATTTAGGACCATTTTCAGGCTGTGAAAGGGTTTTCATGAATGTAAAATAGCCAAAAACTATTGGCCTGCACCTTCTGAATTTTGCAAAGTTTTCAAAATGTTTAATTGTTTAGTGTTATTTATGTATAAATGGATAAACAATATAAATGGATAATACAGTATAAATGGATGAACAAAAAAATACTACTCGCATGAATCTGAAATTTTCACCCATTACATCCCACCCCTAATATAACACACTTTTATTTTATTAACTTTTACATGCTTAACGTATTTATACTATTATTTAGGTGTTCCTTAGTTCTGAAATACTCCAAAGCAATAATAGTGTGGCTGTTAATGGAGAAATCATGCATTTGATGATACAAGCACCAACATTAGCATGCTGACTCCAGATGGTGTACTAAAACATAACTGTACGACTAATCACTAGAACATCCAAGATGGCGGCAATTTTTAAGATGGCCGTCAATAAGGTACTCGCGATACCAGTATTCTTTATGAATTGATATCTATTCAACCGATTGTTGTGATCTTGGTGACAAATTCTATTTTTTGAGGCATGCTGAATTCATTTATGACACTCTAGAATTTCTTTAATATACCTTATAGAGTCATCATGCCAATGTTGGGTCTTGTATCATCATTTACATTTAGCCGCCCAACTATTAAAAACGTAATAATAAGTTTAACCCTTAAATGCTTTATTTTTTATATTGGCTTGACATTTTTTTTATGAAGTGAAAAAAGTAGTATAAATTATTTTTGGAAAAAAGCATATTTATTGAACAAAAATAAATAATGTTGTAAATGTGCAACAAATAGTATAAAAGTTTGCATGTATAACAAAACACTACAATATATGCATCTAAATAATTATAATACACTAGAAAATCATAAAATAATTTTTACTTACGATTATAATGACCAGATTTTAAAATTTAGACTTTTGAATTAGGCAGATAATACACTAGTCACACTCACCCATAACATAAAAGATATTGATTACCTATTTAACGATCATGCTGATATAAGATCACTAATACCTACTCACACCTGCCAACAGGCTCGTTGCAGATGTAAACAACTTCGATACATTTTCGTTTAATATTATGTTTAATAGGTATTTTGTTTGAATGTATCATATTTGAAACAAGAATCATTTATGGATTCACCTTATGAGAGTTAAAAAAAAATAGTAAAGTTATTAACTGCACAAAATCGCATTTGTTCTAGCTCATAACTTCGGTAATTGAAGCTACACTCATAAACAGTTTTAACTAAATCATTACTCCTTAATTGTTTGTAAGTATTGTCTAGCCTAATCACTTTGCATTTAAGTAAGAGTGTCTCAGTATTACTAGCCTGTCCGAATAGGTGTAGTCTAGTTAGTATGTATATGTGGAGCAGATAATTCGATTAAAAGAAACATTAGCCAGTTTATAAACCTTTCGATCTGTTGTACTTGTTTAAAAGTATTATTGTGTGTTTGTTCGTCTGATGCCATAACATCATTACTGACATTTACAAATTAAAAATACTTTAAATAAAAGCTACAGTCATTATGAAGTTGATGACACCATTCAAATTTCGAAGTAGGGTCCAATTGATAATACCAATTATCGTTTAGCAGGTATGCAATTGAGAACAAAAGCTTTACACGATAATAAAACATAACTTTACGATCACTCCAAGGATTGTATCAATTTTGTATTAGTTTTACTTTGCGATCACATCATGGGGTCCGCTTCGCGCCGGACATAAATAACAAGCAAAGACAATGTTTTAGTTTGTGTATAAATATAACAAATAAGATCAAAATAGTGATATAGGAGTTATAGAAATTGGTGTGTAAGTACATAGGTGTCACGTTAGTTAAAATGCTGTATTGGCTCATGGAACCGACGTTTGCAGTGAACATAAAATATTGTTGACATTTCTTGTAAAGAGATGGGGAACGAATTGCATTATCAAGTGTTTTTCCTCTCGGATATTCATTCCGTCCCATTTTTATATTTAGAAACTATTTTTGTGTCATAATTACTCGTGTGTGTACACTAGTTTGAACAATAAATACAACTCTTTTTACAAATTGGCTGTTGTAATTATATATACTAAATTTGAGCGAAAATAAACAAAATAGTTAAAAGGATCCGATTCTTGTTTTATTCGGTTGTTACTATTAATTAACGATTCATGACAAGTTCTTTTTATTTGGCTCAATCGTAAAACAGTGGTGTCTGTAGAATGAGTTGATCATAAAATTGAAAACGTGAAAAAATGTATATTCACATATACAGGGTGGGCCAAAATAAGGGTCCTATCTTTAAATTTGAATAACTTGAATTTGAATAACTTCCACAAAATAAAAGTTAAACTCACCAAACTTCATGTGTGTGTAGACTGACCCTTCCGAGATTTTTTGAAATAAACAAAACACATTTTAGCCGAAAAACACTTCTTAAAACTTACAAAAACTAAAGTATTGTTTTTTACACTGTTTTGAGTTTTTTAAGCAAAAATAATGTTTTCTAAATGAGGGTACGTTCCTTAGGGCTAATACGGCTCATGCTTGCTTCGGAAGGGGTCCTTTACTTATTCTAAAAAAAAAAACTAAAACAAATCAATAAATAAAAAAGTTATGAATTTTTAAAATAGGACCCTTATTTTTGCCCACCCTATATATATATTTATATATATATATAAATATATATATATATATATATATATTAAATATATATATATGTATAAATATACTAATATAAATATATATATTAATATATATATATATATATATATATATATATATATATATGTATATATATGTATTTATGTATATATAGCTTTATATATATATTAATATATATATATATATATATGTGTAGTAGTAAGTTTTTGAAAGGCTGTGGGCAATGCAAGTTGCGGGTAAGATGCAAGTTGTAAGGAACAAAAACAATAACAATAAATCGAGTACGAAATATGACTTACTATTTATTTTTCCTTTTTTTTTCTAAAATCTTACATAACAGCAAGAGTGTTTTTAGCTGTTCGTGTGATGTCCGGGTGATTAAAAATCACTATTTGATATTTCGGGAAAAGACATCCCTTTGTCAAAAATAATTAAACCAGAAGAAAAATAAGAAAAATATTTTTCTTCTCCGACTGTGTAGATAATACTACAAAACCCGGACATCACACGAACAGCTAAAAACACTCTTGCTGTTATGTAAGATTTTAGAAAAAAAAGGAAAAATAAATAGTAAGTCATATTTTGTACTCGATTTATTGTTATTGTTTTTGTTCCTTACAACTTGCATCTTACCCGGAACTTGCATTGCCCACAGCCTTTCAAAAACTTACTACTACTATACCCAGCAATGCTTCAGGCAAACTACCATTCTCTACTATATATATATATATATATGTATATATATATATATGTATATATATATATTAATATATATATATACATATATATGTATATATATTAATATATATATATGTATATATATTAATACATATGTATAAATATATATATTAATATATATATATGTGTACATATATGTCAATATATATATATATATATTAATATATATATATATATATATATATAACATAGATATAATGTAAACTTTATTACATGATCACTTATTTGAGCTCCAAGATTTCAACATAACAACGTATGCGTACGATCGTTTCTGAGACGATATAACTTTCATTAATATCGGATATTTTTATCAGAACAAGGTTTAGATACCAATTTAAAAGCATACAGACAGCATCATGGCTTTAAAGTGAACTCCCACCAATTATACAGCAAATTAGAAACAAAGAGTGGATTAGTGGTATGAATACATTAAATCAGTACAGACCGAGTAGAAAACTATATTGTGGGGTGTACAGTAGGATTTATAGTGGAATAAACGGATGTAATATAACATGCAAGTAGAAACACATTATCTTCTTTTTAACCAGAAAAAGTCATTACAAGTGAAATGCTCTTTCACTGGAGAATCATGCACACATACAATTATGCAATGCGAAAAATATTATAAAAGTTCAGATAACTTATTTTTTGTGGTAGAGTAATTAGTTATGTTAGATTTAGTAAGAAGACATATCAAAACTATTTCTAATAGATTAAAAGTTATGGAAAAAGAACATTTGAAAATGTATTAAAGTTTAAATAAAGTATTAGTATCTATTATTGGTACTCAAAACTTTAAAATTGTAATTAAGACGTACAGTAGCATTTTAATCGACTATCGGAATCAAAATTTTAGACATTTAAAACAGTTTGCATATCTATTAATCACCTAGGTAGAGACAGGGCCAGTGATATCCAATGCAGTGACAGCCTTCAATAATAATAATTATAGTACAAGCGCTAATAATATTAATAAAAAGAGCGGATATCTTGTTAATGATGAAAAAATGTATCTGTATCTGGAGAAAATATACTAGCTAAGGTTAATTATTGATGCAAATTAATAATTAGTATCTTAAATTCGCTCCTTCTCCGCTCAAGAAAAGATAAACTTCTAATATTCCGAGTTTAATAGCCAAATATCACTCTAGAGTTGATTGTTAGAGACTTTACTATTTCAAACAGGTATGAATAAAATCTGAGAACGTGAAAAAGCCTATTCACAATTATAACTAAAAGAATCCACAAAAGAAGACCCAGTAAATTCGGCTTTTACAAAAACATATTTACATTAAAGCACATATATACTGTCGTGGTGTCGTACCTATAACGGACGTTGGCTTGTCCATTCACAATAAATACTGGAAGTATATGCTTCTCAATGTCGAGTAAACCCCCCACCAAAAGCGTTTGTGCTGATTGTTTCTCATTGTTTGTATTGATGTTGCTGTTGTTGTTGTTGCTGTTGTTGCTGAACTTTTTGAAGTTGGATTTTTGCCACGTTTTTTTGTTTGATTTTTAATTTTTAATTTTTTAATTTTTTTTTGTGTTCCTCTTTTTCCTGTTATCAATTATTTCATAACTGATGGCGACGGCTTCAATTAGCCCGATGCCGACCGACGCAATGGATGATGTTGAAGAACAAAAAAGGGATCTGAAGGTACTTAATGTAACAACCCACCTAAAATCATTATCAACGTGGCAGAATTCATTGAAAAGGCAAATAAATGCGCACACCTGGTTACCGAAAATGGATAATTTGTGGGCATTCCAAAACTGGAAGAGATAAAAAAAATAAGATAGTAATGCTCGTTGTTGATAAAAATTTTTAAAAAATATAAGAGCCTCAGCAGATTTGATTTGCAAGTTTTCGCGACAGTCGGATATAGACCACAACGAATTATTAGTTGTGAAGAATTCAACACCTTGAATACTTTATTCCAAAATGAAGAAATATGTTCAAAACTGTCTCAAACTGAGATAATTACCCATGACTATATCCTGAGAATGGAGTATATGGGAAAAAGACGAACGGCAGTCTCCATTTTTAATGTACCTGTTCATGTCGACAGTGAACATCTTGGCGCTTTTCTACTAAAATATGGGGAAATAACTTCGATTAACTGGGACGAATACCCAGGAAAATGGAACTTGTAGATCCTCCTTGATAAGTCTGCTTTCGACAACATGCCTTACTATATGCAGGTTGGGTGGGAGAAATTGCCAATAATTGTAGCTGGAAGAAGACCCATTTGTTGGACATGCGAACAAATAGGGCATATCAATATTGATTTCCCTGAAAGAAAACCCACTACTACTACCACAATACCCACTACTACGAAAACAAGAGTGGGCTAACACCTTGGTATACGGTTAACGCAAAGAGTGGGGATGCCAGTTAATCCCCCACATCAGAAACATCTGACGACGAATTCCCGGCACTCCATGATTTCAGTAAAGACGAAAAAAGGAATACATGGATTTTGGTGCCTGGGGAAAAATGCCGGGTCGCGTATCCTTAGAAAAAATGAAGGAAGAGGAGATGTTAAGGAAGGATCCTGGAAAGGATAAATATGTTGAAATGAGAAAACTAAGGAAAAAAATAGACAAAGAAAGTGTGAATAAAAAAAAAACCCTTAGCAATCAAACACTCAGTCGCTCGTCAAATCCTCCACTCCAAAAAGCAATCGCTCAGCCCTCGTCTTAAACAAAAAATAATCCACCTCCACTACCTCGAAGACAAAAATTCGTTCGACCCACAAATCAATACCCCCAACCAATCACAGGTCTCATAAAAGACAGAGAATATAAACTCATTCCCTTAAGCTTCACAGAAAATTCCAAGCCAGTCCTCTACAAAGCCTTCTCCATTTGTCTCCCCGCAAACAACCCCAACAGTACTTCCCCTACATCCCCTACACAACAGCATTCTCCCGCTTCCCCACTATCACAAAGCACCCCTTCCCATTCCCCAATAATAGATATGTTTCCAACTCAGAAAAGACAAAGAAGCCCCTCCCTACAAAGAGGCAGAAAAAAGATTACTTTTATCACCGGAAAAGACATATGTGTAGCAACTGACGTCCAAGAGGACACTGCAAAAAATCACAAACTTTCCGATATGAAATAAATACTTGCGTTTCGGGAAGTCGGTGAGAGGTCTGTGAAAGACCCTTTTAACTTCACTTACGTAACGAGAGTGCTCAAAGTGATAAGAAAAAAAACGGAAGCCAAATGACTGTGGCAGATGTTGGAGGAGGTGAATGCTATTTTTAATTTAACTCCTCCAATGGCAATTTTTAAAAACGACAATTTAATGTGTTTAAGAAAAGATTGTGTTGGGAGTGTCCCCGTTCGGCTACACCCTTCCCTGTATGGGATAGCAACACTAACCTACCCCTTGAATGTTGGTGTTATCTCCCTTACCGGGCAAATCGTTGTTCAGATGGTCATGCATTCTTTCGGGAGAGCCATCGGCATCTTGACCTCATCGATGTTAGTTTCTGGAACCCAACCCTAAAATATTCTCAATGGCTCTCTATCTAGCTAGTTTAAATGTCCGTGGGCTGAAGGCCGATTCTCGTAAGTTTCTACCCACTTTATCCCAGGTGACCATTTGGGTGCACTGGCTAGGGGTGTTCACGTCTATTCAGCGTACTTTGATTCTCACTCCAGGGGGATTTTCTGGCTAGTAAGTAAGTCTTTAGATGCGTCGTGTGACCCTTGTTTCATGGATACAGAAGGAAAGCTGTGCGTTCATAATATTACCATAGAATATAAGGCATTTCGACTCATTGAGGTTTATGCGCCCAGTAACAATGCTGAAATCGGTTCCTTCTTTTGACGGATCGAGCAGTTCATGAATACAAATCGTACGGTCATTTTAGCGGGAAACTAGAACGCGGTCCTGGATCCCAATATAGATCGTATACGGGCTATGGGAACTAACCAAGATCGGTCTGCTAAGGCATTTCGGGACTTTCTCAATAAGTTTGATCTTTTCGATAAATTCCTGACTCAAAAGCCCCGTGATAGAGTATGAACTTGGGCATGTAGACGCGGCTCCGGTTCAATACAACTTGCGAGTTATATTGACCGGTGCTTAATTAGGAGAGTCGACGTAGAATTATTAAAATGTCCAAGTTTTTATAATATAGTTTACTCGGGTCATAGACTTGTTCGGGTCCGTGTAAACTTAGATAGACCTAGGCCTAGATTAGCTGGGTACTGGAAGGTCAACACTTCGTTGTTCGATGTGAAGAGCTATCAAGAACAGCTATTACTAACCTTACAGCGGGAATTGACGGAGGCTGTATTTGGGAATAGGAAGTGGATTCACTTTAAGAAAGTAATTAGGTCTTTTACTACCGATTTTAGCCGACGACTCAATCTAATAACTAGGGCAGCGAAAGTGGCAGTAGAGTCTAGATTTGATCGGACGGTGGAGGCGGGGGATAGTGCTAAAGTTACTATAATTAAGGTGAAGCAGGCTTCCTTTGCTCCCCAAGAACACCAAGCTTTAGTAATTAGAGCTAGGTTAAAAAGAATGCCTAAATAAGCAACAAATATGGCTGCTGAACTGCGTGCAGAAGAGCGTCGACATGCATCTGATCGACATATTGCCCATGTCTCATTGCAGGATGGACGTTTCGCGACTACAAACGAAGGTATTCTAGAGGCGTTTTTTTCTCATTTCCAGGATCTTTTTACCAGGGAACCCGGTTTGTCTTTAGCACAATTCGACCCCTAGTTAGCTGACTTTTCTCGTCTCGAGGCGACCGAAGCAACTAGATTCTAAGTTAGCATAACAGAGGAAGATGTTCAGGAAGCTTTAGCGCGGGTTTGCCATGACAGGTCTCTTGAAATTGGTGGTTTGCCCTACGAGGTGTATTTGAGGTTGTCGCACATTTTTGTTCCCTTGCTGACAGTTTTATTTAACTCGTAGTTTAGGAACGGGACAATTCCCAAGTACTTGATCATGGGTGTAATGAAATTAGTTGAAATATCGAAAAAGCCTGTATCAATAATTTAAGGGCTGCGAATTACCTACGAGTCCTAAAATTGCAATCAAAACTTCCCCACTCAATTACAAAATGTGCACTTGATTAAAACTTATTAATAAGATTCAATGTTAATTTGTTTTCATTGTAGAATGTTCAGTGAGAAATGTTAGGAGTATTACAATGAATATATTTATACATTTCTTTTCAATTAGCAGACGACGGTATGAAAGAGTTAATGTATGTACGTTAAAGTCAGAGCATTATTAGCTTTACCAATCGTCCGAAAGAGGGGTGAGGGAAGCAAGCGAACTGACAACGGTAGATTTGTCGTGGACTTTGGCTCAAAACTGTTTATTGAGGGGTAAATCTGCTTTTTATGCACCCGGGGTGGATAAAAACAGCAAAATTGATAAATTCAATGATTTTATTGTACTCTTGTGAGGTAGAGGATTGTGTCAGATATAAGATACTTTCTGGAGCGGTAAAATGATCCAACTATTTTTCCAGCGACCTTTGCAACGAATTTGATGTAAGTCTTTCATTTCAAGTTTGAACTGAATGTTAATACCATGAGTTTATCAAAGCAAGGGCTTCCTCAAGAAGAGAGCGATTCATTCCAATTAGGACAAAATTAGGATCGAAGCGTTGGTGGTGAAAAGAGAGCAACTTGATTTAAGCCGTATTAAAAGCAACCAACCACATAATGGCTGTGTTGCTGTAAGGCTGAGGTATAGTTTTGTAGAGTCCTAGAGAGTCCATCCTCTCAGGATTTTGCTTCTATCTATTAGTTTATTGCGAGGCGTTTCTACCGGGGAATAACAACTAGGCTGCTCGGACATTTTTTGTAGATCACAGTGTGCTGATCTAAGTGCGCTGACTTTTCAACACCAAACATTCTGGAGAGGAGGTAAATATACTCTTATACAGACGCACGAATGTATCCAACAATCAAACTTGTTTAGAACTGAACATTTTTATTTCAAACTTAAACGTGACAGAAAAACAGACATAAATACTCTCTTACCCAATCAAGTTCAAATCTTGTAGTTTAGATTCACAAATTTAATATCGTCTAAGCTCATTACTTCTCGCGTGTTATCTTAGTTTTCACACTTCTACCGCATCGTAAATTTTTTTTTATCGTTTCTAAGTATTTTGAGATTCAACTGTCTGGCGGTTATTAATGAGTTACAGGTGTCTGTCAGTATTACAAACACGTCTTGGAACACGTATACCATCTATATCTATATTTATATGATAACTTTTAATTATCTACGTGTATATGTTTATCTATTTATGTGCAGGGTTCATTCCTAAATTAATTGACCGATTATTATACATTTAAAAACACAGCTGCTGTGCGTAAGGGGTCTAAATGTGAGCTATATTTATTTTAATATAATTTTACGCAAAATAGACAAGAAGGGTCGTTAAAATACAGATATCCCCGATTTTTGTGAAAATTTAACAATAAATGTTAGACATCAGTTAACAACTATTCTTCAAATTTCAGTTTCTGAAGAATATCGTAGGGCATAATATGGCCTAAATCTCTAATTTCTAAATTCACATTTATTATTTTTGTATATAGTTATTAAACACCAATTAAGCCAGGTTCCCTGAAATGTAATGGCTTTTAATCGAAATTAGAATAATGGTTCTATGCATAAGACTTCGTATCGTTATATATTTATTTTTATGTTATTATGGGACATAAAAGTTATGCTAAACAGTTCTGTTCAAAGAATTAGTTTTACCCGACTTGAGACGGTAATTCATATAGTTGATAATAATTTTTAATACTCTGCTTAGTAAAATGTAATATCGTTCAGACATGTGTTTTTGAAAACGGGGCAAGGGTGTTAGATATATTTCCAGTGATTTTTATTCATTTTCATCACAAGTAACGTTTTATTGTTTCTCTCTCGAACTTTCTTACTAAAGTACTGTTAGGTTGATATATGCCAATTACAATCCTTTTACTATTTTTCTATTTAAAAGGGAATAACACTTGTACCTAAAGTAATCTTTTTTTGCCAAAAAACAGTTTGAAGCGTCTGTTATCTGCTCCTAAATACACAAGACGACAACAGCAAGTGGAGGATACTTACCGACACTGTCTCAGTAACCGACAATCAAAACCTCTCACATTTCATTGAAAATTATTAATAAATAATTGATTATTGTTGAACTACACAAAATAGTTTTCACCGATTTATTGTTTCATGTTTGTGGGCTTTATCTTTTCAAAAGCACTTCACAACGGTGACGATATTTAAAATTAAAATATTCTTTTGATTTCATATACGTATACGTTCTGCAGCGATGAAAGAAGCTTAGATAAAAAAAACGAGCGCATTCCTCACACATCCATGTAAACGACCGAACTATGTGAGAACAACTATCCCTGTTATCTTGTCATCTGTCCTTTTTACAATACAATGCATTTCTCATCTCTCTCGTGATAGTTACTTCTCCGAGAATGTACTGTTTGTTTTTAAACTCACTGTCACAAAACGTCTGATTTGCTCTAACTTATTCTACTTTCCGACCAGCCTAGTCCGGTACAAGACAGTCACTATTTCAGGAAAGATAAAGAGATCAAGTACTAAAGACTTTTACCCGGGCATGGCTGATTGGACAAGAAAATCTTTCCCTACACATAAAAAAAAGTGTTCTGTTCGAATTTACGTATAGATTCCTGAATTCGACTTAAAGATTATCTCGTTCGACAAGAATCATCTGAAGAACGTGGGAAATTACATCTGTCGAAACGTTGTGAAAATAACACCCACGATAAGAACAGTAGCCTGAATAATCTAAATAATATAAGACTTAACTATTTTATTGCAATCTATGTTGTCGGATTCTACTCAATAATATTAAACACAACTTTTATCAGGTAAAATTATACGATTAAGGAATTTTAACTTATTTAAATTCAAAGACACTTTTGTCATATGATGAAAATATTAATTGGATCAAAATAAATTTCCAGGCGTTGCATGTTGAACCAGATTAATCTCGCTTAGTGGAATCATTGTTTTTCTATCAGATACTCCGCTTCAGTGGTCTTATTTTGACGTAGGTGGTTTTCGTAGAATTCGCAGTCGTGTGGCTACAACGAACCCCGTGCACTTACTATTTACCCTGTATATGTCCCCGAGGATGGAATTTGTAACGGAGAGCGGCCGATTGACGTAGATGCAGACACTTGTCGGCTCCATTCAAAGAGGCAGCGTCTGGTATGGTGTGTGTGTGGGGCGAACCCGAAAACGCTCGCTGACGACAAAAAAGAAAGAGGAGTGGGAGGAAAAAGGCGTCAGAAAGTCAAATAAGGTTTTCATTTGAACATCGGGGCAGCTGTGTCGAGTGAGAGATTCATGCAAATTAAGTTGATTTGCATGCGTCGCATTATTTTTCTAATAAGAGAGCGAAAGGGAAGATTCAGTCAGTTTACGTGGAGATCGTTCTGAAGGGAGGATTGGAAAAAGAACGAAAGAAAAGAATAGTGTTGGATTTTTTTTATGTTAAACTGAACGATGTTTTTTATACAGTTTAGAGAGACGGTTTTTCTTCTTCGATTTGGACTTGATCTTGGCGAGATCTCTGTTAAAAGATTATTTCGTTTTTTTTTTCTACAAGCTATCTCGGCCTTAACATGACCAGAATTTAGTGGAACTACTACTGACCTACTGATAGTGGAATGGATCGAACAGGTAGAACTTGTTTGCGAATTATGTGAGTTTCACAAAGTAGCGTGAGTTATTCCCTTGCGGTTAAGATGGGGCGCTTGCTGTGTATCGACAGCTAGTTAAGGAACAAAAGGCAGATGTAAATCAAGTCAAGCAGGCGCTGATAACTGCGTTTGCCACCGATTCATTTGTGGCGTATGAGGACTTCACGACGCGACAGCTACTACCTGGAGAGACTGTAGATGTGTTTTTGGCTGAGCTTCGAAGACTTGCCCTCCTTGTTGACGAGACACTTCCAGAAAAATGGATGGTGTGCGCCTTTGTAACAGGACTGCCGAGCCACGTAAGGCAACATCTCCGGGCGTCGTCGAGAATGGATGACATAAGTCTAGGGCATATTGTAACGAGAGCACGGGCTATCATGGCAGACGACAAGGAATCAGTTGCGGCAGCTATACAACCGGTTCAGTTAAAAACTTATCAAACATCACTCATTGTGCCGGCTAGTGGAAGCATTATGTGCTATAAATGCTCTAGACCAAACCACTTTGCAAGGAACTGCCAGTATCAGTCTGGTGAAGGGCATACTGGCCCCAAATATAAATCATGAGGAAGGAAAACTGTGTTCAGTGATGGAAGCAGTTTATTGGTACAATGCCACCCTGAAAGATGATGTGTCACCCCTGACAGCCCCTGCTAACATGATCCATTGTTACACGGTCAGACTGAAGGGTATCGATATGGTGTCCCCCGATGAGCCTGAACATCAACACTTGTGTTACAAGGTGGGAGTCGTGTTTGGACGAGAAGTCCGAATGGACGGTGTACATCCCCTTATGCAGTTGGACGCGTTACAGGTGTGATTAGCCCACAGAATGTCCTCATTGATGGGATGCCTCGGCACGTAAGGGACCTACGACCCGTTATAGGTTCAACTACATCGGAAAGTGGAAGTGACAGTGATTCGTCCATTCAGAGTGCGTGAGTGATCACTATGAGCGGCGCTAATAGCCCCATGGTTAGCACAGGTGTGTCAGGGGATTCTTCTGCAGACGAGTCATCGGAGGAGGAAGTTGTGGTCGCATCACCGAAAAGGCCAGACAGTCCAAGACCTTGTACAAATGCATCGGATGCTCCCCCTGCGGACGAGTCATCTGATGAAGAAGTCGCAACCGTATTACCGCGAAGAAGCACCAGACAAAAAAATACCTGCACCAGGTTGCCACATGTGTGATCATGAGATCAGAGGGGGTTTAACGGAGAGCGGCCGATTGACGTAGTTGCAGACACTTGTCGGCGCCGTTCAAAGAGGCAGCGTCTGGTATGCTGTGTGTGTGGGGCGAATCCGAAAACGCTCGCTGACGACAAAAAAGAAAGAGGAGTGGGAGGAGAAAGGCGTCAGAAAGTCAAATAAGGTTTTCATTTGAACATCCGGGCAGCTGTGTCGAGTGAGAGATTCATGCAAATTAAGTTGATTTGCATGCGTCGCATTATTTTTCAATAAGCGAGCGAAAGTGAAGATTCAGTCAGTTTACTTGGAGATCGTTCTGAACGTGGAGATCGTTCTAAACTTGGGATTGGAAAGTCAACGAAAGAAAAGAAGAGTGCTGGATTTTTTTTTATGTTGAACTGAACGACGTTTTTTTATACAGTTGAGAAAGACGGTTTTTCTTCTTCCATTTGGACTTGATCTTGGCGACATCTCTGGTAAAAGATTATTTCGTTATTTTTTTTCTACAGAATTGGAAACAAAAAAAACCTAGAGCATAGGTGTTTTGTTTCTCATTGCTTCCAAGG
>OY744531.1:34036732-34069232 GCA_963556195.1 Sepiola atlantica | reverse complement strand
AAAGATATAAGCGTCAACTAATATCTTATAATTAGTGAAACATCCGGATAAAAACTGAAGCTCAATATACTGGATAGAGCATTAATATTATAATATAAAATGAAGTAATAAAATAAGGTGCCAATCAAATTTTATTAGAATTCAAAGTTCAAGCAAAGTATTCTTAAGTCTTTAGCTCATGAATTTTTAAAGAATTATCTTTGAAAACTCATGAGCTAAGGACTTAAGAATACTTTGCTTGAACTTTGAATTCTAATAAAATTTGATTGACACCTTATTTTATTACTTCATTTTATATTATAATATATATACATATATATATATATATATATATATATATATATATATATATATATATATATATGTATATATATCAGTCAAAAAGGAAGGTAACTAATTTTCAATATTGGTTGTGAAAAATGACATTTTGTTAGTTAACTAATACTTGTTATTGTTTTAAATTCAATGATTGTTTTGATTTTGACATCACAAATGGTTCTGTTTCGCAATGTAGTTTTATTCCTGGACAAATAGTTAGCAATTTTGTTTAAATGCATTTTCCTATACAGATACCGACTTGGATTTCAGCAAGTTTTTATTTAATTCAAAATAGCAATTCGAAAAGGCAAATTGATTTCCCATTACTTTTTCATTTCCATACGGTCACATTTTTACGATAAATAAATGTGCATCAAAATAACTGAAATGTGAATGTGTGTTTATCTATATAAATGCACGTGAAATATTTTGTTTTGTATTTACAACAACGTTGCGAATGTAATATTGGTGTTTTTATCAATTAAAATGCATATATTAAAAGTAGCGAACTTTGCGAAGTCTTATTCATATCTTGAAAATTGAATAGTTGAAAAATAAAAAAGAAGAAAACAAAAATGTAAATATGGGTGTCAAGGTTGGATGCAACAACACACAGGAGTCCTCATTCATTCAGGAGCAACGCCGTGCGTGTCTGCTAGTAACTGATAAAGAAGACTGAGTCATAGTGCTTGCTGAATAAACACCACGAGACACAATCAGATAGAAAAAAAGTACACAGTGCGTAAGATATTTGAGGACATGTTAAACTTATACAAACATTATTCATAGAAACAGTTAACAATGTGCCTATTTAGTTGCCTCTCGACGATAACAGAGTTAAACATACATGTTTAATGTGCGGAAAAATACAGCTTCCCCAAAATAGGCACCCTGGATTAGGAGAAAAATTAAAATTACTTCAGTCGAGAATCATTTCTCTTTCACTGACCCGAGATGGAAACGATGAAGTGTAGTATAAGAACATATACTAAACTTTGCTCCTGGCAAAAAGAAAGAAAAGCCAATCTTAGTAATTCCTCACTAAAGTCTGTCTCCTTTTTATTGTACCCTCTATGAAAAGCAACTTTTCTTCTTTCATTATAATATCGCGTTGGCTCTTCCTGAATTACCACCTTAATTCGAAGGTTATAATAGTAACTCTATTTAATGAAGTTTTTATCAGCTTCAATAAGGACCGCTATGCAGGTCTGAAACAATAACGTTCGAATAAAATGGTATGTGTGTATATTGGTCTTACTGTGGGAGCATTTAGAGATTCTTTGGTATTAGGAGTGTGCTAATTTACCTCTGGTTCAACTAGTCTCTATGCATAGTAGTCAACTATTTTTTAGATTTAGGGAGCTAGAAGGCGAAATCATAGAGGTTATGAGATCACAAAAATTATTTACCATGCACTAGTGGGTTTCAACAGCTTTGCATGGCCGTATTAAGTCTTATCGAAACACATTAGGTCTTCCATTGAGTGCCTTATCAATTCCTGGCTTAACAACTGTAATCAAAACCTCTATGTGAGCCCTATTTACTCTCAGACACTATGAAAAGAATTTAGGAAGTATTACATGTCTTTTATTGGGTATAGCCATTAAAATCATGACAGTTGCAGGAAACTGTGTATGCGTTACTCTTGCCACTTTTTAGGGTTCTACACATAGCCATCAATCATGGAGATCCTTAAACTCTTTGAGCAAAGTTGGAAACGAAAGATCAAGCAATATAAAAAAGCACGTTTTAATACTGATCAGTCACCACTTACCAAGGCATAAACCTACTCCAGAAGTAGGGTTAATGAGATTGTCAGTTGGATAATGGACAATAATATGAAATAATTGGAAACGATGGGTGGAAAGGATAGAATATGATTACTTAAGACGACGGTAGGATAAATGTGTGTTGACAGTTGATTTTATTTTTACAAATTGGTCAACACTTATAAAGGTCTGCGTGCCAATCGAGGATTAGGGTTAATGAGATCGAATGTTAAACTATCATCGCCTACACGGATAATGGATGTAATGGACAGAAGATTTCTTAAAATGAGTTGATTATACCAGAGGACGGCTCAACAAGTATTTGTTCACATTAGACTTGAAGACGATCATGGTGTAGTTGGTTGAGAAAGCTGACTCGTGCTATTTCGTTCCACAGATGGGATGTTCTCAGAAAGAATTTTTGTTTATGAAACTTTGGTTTGCTTTTTCCTAAAGGTAAAAAGAGAAAAAAAGATAGGTTATTTTCTGTGGTTGTAGCTAGACGAGTTCTTGCTGTAAATGTTTTACAGGAGATACCAGGGATTGAAGATTAGTCAACGGATTACCATAGACATATCGTGTAGAAAAAAACTAGCAATATCTCTTCTGTAGGAACGAGAAATGATCATCCTCCACTAGATTGCGAAGTCGATGTTGTACTCTGTCAAGACAGGAAAGGTTGGTTGTTCCGAGCGGAACACGACTTTTCAGCTTTTATAGGTATTATAACTGTGTTTATCTACGTGTCTTGTTCCATTACAAGGATTCCAATGATTTTGAACTATAGAAGATAACGTCAAATAATATTCGTGCTATAATTCAAATAACGTATGTCCTCAAATGCACCATAGCCTCTGTACAGGAATGCTATTAAAATACAAAGTTATCTCTAAAATCGTTTGCCATGGATTATTGCTCGACCTTTATGGCGCCAATAGTTTATTTTTATTCTCCTTTTATTGTACTCACCTCCATATCAGACATTCGTTTCTCAACTCACAGAGGTAAAAAGTCACGCTATCTAAAATATTCAAAAATAGGTAACATCACTGATTATTTACCTCCCTACGATGGTAAAATTAGACACGAGGTCGGTTTAAAAATGTTGGAGATATCCAGCTGCCCAGAAGGACAAACATGTATCTGACAACAATAAAAAAAATTATACTAACCGAGAAGGTGTTCTTATTGGGTCGAATACATAAGACATACTATGCTCCCAGCCCGATGAGCGACCAGCATAGCTATGTTCAAAGCTATTCACCATTTTATAAAACCTCGATTAAAAGAGATGTAAGACATGGCAATAAAATGATTATTATGTTCTTAAGATCATGATAATCATTTTTATTACCCGGCGTTAGGTGCATACTTAAACTAGTATATACTGATTCTATGTTTCTTAATTAAAGATCGCAGTTAATGATGGGATTGACTGAAAGGGATTCCTAAGAATTAGCATATTTCAACCTCTTTAACAACTTACTTATCCCAAATTTTGTTTGGCGGATGACAGAAACGTCTTTTTGAGATAATTTTCTGTCACATTTTCGATGTTATTTTTATTTTTTAGTTATATACCGACAGTCTACACGTAAGAAAAGATGAGGGCTAATCACAGTTGTAATATAAGTTGCAATAAGGCATAATCGCGTTGACATACTAGTTCTCCTAAGGCCATGAAACTTAAGCGAGGCAACCCTGGTCAGTATCAGATTGGTTACCATTTGGGAATACAAGGCGCTGTATGTGGGAGAACAGTGACACCTCCCTGCGAAAAACTAATGTCATAATATCCCCTGATAGGGATATATATATATATATACGATTAGGAACTGCTTTTAACATAACATTACATAACATATATTTGGGAAAAAGGCTTTTGCCTGTAACTCCCGTTCCTTTCCTTCTTGTCCACTATATCAGTTCGTGTACAGGTCTGACTGAATATTGTCTGTGAAGCCAATGTTTGTCCAACTTGCACTTGAAGTCGTTTATGTCTGTTGCGTCGATGACCTAGTCTGATGGAAGCGTTTTCAGTGGAATAACTTGGATTTGAACCTGGCACACCCAGGTTCTCAGACCAACTAAGCCACTGTGTCATCCCCTAATATTCCCTAGAAACGTACTCTTTTGCAAGAAGCAGGCTCGTCGTAATACGTTACTTTGTTAAACGTCTTGGCGATCATTTATTTATTTTTCATATAAGAATGGCTACCGTCAAGATTTTTGTTGGAGTTTGAATCTCTACATTAAAAAGTGGCCCTATCTCTTACTTTTCCGTCGTTGAAAGGTAAATAAAATGGTAATCTATGCATAACAAAAATACTCACAGAGACAGTGCATGAATTAATCACAAAATATATGCATCATATCGGGAGAATACAAGCATATATTTTATATTAGCTATTGCCTGGCGACAGATGGCTAACTCATCGATCAGAGTATAACTGTAGCAATTAAACAAATCTCGATGGAATATCACGCGCGTACCATGTTTAAGCTGGATAAATACGGAAGACAAATATTTGTTTTTTTCTATTGATTGGCCCCGTCTCTTCTGGCACCTCCCAATTTGGGTGGGGTGCGAGTGCTGGACAATATCGAACTATTTTTAATGGCCGTGATCGTCGAAAAACTAAACCTTGTGCCACATCGTATAAGTAAATAAATACCAACACCGCAGAAGAAACATTATCAAAGAGAGAGAGAGAGAGAGAGAGAGAGAGAGAGAGAGAGAGAGAGAGATAAAGAGGATGCTGTTATTTTTATTACAAGAGAGTCCTGTTATTTATGTCTACAAGTGTTTTCCATAGTTTACTTTAGGTCAGAGAATCGTTGTCGCTAACACGTCGAAGGAAGCATGCTGACTGATGACTCACTGTTGTTATACTTCCACCCCGTCCACCTCTCCAAGCACTACAAAATGGCTGCCAAGAGATGCACAGCGATAAATATTTTGGTATTCTCCCGCCGTTAGTAATAATCTATGAGCTTTTCTTCTATTGACAACGCGGCGTTTTATTCACTCTTTCTCTCAATTGTATATTCCCTCTTGTCTATTATTTGTATTTATGTTTCGTTTCGATATTCTCTACTGGCCGATGTACCCATCATCAAAGTAACGTAATTAATAACAGCAACACAATATGCGCATCATGATAAGCATTTTTACAAATGTAGTTCGCCCCAAACAAGGCATATTGCTATTGAGACGTACGTAAACACTGTGATTAAGAGCGAATTGTATAGGTGTCATCCTACGTAGGGATTTGTGCAGCAAGATATTTGCTCACGTGACATTTAAATTTCTGCATGTTAGTGCATCCGAGGAAACGGAGAACAGGGAGGGAATTCCAAAGGCAAGAGGTTCTAGAAAAGAAGCTATTTGAATATAAAAGTTGTTCGTCATTTCGGGACCTCTACGGTGAAAGGGTGGGATTTTGCTGCTATTCGGGTTGGTTGGGGTATTTACGTAAGAGGTACAAATGCAGTACGTTTGTAAGAGCACATTCTGTAGAAACACTTATAAAACAAGAATAATGATGTAGTATCGCAGCGATCTGATAGGTGCTAGATCTTTGTAGACAGTAGAGGAGCTATTATGTACGAGAATCTCTTTTCCACGCTGTCCAAGAGGAAAAGATGTGTGATTGATTTACCAGCCTAGATGTAGCAACAATAATTCATGCATGGGCGAATTGTGGCTACATAGAGGTATAGGTTACTGGCATATGACAGATGTTTTCTAGTCCGGTAGAGGGAACCTCCTTCTTTGTAGCAAACTTGGAAGTGCGTTCTACATATATATTTCAATTCATGTTGCCTGTAGATGTTAAGAGGTTTGGTTCTAGGTAATGATGCTATCAGATATGATAATCGGTGCTTTACCAAAAAGCAACATGAGTTACCAACAAAGTAACATAAGTTACCAAAAAAGCAACATAAGTTACAAAAAAGCAACATAAGTTACCACAAAAGCAACATAAGTTACCAAAAAAACAACATAAGTTTCTACAAAAGCAATATAACTTTCCAACAAAGCAACATAAGTTACAAAAAAGCAACATAAGTTACAAAAAAGCAACATAAGTTACCACAAAAGCAACATAAGTTACCAAAAAACCAACATAAGTTACAAAAAAGCAACATAAGTTACCACAAAAGCAACATAAGTTACCAAAAAAACAATATAAGTTACTACAAAAGCAATATAACTTTCCAACAAAGCAACATAAGTTACGAAAAAAGCAACTCGTTTGTTTGTTTTTATTTAGAACTTAAAAGTAATTGAAGCGATTTGTAAATATGGAACAATTTATTTTTTATATAATTTCTGGCACTGGAAATTGTAAAATGTAGGCTTAAAAAGTATTTAAAACCAAAACTAATTTTATAACAGAATGAGTCTTACTTTCTTCATATAATATATCTTGGGACATAATGTTCTAATTAAGTTTGAAAATAGCACGACTGTCAAATATTTTCAGAAACAAACTTAATGAATTCACATATAATGAGAAAATAATAAATTTCGTGAAATATTCTAGGGGTCTATTGGAATATTTGAAAGCGTTTCATCTGTATTCTGTGAGATTATATGTATATATATATATATATATATATATATATATATATATATATATATATATAATCTCTCCTTCTCTCTCTCTCTCTCTCTATATATATATATATTATAAGTAAAATCAACGTTTTGTATACGGAAAAGAACAAAAAAAACAAACAAAAAAAACAATAATAGTAAATATATAAATAAAAATTAAAATTAAATAAATAAAAAACAACATACAATAAAATATATATATATGTATATATATATATTTAAAAAAAAAAGAATCTATTTAATTTTCCTCTGAATACTTTACCCTGAACACTTCCGGTTTAACCCCCCAGCGCTCCTGGCATTTTCTCGGAATCCGGGATTTTTTCTTTTATTTATTTTTGACAAGGAGATGAAAAAGAAAGAACAAAAATCTTTCGAAAATTATCAAATTAATTCTTGATAATCCGGATATTACAAACTAACACCCTTGCTGTCTAGAAAAATAAACAAACCTTTCTATCTATATCCGACTTATTTCGGTTTTGTTTTGTTTTTGTTCTTCACAGCTTCCAGCAATCCGGATCTTCGCATTGCCTTCGAACTTTTTAAACACTTTTATTATATATATATATATATATATATATATATATATATATATATATATATATATATATATATTTCTGATGGTCTTTTTAAAAATTAAATTCAAAAACATTACTAAATGTTCCATAGTTTTCACAGGTTTCACGAACATTTTCGATTCTTTGTCAAATCATGTTCATGTGTCAAAAGCAAATGAACAAAAAGCTGGAGAAAGAAGAGACTTTAAAAAGACAGTGGAAAAACGCGCAGACAACGTTTTCGCATTTTTCCAGGAAGTCGTTGACGATTTCAATTCAGCAACGCTGGATGGCGTCACAGAACAAAATCGCATTATATAAGCATTTTAAAATGTTACCACTGGTTTCATATTGATGTTATTAATTGTTGTGTTTTTATGTAGATTTCAGTATTTTGATGATTTTATATTTTTTTCGGAATGTATATTTTTAGTGTTGTAAACTACAATTTGTCTAATATATATATATATATATATATATATATATATATATATATATATATATATATATATATATATACACATTCCATAGACCATGTTAACTTAATCCGAAACCATGATTTTCTATTGTCTTAAGTAATTTCCTTATTTTTCTAGTTCAATGAGTTTTATACATCTCTCATTTTACACACATACTATTTATTTAAATGTAATATTAAATTATATCCTACGCGCGTTTCATGGCAAAAAGTGAGTAAGTTTATTTTTTTATATTTCTTCAATTAATGTAATTGTGTCAATCGTCAGAGGGTTGCAGTATATGTTGTAGAATAGCGAGAAAACATTTCATAACAAAAACATTGTAGGGTTAAATACGGTGAATATCCAGCTTGATTTCTGATAAAAATCCGGCAAGCAGAAGTATATAAAGGCTAAACGCTCACTGGGGAATAAGATGACTTTTTCCAAAAATTAAAATAAAAGAAAAAAGAATAAATTGTGTTCCAATAACATGCTCACACTCAGTAAAACACACGAATAAGATTTTACAAACAATTGCCCCAAAGCTGTCATTTTCGAAACTAACATAAATAATTCACGCTAGTAGATTGCAATAGCTCAATTAGAAGAAAATACCCTAGAAGCCCCGACACAATCAGTAAATGATTTTTTGCTATTACTTATTAATTATTATTAAAACATCTTAAAGTGTCTTATAATGCTATTTCCAATTTTGGATGCGGAACCTCCATTGTTTTGATACTAAACTATGAAAACGACCATCCTCAACCCAAATCGAGTACAAATATATAAAAAACATTAGTATCGGGAAATGAATACATAGAAAACAAATCTAACGTAATAATCTTTTGAAATTTTTATTTTTTAACTGAAGAAAAAACAATATTATAAGTAATTGGATTCATAACGAGAGTTCGTTTTATTTATCTATTTTAAACTACGAGATTTACCATCACACTATAGAGAATTTTAGCGACACGGATTGTGTGAGGTAACGTTTAGTTAAGGAATTAAATAGTTATGTTTAATTTGTTCGGAAATGTAATTCAGCCCTATTCTAATTCGCTGAAAAGTTAATATACTTGTTATAAGGCAGTGACCTTAATATTATTTAGTAATCCAATAAATTATAATGCAACTTATACGGATGAAATTGACTTGTTAAGTCATGATACAAAATCAACTGTGTTACATCGTTAGCTCTCCCAAAGTCCATGTTTAATCCCGATGGAACATAAATAGGACTTATAGAGTTAAATCGAACCTACCTCTTACATTATCATTACCAATGAAGATGCTACAATATACATGATTTTCATCCCCTCCCAACTCACTGGGTAACTCAATACCCAATACAGAAAGCTTAACTATTAGCCACTAACTCACCTAACCAGTTGGTTAGGACTCAGTTCAGAGCATCGAATAATTTTCCGTTATGTTTATATTCCCTGGAAAAAAACATACTATGATTACTGAACAATTCTAATGATGATTATTTAATTCATCATAGAACCTCGAATTTGCTTATTATCTTAATTGTCTAATTGATCTTGGTCTATCCCAGCTATCAATGCTAATTTATGTGGTGCTGCTTATTGATTGCGTATTGCAGGAACATACATTTCCTAATTTAAAATGAAAGGAATAATGATGTAGAATTGTTGAGGGGCATATATATACTGCGCACCGGTTCGAAAACGTACAGACTACTCTACATATAATAAAATTAGATTCTTAAATATGTTTTAAAAATCTTTACTGGGTCTCTAACTAAATTTCAGGTCTAAAGCAAGATAGAATGTAACAGTTCCGGTGCAGACAATTTATCAGAATCTCATGACTAATGTTTAGTAAATAATCCTACAAAGTGAATATATGCTAAGATTCTAACGTGCACAGGTTGTATGTTTTTCTTTTTTATAGGTATATATTTATTCGCTCTACCTACTGTGGACCATTTCAAGTAAGAATTAACTCTCTTACTAATTGATTCCATAACAAAATTTGCTAGGGGTGAAGGAGTTTTCTCCGAATTTGGATAAATGTTTTCCTTTATGAGCAACTATGGTTTCTATACCTGCTTTTGAAGGTGTTAACGGTGGACCCAGTATAGTTCCTAGTCTTATTCTCCGTCTTTAGATTGCATTCATACACCATGTTTGAAATCAAACAGCTACGTCAGTGCATCTAGAATACCATTCTTAGTCTAGTTGTTCTATTCCTTACATGATGTATTATGCTGTTGTTATACCCAATAATCGATGACGCTAGGGTGGGAAATATAACTTTACAGTCATTCTTTTTAAGAATTTACCCATATTTCTTCTCCAGAGGATTATAAAAGGCCCTAGAGATAGTTGTACAGATATGCTGACTTTACAGAAACGCTGAACCAAATAGCATTACGCCTCTAGTTCATTTAGTATCTGGTGGCTGTTCCACTGTCTTAGAGTGTAAATCATTGTGTAGCATCCGTCATTATTGCTTCATCTAGCCCTACTATTCTCCCCATGACATTTTTGTATGAAACTAAATTGCACATTCTTCCCATACCCCTTTATTTAACCCCTTTTGCCCCAACTAATTTTTGATATACCTAATTTTTTATACCCTTTGTTGTAGTGCGGTTCATTTTTATTAAAAAAGTGTTCATCTTTAGATAATTTGGTAATTCTGTCTACTGCTCTTTTTCCAAGTAATTGTTATAACGTTTATATATATATATATATATATATATATATATATAGTACAGCGTATGGTTTTGATTATAGTAGGTATTGTTAGCTAAATCTAATGTGATACCTAAAAAGTTGACTTTACAGTAGTTCACAACTATTGATATTTTTAAACCCAATTCCCTAAACAAATCATGCAGCGTTTTTTATTCAAGTTCTTCAGGTGTAGTTAACTAAAAGTAAAGCGAATTCAAAGTGAATTAGCGGCCATATTGCATAGACGCATTTTATTTCGTTATATGTTTGTAACTAATTTTTTGAGTATATTCGTTTATTCAAAAATATCTGTAAAGATGCGAACATCCTAATGTAAACATGAAACAATGTAAATAAACAGTTTATTTGACGAGGCTATATCATTTTCTAACAGAATGAATAATATATGTGTAAAAAAAGTACTTTCAATGTTAAAAAATTAAGATTTCTATATATCCCACTATTCTAAAATACGCCCAGAACCGAGGAAAAGGATCCTGGAAAAAGCGAAATGTATTAGATTAAAATATTGTTCAGTTCATAGACAATAGTAACAAAAGACAACGAGAAATAACAGTGACCATTTAGTAAAAAGACACCTAATCAAGCACAGTCCTCAGTTACAGTGAAAGATGTGGGAGTAAATATTTGAGTGAGAATGCAAATGCCGGCGACCACATCTGTATATGATTGAGTTAAGAGAAGCAGCTAAGCAAAAACATTTTCAGAAATTTTGAAAGGGAACGAAGCGAACGCGTATTATCTAGAAAAACGCATCAGGAATTACCGTATTGTATGTCGGAACTAAACAAAGGTGCGTGTTGCCAAGCTATAATAGTCAATTAAATATGGAAATATTGACTTTACTTTATCATATATATATATATATATATATATATATATATATATATATATATATATATATATATATATATATATTGCGTTCTTCGTTCTACAACCAACATTTGAATTCATAACCGCCAAAAAAATTTCCGCAGATACACCCATAACAATGACATTACATCAGAAAACAGAAAAAAGTTTGTTTATTGTTATCTTTAGAAAAAATGGCACACTACTGATCAACTCTGGTGATGTAATATTATTCCAAAATTAATAACATTGAAGTAGATAAAAAAAAATTAATTAATCTTGCATTTATAAAGGTCTCTATTTTCAATTCTATAATTTTACCGCTACCAATGCTTGTGAATGAATGCCCGTCTTCTTAAATTTCGAGCATGCCAATGCTTTCTTCGTACTACAACCAGAATTTGAATGTATAACCGCCAATAACATCTCCGCGGATATACGCATAATAAGGATATTATATAAAAAAAACTGAAAAAGTTTTTTTTTTTTTTTTTTTAAATAACACAATACTGGTCAACTCTGATGATAGAATATTATTCAAAAATTAATTAGATTAAAGTAAAAAAAAAAAAAATACTTTCGCATTGATACACACTCACCACTCGATTCACTTGATTAACCCGAGCGTGTTTCAAGAAATGTCTACTTATTTTAAACATTGAACAATAAATGTTATTTTTAAACCGACATCTAAGACCCTAACTAAATAAATTAAACTAAGTTGATAGCAAAAAGTTACTCACTAATATTTTTCTACTACCACTTTACCACTTAGCAAGAAAATTATATCGGTTAATGAATATAATGATCACCGTAATTGTTTTGTTTCATTCTTTTAATATTTTCATAGATAATATACAAGACACCTACATCGATTAATAAACGCTCCCTTATATACCTTGGCGATTCCAGAATAACGAATTAAATATACGATTTATTGTCCATCGTTACTTATAAATTATAAGTATCTACTTCAACTCATTCCGGAATTCAAGGATACAATTAACGCTCTAAATCAGTTCAATTGTATATTAAATCAAAATAGCGTCACCTAACTATCAATCACATCGAGTATATTACTTTTAGTCACGAATCTTCGATCGATACACGTATAATTTCTTTCTTCGGCATACATTTATGTCATAAATAATTAGGTAATTTAATACATATACTTATAAGATTTATAAATCAATGTAAAAAATCACAGGTAAAATGAACAGAGGTATTCGATTAGAAAAAACATCCAATTGCTTATAGACATTTTCCGCAATATCTTTTTTACATCACACTGGCAGTAGTAATTCACAAACACTACAGGTAAATTGTTTCAATTTTGACCATATATACTTATTGAACATTATTAAAACAATCGCAAAACCTCAGAAAATTATTATTATTATTATTATTATTATTATTATTATTATTATTATTATGATTATTATTATTATTATGATTATTATCATGATTATTATCATGATTATTATTATTATCATTATTATTATTATTATTATTATTATTATTATTATTATTATTATTATTATTATTATTATTATTATTGTTTTCTATGCTTTTTTCCTTTACAATAATCGCAACACTCGATATGCTGGGGGATTTTTATATAACGTGATACGTCTTCACTTAAAAATCTTTTCTTTTTATTTAAGCATTAACCTATTTAAACCATCCATTCTCTACATTTGGGAATCCTCCTAACTCTCTTTTTATTTCTTTATTTCTTTATTACAATAAAAAGGTTATTTTTATTTTGTTTATTCTTATTTATTCATTCTTACTTTTCGAAATATACTTAACCTTAAAGTGCTGTATCTGTTACCTAAATTATTCCCGTCTCTGTCAGTGACGGATAAATCTTTCTCTACTGAACTATTTTTTTATTTTTTGATTACTCTATTTCTACTATTTGTCGATTTTACAATTCCTTTCAATTTGTGTTTTTATGTTTTACTGTGTGTTATGATACTATAATTATTTTTTTTATCTCCTCGGTCAGTGAAGATTACATTCTTCTAGACTGTGGCATTTTCCCAAGGAAATGGATTTTCAACACATTAGAACCCACAATTGTATACCTCTGCTGTCGTTCAGAGGCAAATAAATACAAAAACATAGTCAATATTTAAAAGGAAGGTTAGTAAAAAGTCGATAAATCCCTAAAAGAGTAACAACAAAGGCTTTACATCAATTGCTATATATGAAAATTAACGCCAGGGTTAGATGAAAAATCGATGTTTACTGTTTGTAAACAAAACTCCACACGGAAATGGCCATACCGGGATAAAAATTGCCTCAGTCTGGAATCATTAGAAATATCATTACTGGGTTAAAGAGAGAGGCAGTTATTCAAGTAAGCCAGTCAAGAGTTGAAACTAATTTGATTACTTCAACCAAAAGTAACAAGCAGTCAGGGTAGAAGAGGGGAGTCAATGGTGAGTTTTGATACAAGCAGATAGGGGAGGAAATGATACAGTTAACATGGGAGCAGGCACATAAAGAGGCATAGAAAAAGGGGTAAAAGGGTGGGGTTGGGGTTTGTATTGGACAGGGCTGCGGGGGAAAGAAAGGAAGGGGATTAACATGATAGACGGAAATTGCCAAACTATGGTTATTTTCAGGTGTTTTAATAAAAACAAATGTGTAGAGGAAGTCAGAAAAATATATTAGATGAAATGTTAAATGAATTTAGTAGAAGCCAATTTCAAACTAGATTGAGAACTGATATGTCATAAGTACTTAGGAGTCTGCAATGTATGGGTAAAATTAAATTAATGGTCTAAAATAGACAAATAGTATTTAAGGAAATGATATATGAATTGGATAGTAATTAAATAGAGTTTAGTCACATTAATGAAATGTTATTATGAGTAAATAAATGTGTTAAGGGGTTCGTAAATAATTGTACTACTTATATAATTACGGTAGAAACTAGCTAAATAATAATGATATGTATGTTTGAATAAGGAAATCATAATTATATAGGGCAAGAATAAATTAAAAGATAAAACAAAGAGTACTATTGTAAAAAATGTTGGGAAAGTTCAAAACAGCAACACAGTTCCAAGGGCTGTGTTTACAATCTGTGAGGAAGAGACTTGTAGCCTCAAGGTAATAGACGGCCGGGATAAAGACCCTAGAAAAGAAGAGTAGCCTCCATTGATATAAACTAAGGTAATTAAAGTAACTAGATGAAACGTGACGATTAGAAGGAGTAATGCGAATTAATAGTTTACGAAAAATTATACATACTAATACAATAATATTTGAAGCATACGCGTGGAGCAAAGTAAATATAGATATAAAGAATGGTTATTTGGATGTGTATGATAATTAAGATATATAAAGAGGTGAGGATTGAAAAATATATGAAGATAGGATAGTAAATCTCACATCCATAGATAGAACCTATGACTGGAAGAGAAGAGAATACTTTAAGAATATGAATATAATTATATATAAAACCAAGGGGTTGAGATAACTTTTCGATGCCGATCCAGGAAGAAACTAAAACTGATAGATCGGTAAGTACCTTAAATACACCCTCCTCAAAATAACGAATAATATAAGGTATATAGCGACATACGTATAATTGGACATTAACTTGAATCACATCTAGAACAATATCCTGATTGCAACTTAAGTAGGTTTTGTAATGTGCGTCGGTAGACACAGTATATATATATATATATATATATATATATATATATATATATATATATATATATATAATTTTCACTCTTCTGGCTAGATGTGATGGGATTCAGTCTTATTTTGCTCAATTCGGATTTAACGGGTTTTCTAATTAAACAACGAATTTGGATTTGACTCGGGTTGCACGTGTCGGGATTTCGGAACTTTGATTGGACTTTTGGTATTATTTTGATTGATTTATTTATCATTAACATTGAATATGGACACATTTCGCGACTGGATAACTTTGCCGGCCCCTTCAATTTCACGTATTTGGACTGCCGTTTGTATCTTGGAGTAATGTCCTTCCTGATTATGCTTCTCAACTTGTATGACCTGGATGGACTGTATGGATTCAACAAAAGTATGTTTTTGGATTGATATGTTTGATGTTATGTATTTTTATGTATTTGTGTATATAATTTTATATATTTTCAAAGCGTAATTTTATTGCCTGTAGTAGTATAACTGCTGTAATGGTCCTCTGAAGAGAAGAATTATCTTTGAAAACTCATGAGCTAAGGACTTAAGGATGCTTTGCATGAACTTTGAATTCTAATAAAATTTGATTGACACCTTATTTTATTACTTCATTTTATATTATAATATTAATGCTCTATCCAGTATATTGAGCTTCAGTTTTTTATCCGGATGTTTCACTAATTATAAGATATTAGTTGACGCTTACATCTTTTGTTGGATTGCTTCATATATATATATATATATATATATATATATATATATATATATATATATATATATATATATATATATATATATATATGAAATAATGTATATTATAAAACCAAAGTAATGTTACATACTTTACAGGTTTATTATAATAAAATGTTTCACCAAAGAGTAAATTTTGAAAAGTTCCTTTAACTAATAGATTTTCAAAGAAATATGTACTTTTCTCAGAAAGAGAAAAACACAATACATTACTTATTATTGGTAAATATCTATTTGAAAATCTAAAGAAAAATGTTGATTCCTTCAAAAAGTAAACAATTTATTAAAATTTTTTCCCCGTATTAATGAGCAGAATTTATTTTCTAGTGATGAATGTACCAATAGATCACGAGTTATATATATATATATATATATATATATATATATATATATATATATATATATATATATATATATGATAATAATGGTAATAATCCAGGTAAAAAATATCCACAGGGTGGTAATCCAGAGAATTTTAACCGGGTTTATAAAAAGTTCTCAATATCTAAATAGAGCTTTATATATGATCATTTTTATTTACACAGACATGTACGAAATCTTCGACACTGGCATGTCGATGTTATCGATCAACAGTTACTATAAACTTAGATCTCCCAAATATGAGATCGGATTCTAACTCTGCCTGATGAGATTTTGTCTGTGTAAATAAAGATTATCATATATATATATATATATATATATATATATATATATATATATATATATATATGATGTTCGGTATAAAATTGATAAATACTTGATGTTTTTTTCTGCATAACAATTTGAAGTGTTTAATAGCATTAAAGTAGAATGCATTGCTGAGCTGTGTACTATTGGTGTATTTTAGAGCTGAATACATTTAACGAAAGGGAAGTACTTACATATCATAATAAAGTGACATGCATCACTCGTGGCTCATTCATACATTCTGAAACACTTTAGTTGCAGCTCAATGCCTCATTAATATATTTAAAGGCGTGAGATGTAAACTGGAGAATTGTTAAGATCTGGAAGCAGTGGATAGGATTAGGGTTATAGCAAGCATTCCTACTGGGTTCCACACAACGAACATATTCTAGGAGCTGCAAAACTGGTGTAGTATATTCCCGGCAAAGCAACGCAGACCTCAGCGAGAGAGAATGGCTTTGTAATGTTGACTAAGAGAAACGCGGAACGAGTAGTTTCGCTACTCCTCATACAAGAGTCAGCGGGGACAACTGCCTACAGCCAAAGCCCAAGAAAACTGCCTCACGAAATGCCACAAATCTTCCCAACATGTTCAAACAGTCAGTTGAGCCAAGAATGATCTGGTTCTTATTTTCAACGAAGACAAGGTAATGCCGCCCTATTTTTTCGACAAGGGATACATGATGAATCTAGATGGTTAGAGGGAATTGCTGTCTACTGTTGTCAAGTGCTAGAAAGAGAGGTAGTTAGAAGAAAAGCTGTACGCGTGGGAGAAGTACTAAACTCAGAGAAAACCCAAGAGTGGTTGTTTGAGACCTCTCATGTCTCCCATTTTTCCCTTATCCCAAGTCACATACTTAGAACCTAATTGAGTATTATATATAGGGCGCAATTTAGAAAGACACCAACTATATCGCTTGCAACAGCAGTGATGAGGTGATTGCCACGTTCAAATTTATTTTCAGGCTTCTCTAGACGATTCTGTAAGGCATACGTGCTTCAGGTTGAGGTCCAACTTTGAAGTCAACGTTGAGGTTCAGAGAAACTTATTCGAATTAGCTCTTTTCGGCAAGAGATCCACTTTAAATCTTGAGAATACATCAATTATTAGCCAAGATATGACTTTTTTTTTTAAATATCCGAATATATATATATATATATATATATATATATATGTTATGTATTCGCGTTTTTTCGTATTTAAGTATTTATTTACGACTAAACCCACATCATTTTTTCCTGAAATAGTACAATAAATATTTTCAGCCCGTAAAGGTAAGTAGCAGAATACTATCGCTAACCAAAATGTTAAATCTTTAATTCCGTATAAATGAATATAATAAGTAGTATTTTTCTGAAAACAATTGCTGCGTCTAACCATATTTAAGAGCCGTTCAACAATGAAACACCTCTGCGTTATATATATATACATATATATATATATATATATATATATATATATATATATATATATATATATATATATATATATCTTTTCACATCATAATCGCTCCACATTCTTTTTAATGCAAGCGACTCTCTTTCGTTTCTAAAAACGAAAAGAAAAAAGAAAAAGAAAACAACATTTATTCCATTTAATAAACGCACATCAATTTCGAATAGGTGTGTTAGATAAAAGAACAAAAGCATTATTTTCACGTTAAAAACACACCAATCATTTTAAAATAGTGTACTTGTTTGTTATTCCTTATAATTAACCATCCTGAGGAAGTCTTGAAAATGAGACGAACCGTTGATAAATATATAAATAATTTTTGTTCTTCCTTTTTAATTTTCCATCACGTTGCAACATTATTCGATAATGTTAATTATCAAATATATATATATATATATATATATATATATATATATTTGATAAAAAACATTATCGAATAATGTTGCAATTATTCGATAATGTTTATTATCAAATATATATATATATCTATATATATATATATATATATATATATATATTTGATAAAAAACAGTATCGAATAATGTTGCAACGTGATGGAAAATTAAAAAGGAAAAACAAAAATTATTTATATATTTAACAACGGTTCGTGTGTGTGTGTGTGTATGTCTGTGTTTCTTTGTACTATGACAGTTTACTCGTTAGAGGAGTCGTGCCATCATTTCCTCAGTGCGATAACTCTTCTTTTGTCAGTTACGATCATGAAATAAACATAGAAATCATTCATCGCACAGACTATATCTTTATTTATCTTGCGGGCAACAGCCAGCGGTTTTGTAAATTATTATGGTGTATCTTTAAACTAACCAACGATTTGCATTCCTTGTTGTATAAATGTCAGTTAATTGATATATGAGGTCTGTAGTTAACCACTAATAGCTTATTTGAAGGAGATCGCATGTGAGACGTTATACTTCATTTGCTCATTGATAGATCATAAGAGACATTGCATTGGTGAGGATCTGGAAGCAAGTACCCATCTTACTAGTTAAATACCTAGAAATATATTCATCGAATACGCTTAATAAAGAATAAATATAGGTATGACAAAGATCTTAACCTTACTGATTCGCACATAACCTGTGATAGGCTCATACATGTTATTAGATATAAGCTAACAGAATTAATTAAATACACGAATCCAAAACGAACCCATATAGGCAGGACACTTGAATAAGAGAAAAATACAGCATCCATTATGAACATTTACATTATTCTAACTTAGTTACGATTAAGACCCATATAAACATACAGTCCGCCCTTATTGACCCAGTACATTTCCCAAAAGGAACGCTTGAGTGAATTCACTAGAAGACGTTACGGTATTTTTTTAACTACGTTCTCCGATTTGTTTTGATTTCGTGAGTCGCTGATGATTTGACCAGGCTATAACGACTTTTTTCACAACAATAAAATATTAGTCTATTTCAATGACACCATGGTACGTCTCTGAAATATATGACAAAAAGTTTTTAAATAAATAAATAAATTATATATATATATATATATATATATATATAGTCATCCAAACACAAACTGTTTTGTTATACCACATCTCTTCAGTATGTCTTGATTAGCACCCATCACAAGCCCGGGATCAAACCAATAACACCCAAGTCGATAGTCAATAGCTCTAACTAAAACGCTACGGGTCAGGAGCCGCTATTAAATAATATCTACAATGCTTTTAATACAAACATTTACCACCACTCCCACAGTTCTTTCTATTGTTTATTTACAAACAGATTTGCACTACTCTAAATTAGTAGCACACGATAGAATTGAGGACACGATAGTGCTCAACCCCCAAAAAAGGACAGGAGAGGGGTAATATAGTCATTCACCGAGAGACAGTTTAGACGTATTACAACCCTTTACTATATCTAGACCAACACCAACACTAAACCCGGGATCGAACTAACAACCACCTAGTTGATAGTCAATCACCCCCCCCTCTCTCTCTCTCTCTCTCTCTCTCTCTCTCTATATATATATATATATATATATATATATATATATATATATATATATATATATATATATGCTAGAAGAATAGCCGTTACAGAATAGGTAAAATAAATTCATGATGATGAGTAGATCAGTTTAAGTGTAACACTTTTACACATACCTAACATTATATATGCATATAAAAGAATACCCTGTACAGGACAAGTAAATATAATTTCTCCAACAGATCAATTTTGTACTATTTTTATACACCTTATGAAGAATAAAATCGAGATATTTTATTTTTCTAAACCTTATATCAGGAATCCTTGTTCCAACTTTCATAAAACGGATTGTGAGTGCGTGTATATATATATATATATATATATATATATATATATATATATATATTTATATATGTACGTGATTTTTTAATGTAAACAACTACAACTTCCTGTTCCAGTGGCTTCTTTTCAAAAACCGCAGGCTTGTGGAACTCTCTCCTTGCTGACTGTTTCTCTCCTACCTATAACCTTGGTCTTTTCAAGACGAAGGACAATAAGCATCTCCTGTCTTTGCGATAACCATATTTGTTCGTGTCAGCTCTTTACATCAAGTGGCTTTATTCCTTGTCTGGAGCGATTTCTATTAAAAAATATAAAATAAGGAAAAACAACTCCTTAATACATATGTTTAAGTCCGGTTTAAATAAGTTTGTAATAATTAAGCATATTTTAATAATTCTTCATAATTTAGCAATTAAAATTTTCTTTATTCATAGTATTACACTGGAATTCATGGCATGAATTCATTAGAAAAGTAACTGTTTATGTGTTTATATAATCTAAATACATAACAATATGTACATGAAACTGTAAGGGGGTTGTTGCAAATTCGGTTTTGGTTAATTCAGACATCAAAATTGGATATGAAATGATTGGAACTCGGATGACTGGTTTCCAATTCTGCTATTTCATTGTATAAATTGCTATTTCTTTAACAGATTTGTGTATTATCATTTGTTTTCCTGTTTTATACAAAAAGGGGAGGGCATTTTGTTTGTTGTTATATGAATAGTCGTGTCTTATACTTTGCCTTTTAAACGTTATATATATATATATATATATATATATATATATATATATATATATATATATATGATAGTTTTTATTCAAAAAGACACGTACAAACTCTGCGACTATGGCATGTCCATGCTATTGATCTACAACAACTAAAAGCTGAGATCTCATCAAGCAGAATTAGTATTTGCTCCTTCCTTTAGATCGTATTTGGGAATGGTTATTCCGAAATACGATCTAAGGGAAGGATCAAATCCATAACATCGTCATGCCAGTGTCGCAAATTGTGTACATGTCTGTTTACATAAAAACAATCATATAAGTAAAAGCTCTATTTGATATTGAGCACTTTTTATGAGTCCGGTTGAAACTTTTTAGATTCCTATGATGTAGATGTTTACTTTACCTGGATTATATATATATATATATATATATATATATATATATATATATATATAGAATAAAGTAGAATAAAATACGAAACTAAAAGTAAACTTTTAGTAGATAGAACCTATAGTGAAGTGTAATTCATTTGATGATAAGATTTTGATCTTTGAAAAGCCTTGGCTGAAGGAAAGAATAATAAACATAATTTTATTATCGAGTATACCTTGCATTGAACAATCGAAGTTGAAATAAATCTGGACATTCGTATCACTCTTCCTTAATCTATCTTTATATATATATATATATAATAATAATTTATAAATAATATTTTACAAATTAAACCAAATACACATGTGTTCCATGCGCAAATTGCAGTCATCAGTATGGAAGAAGACAATCTCTGTCGCACGGTTCGAACTGCGATACGAAAGTCATATGACATTAAGCAGTCGGAGCGCGTACCGATGTGCCCATCACGTATTGTCTTTAAATGGGAAAGTAAATTAACTTCTTAATGGCAAATACGGCTGAGGTTAGCAAACCGTTATAGGCACTTAATAGGCGGGGACTAGAGTGTTGCATTTCGCTGTTAATACCGGCCTGATGTCAACTTACTTAAAGTGCTCTATCATGCGAGAGTTTCGATTAATTATTTGTAAAATAATATTGTTCAATTAACACATATACACATGTGTTTCATGTCAAACCTGCAATCAGCAATATGAAGGAAGGCAATCCCTGCCGGTAAAGCGGTTCGAAAACCGATACGAAACCTCAGTAGTCGGAGGATGTATTAATGTGCTTACGACGCATTGTTTTGGGGAATGAGAGATTAATTTAACGTCTTAATAGCAAATTCGGCGGGCATGATATATATATATATATATATATATATATATATATATATATATATATATATATATATATATATATAGCAGCAAAAGGTATCTACGGCAAGTAAGCTAAATGCTTCAACCGATAATATTTTGAGGAATGAGACATGGATTCCTCTGTGTAGCTTAATTGCCATGAATATATTTTCATACTACTACTTAGTTCTACTCACTTATTATGCACTATTAAAGTAATTGCTTAAAACATACGTTCACAAGATATTATATAAGTTTGAGTAAAACTCAGAATATATAACTCTAAGTATTAACGAAATGATCCGTCAAAAAACTACATTTTTAAATGAATAAAGACTTTGTTACTGGAATCTTACATTCTATTATTTATTAATACATGTCCTGGATGGAAACGCATTTACATCTATTGAGCTTTACACCTTAAAAGTTGAAATATTAATACTATATATATATATATATATATGTATATTTATATATATATGTGAGTGTGTGTGTGTGGGTGTGTATGTGTTACATATACTATGTTATCGAATGCAGTATAAGAATCATGGCTGCACAGTCCGATCTCGTCTCGTGTCAGTCACCCTCTCATTGACTTGGTACCTAGTATTATGTTTCACAAAAGCACGAAGGAACAAAGAATCGTCTCAAATTTGAAGAAATAACTCTTTATTGAGATGTTGCTTTTCTGTCAGCGGCGGAGAGCGCAATGCCAACTATAAGTAATTTGAGGACCTTAGCCCCGTTATTAATCGTCAATGTTTAGATATTTTCTACATGTGTGTAGCTAATTAGTATATATATATATATATATATATATATAACTCAAATCCCGACATCAAAAACCATACGGCCGCCGCTGGATAGCTAAATAAACAGTCATAATTTTAAAACTTATTTAGGCGGCTTGACGTCATAAGAGCTTTCAAATATTGAAAGGAACGATGCATTTATAGCTAGCGACGTCATGCTACATGTACAGTGCCGATCTAGCGGGGTTTCTCGGGGCTACAAATAATAAACATTTGTTTTGTTTATTATCTATGTACGTATACGTTTCGTCATTTTTAATCGGGACTCATCAGCATAGAGATAAAACTATTCACTACTGGTCGCGTGATTCGAAACCCCGAGCTACGACTATTTTACAACTCAATTCCCGACATCTAGAACCACTCGGTCACCGCTGGATAGTTAAATAAACAGTTATAATTTTAACACTTATTTCGGGGGATTGACGTCATAAGAGCTTTCAACTTAATGAAAGGAACGATTCATTGATAGCTAGCGACGTTCAGCTGTGTTCATGCTGATGAGTCCCGATTAAAAAGGACGAAACGTACATAGATACTAAACAAAAAGAAAAATTATATATATATATATATATATATATATATATATATATATATATATATATATATATATATATGAGAAAGGAAGGATGAAAGTAATCCGACGTAATGGGAGATGAAAAAGGAAAAACTAAAAAGGATGTTTTTTTATGTATACATCAACGTTTTGTCTTTATTTTTAAGACTTCTTCAGGATGATAATATAAAGAAAAATTTCATGCAAGCACGTGCACATATTGGGTTGACATGGTGGGTTTATGGGAAGTAAGTGGTAGCCACTACTGGAAGCAGTGGGACCGAGGTCCGGGCTAGGTGAGGCTGTAGTGTGGAATGAAATAAATGTGGTTGGTCTTAGTGGAAAAAGTGGAGAGGTTGGGGTGAGCAGGGATGATTTGGATGGTTGTAAGAGAGAAAGTGTGGAGGAGTGAGGGTGAGCGGGAAATAATGTGGATGGCAGTAAGTGAAGAAGTGGATGGGTTGGGAATGAGGAGGGGGAGTCTTTGACCAGCTGACTATGTCAAGAATGTAAGGGGTGAGTAGGTTGGAGGGTTTGGGTTCATGGTGAATGAAGATGTGTGAGAGAGAAAGATAAATAGATAGATAGATAGATAGAGGTAGGGACGGAGAGATAGAGAGGAGGAGAGAGGGAGAGAGAGAAAGATAGATAGATAGAGAGAGAGAGAGGGGTAGGGACGGAGGGATAGAGAGAGAGAGAGAGAGGGAGAGAAAGAGAGAGAGAGAGAGGGAGAGAGATGTCGGGATTCGGAGTTAAACGTTACTCTTGTTCCGAGGTTCGAATCGTTCGACCGGTTAAATGAATTTTCTGTACATTGACGATTTCGTAAGGATGAAACTTATATGCATGTTGCTAATAATATATTTCTTATTAAAATACTTATTTGTCGTCCCAATTTAGGCTGATCTCTCTATTGTGTAGTATTAATACAGCCGGCAAAACCATAGCTATAAATGCATGTTCTTATTATGTGGGACACTATCTACGACAGTAGACTATCGTGCCGGCTCGGCACATTAGGATTAAGCTCTCACTGATTTATGTAATTATTCATGGTTGTCGCATCGGTTAGACGTTTGAGTAAAACGTGACTCTTGTTTCGGGGTTCGAATCATGCGATCGGTTTGAATAATTATCTCTAAACTGACGATTCTGTAAGGATCAAAAGTATACCTGTGTATATTATTAATTATATATATATATATATATATATATATATATATATATATATATATATATATATATATAGTCTTGGAAGTTTCTCAACGATTAAAGCTATATTAAAAAAAAACAAAAAAACTCTGAAGTCCCAAGTCGTTCAGTGGAAAATCACTCATGTAAGTCAATTTAACTTTTTCAGTTATTATATTAGTTTGCTTCTAACATTATTTAAGGGATCATCAGTTGTTATATATATATATATATATATATATATATATATATATATATATATATATATATATATATATATATATATATATATATATATATGATGTACGTTTATGGATCAGAAAGAATCTGTCACTTTTTAAATATGACATTTTCTCGGAAGCTGTCCAAATCTAGAGTATACAATATACATGATATAATGGTATCCGGCTTCAAGTGGGTTTACTAGTAATGTCTATATTGTGTATAGTTAATATATTCCCAGGCATATTACTTTGCGTTTGTCTACGGCGATGAGGGTATTCTTAAGGAAGACGGATGTATTTGTTGCCCGAGACACTATTCACGAGCGAATGCCGAGAAGACCGGATCAATTTCTTTTTTTTAGGGAGCTTGCTTCAAACTATTGTGTGTCCCTCTTTCTTACATTTCCACTATTGAATCAGGTAATAAAATCCAACAATCCGTCTGGAATAAAACTGTAGTACTTGATCTGTCTTTATTCATATGACCATATATTTTCTTCATTAAGTTAATATTTATTTGTGTGCCAGTGAAGTACCCATTTTCTGAAGAGTGTTAATTTTTCAACATGCAACAGTTTTTTTTGTGTCTCACGTTTTCTCTTCCTCGTCGGTACGCACGTAAATAGAAACACTATTTGTGTACTCTATTTCTGAAGATTTTCTATGAAAATGTAACAGACATGTTTCTGTTACTTTAACTCGCCACAAACAAAGCACATTGCTGCTAAGACGTAAGCGGCTAGTATGAATTAATGGTAATATTCATTGTTATGGCGCCGTACTTATATGACGAACAGTTGCACTCGTTCATTACTAATAAAAAAAGCATTTAGGCTTCTCATAATTGGAATCAACACAAAGTCTACACTGGCAGTCAGGACTGATATACCACTTCTCTTGTTCTCTGTACATATCTGTTCAGCAATATATATTGTTTACCTAACCCCGTGTTCCGTATCTTCATTTCGGCCCCTAAACAGGGTAACAACATTTATTAAGGTATCCTAAGTGGGGACTTATGCAGCGAGATGTTTGTTTGCATTACATGTAAATTACCGTAAACAAGAAGCATGAGGGACTTCCGAAGGATAGCAGTTCGAGGAAAGAAGTCATCAGTGGAAAAAGCCTTCAGACATCTGGGTACCTCTAAAGTGAAGCGGTGTGATTTAGCTGAATGTAGGGTTGATCGGGGGTATATGCGTCGAGAAGACACCAGTGCAGAGTTTATCGGAGCACCTCCCATTATAGTACTTTTAAAACAAGCACAAGGATTTAACATTGCGGCGATAGGAAAGGGGCTGAAGCTTCGTAGACAGTGTGGGATCTATTAGACCAACGACTCTTTTTAGGACCCCGTTTAATAGCTAGAGACTAGTGGTTGGACTTCTACTTGTAGGGAATAATAAATGGTAGGCACAAAAGCTTAAGGCCCGAAAAAATCACCATCAAGTCCAAAATGGCTTTTTTCCTGATTTTTCCTTTTACAAGGTGTGCGTTATAACAAAGTAGATATCCTAGCGTATGATAGAATCGGTTATACAAATTTAACATCCGATCGCATCTATTGCATTCGATTATGCACTAATATTAGTGAAAGGTATAAACTCTACTTAACCCACAGCCATTGGTAACATAATAAATCATGCTCAGAAATAAATTATTTGCAATAAGTATTCTTTTCCAGTATTAAATAATAGAATAAGTGTTATATGTATTATAAAACCATATAAAACGCAGTCGCTTCTTCTTTTTTAGTACTGTTTCTTGTTCGTGTTCTTCCTTTCTTTTTTCTTTGTTGATTCTTCTTTTTCTTCTTCGACCACTTCTTTCAGATCTTACTGTGTATCTTCTTTATTTTTTACTACAACTTCACTTTTCTTTCTTTTTTATTCTTCTTCTTTTTTTTCATCTTTTGTACTCTTCTTTTACTTTTTCATACGCTTTTTATCTTTTTCTTCTTCTTCTACTTCTTTCTCTTTTACTTCTTATTTCTTCTTATGTTCTTTCTCTTCTTCGTTTTTCTTTTCTTTCTCTTCTTCGTTTTTTTTTTGCTTGTTCTCATTTCTTTTCTCCCACTTCTACTACGCCTACTTTCTCCTCTTCGTATTTCTCTTCTAGGTCATGTTCTCCTGTTCGTATTATTCTTTTCTTCTTCCCCTTCTTCTTCTTCTTCTTCTTCTTCTTCTTCTTCTTCTTCTTCTTTTTCTTCTTTTTCTTCTTTTTCTTCTTCTTCTTCTTCTTTTTTCTACTTCTTCTTATTCTTATTCCTTTTCTTCTTCTTGTTTTTCTTTTCCAGGTCATGCTCTCTGCCTGTATTATTCTTTATTTCTTCTCTTTCTTATTCTCCTTCTAATGCTACTGCGTTTTTTAATTTCACCCCTTCTACTGCATCTTCTACTCTATTTCTTAATCTTCATGTATCCCTCCCTTTTGCTCCCCAATTCCGGTTACCCTTCACTTCATCCCCCTCTTCCCAAAAAAGAATTTCAATTTCATTTCTTTACAATGTATGATGACTTTTCCTTCTGTACTTAATTAATAATTGTCTTCTAGCTTGTAACCTCCTTCCCGCCCCATCAACATATAGAGTTTTATCATTCTAATTTCATTTTGTCACAATATTTTAAATTCCAAAATCGATTTTTCTTTTCACAGGGGATGAAACTCTGTTTCATTCGATTAATTTGTAAAAGAAATGTTATCGATTATGGCACGCAAGCATTATGCGATGACAAGCTATAAAATATGTTTAAAGTCATACAGTTCTCTTCTAAAACATGCAAACGCCATGTTTACGAGCGCGTTCGAAAATTAATGATGGTCTTTGCTTTACGATCTTGATAAAACTTGACTTTCAGGTATCAATTAAGCCATTTAAATCCATTAAAAATAGATTAAACATATTCAGTATATAAAGTGATGCAGTTTGTTTGAGGTATTACGTGTAATATGTATATAGAGGAAGTGTAGAAGGCTATCACAATGTAAAAAGTGGAAGTATGTTAGGAAGTCAGAAAAACGAAGTGATATTTTTTTAGTAAATCCTACTTAATATACTCACAAATTATACACAGTGATCTAATATGTGTAACCGTGTACTCTATAATTTTTCGAAAAAATACTTTTTTATCAAAAGGTACGTGTTTCAAATGTCTTACCTCGAAATATTATATGGGGCACGGTTAAACACATTAGATCACTGTGTAGAAGTATAGACTAAACCAAGTAAGATTTATTTAAAGAAATGTTAAAACATGTAAATACACTTAAAAAAACACTTCGTGTTTATTTTCTCTTCACAACACCGAGATTTTTTCACATTTTTATATATAGTCAGTGTCTATTTAACTCGTGCCTGTTTGAAATTCGAAAGTGGCGTTGAAGCTTTTAACTTGTCTGAAAGACAGTTATTTCTGGAGTGATATCAAGTAAAAAAATAAATAAACATAGTAGATTCAATGTTCACTCTTTAACCAAATCAATAAATTAGATAGTGCCCTGCTGCATCCCCAAAAAAAACAATTATTTTCTTAAAATGGAATGTTTCTCAAATAATTATTATTCTTAAACGGTGAAAGATGAATTATAAATTTTAAAAACAGTAATTATAAAACTTAGATAAAACCATATGAAGGCAGCGTTGCAAATGTTCAACAATGAAGTAAACCGAATGTTCACTTGGCTTTGTCTTAAACTGGAACTGCTGCTTTTCTTAGACTTGATCGAAGTCACTACTTTAATTCCCGACTGCGTACGTTTAATATACACAACTCATTCTCAACTTCTGAAAAACTACTTTCATTCTCGGTCCACGGAAGTATTTGAAAATGGCCCGAATTCTCAAAATGATATCCGAATAAGTGCGTTCTATCTACGATAGAACTAAACCTCTTTCTATTAGATTTACTTCACTTCTGAACATTTTCAACGCTGCCTTCACGAAACCCCTTATTTCCATCTGTAAATCTCAATTCACCGGACACCTTATCTACGGACATTCGCCAACTAGGCGAACTCTATATGTTTACACGCACACTCTTACTCTCCATTACTTTATATTTTTTCAAATTTTGAATTTTGGCTTTTCCGCTGCCAACTTATCCATCTATGTAATTCCTCTCATGATAAGATTTTAATCTTTGAAAAGCCTTGGCTTAAGCAAAGAAAAATAAACATGTTTTACCGAATACACCTTGCATTGAATACTCGAACTTGAAATAGATTTGTCATTCGTACATATTTATCTCTCTTCTTTCATTTATCTTTATAATTGCTCTATCTCGTATATTGAGTTTAAACTATTTAACTATAGGTTATATCCTCTAAAAATATACTTTTAGCTTCATATTATATATATATATATATATATATATATATATATATATATATATATATATATATATATATATATATATAATTTACGATAAATATATTCTGCGAAGATATAGTTTATTCATCACATATCCGGTGGTAATACGGTAAAAGTTTAGCTGTGTCGGTCGATAATCGTCCGCAAATGGCGACATATAGTTTCTTGAACTCAATCTTATTATATCATGCTCTTAAGCAATTTCAGAGTAGAATATGCTTTCGGGAATATTACTAGATCGGTACACCATTCTGACACCAGAAACAGGGAATGTATCACGTTTATCAAAAAAGATTCTATATAAACTTATAATCTTTTATAAAATGTCAAGTTTGAGTTCAACTTCTTGTGGATGGATTTATTTTAATTTCTTTTGAAGACTTGACTAAACATTTGAGCACAAGTCATCAATGAAACAATGTGTGGCATGGACGTGTTTTCCTTTCTCTTTGTCGCTTGAAACAAGTTCGGTTATGTAATTCCTTTCGTGTCCATATAAGAAGAGATTCGCCCAAAACAGATCCGGGTCATTTTCCATGTAAATGCTAATTATTAAGTTGTTTACAGTGAAGAAACATTCCGGGATGAGATCCTGTTCATCTACTTTAAAGGAGTGTCTCGTGAAACCGATCGATTTAGGCGTTTTTTCCTCACATTTTCAATTTCGAATAGTTTTTATGTAGTCATTGTAAGCTTCATCAAAGGCAAAATCAAGTATTGCAGGGACCTCTTTCATGAGTTTGTCATGAGAAAGTTCTGTATAAAAATTAATAAATTCGTATATTATGATTGACTTGGCATCTCGTTTCCTTTTGATATTGTTTTACTTTTAAATTACACTATCAGAATTTTGCAGAACCCATAACTTATTATAGTCACTAATATCGAAGTTCTCGAGTCATTGGAAAATAAAGTTTGAATGCATCATTGACAAGTTTAGATATTTGCTATGTTTAACACATCTTTTCCCCATTACGAACTTTCATTTTTAACATTTAAGCGTAAGGCACATTCTCGTCAATTATCAATTCCTTACTATGACTTGCTATTTACTGTACATGATGTACTTTTTTAATTATAACTTCGACGTAGTGTGTTTGCATATGATTGAAATATTTTTTGCAGTTTTGTCTATTAGTACAAGAAATTAAACATTTGTGAAAACTTTCAGGTCAGCAACAACATCAGGCTTTTTAAATACTAGATTGGATTTATTTTTCCACAATGTGAAAAACTAAAAAGCAACAAAATACTTAAAATAATAAATATATAATTATATAAAAATCATGTTAAGCCACACCTTATGAAAAACAATCTTAACAACAACGTAATATAAACAATGAATATACAAATATAAATTAATAACGGATTCAATTATAACCTTGTTTTTCTCTCGCCAAAATTATATAACACCTAAATAAATACAATACTATGGGAAAACAATTCTTACGGACGATCATGAAGATCGAAAACGTTTGAGATAATCGGAAAACCAAGTCCTGGTTTAATACTTTACAAATCAACACCAGAGACATGGAAACAACCTAGCCGAGTTAGGACAACTATTAAGAAAGTAATTAAAATTGAAAAGTGTATCGTCTTTAATCAGCAATTTATTGATATATATATATATATATATATATATATATATATATATATATATATATATATATATATATGTGTGAGTGTGTGTGTGTGTTTGTGTGTTTATGTGCGTGTCTTTACGAGTGTACTTGTATGTGATTATAACTTAATGCATCCTAAAAACTGGCAAACTCTTTCAGAATTCATTGTGCGTATTATCTCTTTCGAGTTGTACTTTTAAAGGGCATGTTTATTGATATAAACGAGATAAATGTGAAAAAAATAAAAAAGAAGAGATTATGTTGAGAAGCATAACAGATTCAAAAGAAAACGATAAATTATGAGAAATTTCTATGAAGATCAGACAAGAAATGAAAAATCCTGGGGTAAAATGTAAAGAAAAACTAACGGATGTTTAAGAAACTCATGGAGTTGATGTATTGCAATAAAAAAAGATTATATTCCGAAAGAAAGATGGCGTCGTTTGGAATCCAATATAACTTGCACTTCCGGTCTGAGCAGAACATCCGGTCTCATAAAGTATTAAATCAACGAAGTAACCGCACCAACAAAATTGAATAGATGATTAGTATCAGAACCTCGCCATAAAATGCAGCTGTCCTTTTGACTTGAGCGGAAAAAACGAAATATGAGAAGATAGACGCTAACGCAAAGGAAATAAACTGAGTTTTGTTATTAAAAAAATATCAGCAGTACCCGTATTACATAGAGGTCTGAAGTCTGTCAATGGTGTATATAAATTAGGAATATTGAAGCACTATTTCACTAGAAAATATATAGTATGCTATATCTCGTGTTAAACAGTTTTCAGATCTGCAAATATATCATATCTGGGTACGCTGATTCGCTACTGCTACTCAAAGTTCGTGACTTAAAATATTTGAAACAAGAATGTTTAAAAAATCAACGTGATTCATAACTATTTTGTAAACACCAAATAAAATATTTCGGGTGCATTATCATAGTATTTATAAGAATAAACCCGAAATATAAATATTCACATTTGGTAATGTTTATTCAAATGTATTTATATTTAAAATATGACCGTACGAAAATAAACATAAACAAGAAAGAAGAAATGAATTCGCCGGGGCGATAGTGTGTGTGTGTTATTTTTTTTAAACTTACAACTTTGAAATTTATTGTAAGTTGCTAAAAATCAAATGAGTTTCACTAATCAAAAAAGGTAGAAAGGAATATTTGAAAAAATTTGCGAAATATTTGTGTACGAAATACAATAATGTTCCTCAACAGAATTGTTGTTATATTAAAATCAATACAATCATTAAATTGAAAAAAATAACAGCATCACATTATTAATTTATAAACTGCTCTTTTGTAAAGCAATATGCACATTCGTTAGCTTTTCTACTAAGATCGCATATATCTATTAATAATGGAGTTTATGTATCTGTCTGTGTGTCTGAAGCCAAAACTATACTATTTAAGACGATTGTACTTAGGAAATAGTATAGTATATATACTATTTCAGACTAATGTACGCATATCCCGGTAATGACGTCATTGTTAGAGGATTTTTTTACATT
>OY744531.1:33896732-34031732 GCA_963556195.1 Sepiola atlantica | reverse complement strand
AATGATATAAAAAGAGTGGGAAGAAATTAAGTGCTTGACTTGCAGTCAACTGTTGTTTATAGAAGGGAGTGATGCTATTTTAAAATAATTTGATTTTACGGGTCTGTTTATTCCAGTTATCAATTAGGATAGGATTTAACATTATATTTTCTGTGGAGTAAGATAGCTTGATTAAGGTTGTTAGAAGAGGGTATTTATGTATTAAATCTACCAAGGATAAGTTAATCTTTGGTGGACTAAAATATTAATATTAATGTACATATTACACACGCATGTATACACGAATACACATGAACATATACCACTGCAGACACGCTCAGACTGAATATATATATATATATATATATATATATATATATATATATATATATATATATATACCAAACGCACATCAACGCATAAATATACACGCATACACATAAATATATAGAATTTCATACCGAACATATATACATGTAAATATTTGGAAGTACATAGATGCCCACAAACATATGCACAATCCGACATAGCATCGATCAGGCGAGGGTGAATTGTATGTTGTTATGCAAAAATTTAAGATTAGAGTAAAAATGAGTAAAAGAGTTAACGAACTTGGACTCAAAAGTTTTACAAACCTCAAGTTTTTAAAGTTTGCAACGAAAGCTCCGAATAAAGACTAAGGAGGCATTGTCTCGAGTAAAAGTGTAAGTGAGGGAGTATCATGAGATTAGTAACTTGAGTCTATTATTATTAGGTTAACGTGATTACCTGAGGAAGGAAGAGACCATTTGGACTATATATTATGGAGGACTAATAAAATAACATTGTATCGATTTATGGGTTAGGATGTGGCTATTGGGATTATAAATTGGGCGTATAAAAATTCCTCTTATGGCAGCAATATGACATTATCTCATTTATTGAGTAAATGATATTCTTATCCCTTGCAGAGTTGACTATCCTTACTGCTACCGAAGTACAAAGATGGCAATTATGTAGCCTGGGTGTAAGACCTGGATTTTTTTTAGGATAGACCACTTGAAAGAGAATGGGATATTATTTGATTACAAATTTCGATTAAGTTTGGTAGAGAGGTTTTGTTATTGGTATTGAATTAATAAATGTGGGATGAGATGCGGCTTTTTATTGGTTTGGAGAAGGAGCCTATGTAAGTGAATATCTTAGGGTTAGTTATTCTTTCAGTAATTAAGTTGCTTCGGTATGTGGGTACTGGGGCGTTGTGGGATTTACTTGGGTGTATGGCTCTAGTGTTAGATTGGAGTATAAGTTGAAATGAGGGAGATTAAGTGGTATTATTGAGATCAGTGGTCTGTGGGGATAATTTAAATACAGTGCATGCATAGACCACATCTTTGTGTAAGCAATTATTATTGAGTGGTAATAGTAGTGGGTTATGTTCGTTACTATTTTTAGTACCGATTGAAGGGGCATTGGTTGATTAGGCATATTACATTTTCTCATTGTTAGCAGTTATCATAGTTTGGCTGATGTGAGTCATTGTAAAGTAAGATATATTAATGTTTTTTTTTATCATGCATAGTACTATATCTGGTCTGGTATTGAAATGAGTGTTCAACTATTTACAAATATTTAGGGATATAAGTTTAAACATAATTGTTGTAGGGGGATAAACCCAGATGGATTTCATAATTCTTAAACGTTTACGTTGATTTCTAATTTGATGTTTAACATATATGTCTACTTCTCTGTGAGTATTAGATGTGTTTTACTGGGTGTTATTCGTATTATTAGTATAATTCGTATTAGGTCTATTTCTGTTGTTTGTATGCTTTTGTGGCATAGTGTGCTTACTTATATTGAGGGGTCGTTTATGGTATGTATGGTGTTTCTGCCTATATGTTTTCTTATCAGAGTAGGGCATTATCATAAAAATTAGAGTTAGGCTCAAATATTGATGTGTTTGCTGATAGCTTAGAAATTCTATTTGAGACTTATGGTTGTTAACACATTTATGTACATAGAATGAGTTAGGTATGAATATATATATATATATATATATATATAATTATAAATATTTCTTTATCTACGTACGTATACATTTAATCGTTCTGGAATCGTCAGTGTAGAGATAATTATTCAAGCCGGACGCATAACACAAGTTATGCTATTAACTTAAATTCCGAGACCTTAATCCGGGCGCCCACTGTGAACAACTGTATAAATCGGTGAGAGTGTTAAACTTATTATACCGAGCTAGCCCGATATATATGTATATATATATATATATATATATATATATATATATATATATATATATATATATATATATATATAGGGGTAGATAAAATGATAAAACAATCCAACGAGATGAAATAAAAATTTGCACAGTGGAAGACCCATAAGCTCAACGTTTCGCCCGATGTGATGTGGGCTTTTTCAAGAGCGGATGAAAAGTGTGCTAAAAATGATGAATGAACGTATATTTATTATAAATATTTAAAAAATATATATCTATGTATAATTATATGCTGACACTTTACACACTTATTTCTGACACTTTACATATTTGCATATATTTCCCTCCATTCAAACCCTACCACTATATATATTCCTCAATTATATGACCTTCCCGTCTTTTTTCATATTTTTAGCACACTTTTCATCCGCTCTCGAGAAAGACACATAACATCGGGCGAAACGTTGAGCTTATGGGTCTTCAACTGTTCCATTTTTAATTTCACACACAAACACACACATATATATATATATATATATATATATATATATATATATATATATATATATATATATATATGGGTGCGTGTTAATTGTCTGAAAATGAATGTAGGAATGATATTTTTGTGACGTGGCAGTCTGCTTTTTTCTGGCTATTAGTGATCGGAAGGTTACACTTATTAGAACCGATTCGCTATTGATGCGGATTGTCTTAATGGTTCCAACGATCCAAATTGGCGCACACCGATCTACCTTTCATTTTGTGCCCACTCGCCCATTTCTCGCCCTCTCTCTCCCTCTCTCTCTCTCTATCTCTCTCTTCATATATATATATATATATATATATATATATATATATATATATATATATATAATATTGGTCATTTAAGAAAAGTTTTTGGTCATATTGGAAGTTTATTGATGCGAATCTGATGCATCACTAGCCTCGTATTCTGAGTTTTCTTTTCCATTGACGAGCATAATTTGATGAAGCTCCAACCGTAGCGAAACGGACGATTAAATCTCCAATAACCCCGCAAACAATTCCGCAACGTTCAACATCCCCTCTGTTAGCGGATATAATCGGCCATTATGAAACACACAAAAATATATATCTATATACATACATTCATATGCATTACATATGCTTACTTACGTACATATATATGCTCATATATTAACAGGTATCCATAAATATTTATTTTACAGCAATTCAATGAAATTAAATATACCATTATATGGAAATAACTTTTAGATTTCTCTATCGAACTTATTTAAAATTGGACAGTTTGCGCCTAACAATATATCAATTCGATATATAGATATAAGCATTACGACATTCCCTTTTCGATAATTTTAATTACTTGAGTATTTATTGGTATAGAAACTGTGACATCTTCGGTGACCAGCATATTATCGCCCAGTATCTTAAAGAAAAAAGAATTTGTCGGAGGCACAAACTGCCACCATTGGAACATTGTGAGATACTGAACAACTAAGTAAGAGATAGCTGATCTTGTAAGATGCTTTTACTTGCTATCGCGGATATTAAAAGACAAACTATCATATAGATAGGGAGTTAATGTAATATTGGCCTACAGGAAACAAGTAGCTTCCGTCTACTTGTATACATCGAGAACATTATCAAATTGGACGCTTTTTAAATATCTTCAGTAAATATAATTTTAAAATGAAAAGCTTTTAATACCTATGATTTGGTACAATAATGTATACATTGGTTTGTATTTTTTGGTTTAACAAGCAGGGCTACCCGGCGTTGTCCGGAGCGATAAAACAACAAAGTAAAGAAATTAAATAATGTGTGTAACATCTCTATATAAAAACATCAATATCCTTACTTCTCTGTAGCCGTCTCTCCATCTTTCTCTCTTTCCCTTGTTTGTATTATTTCCTTCCCTCTCTCTTTCGTCTTAATTCAGCTCATCCCCCTTTTGTTTTAATGTGTTTAAAAAACAATAATGTAATTATTTCCCCGATGCTATCTGTTTTAAATACAATGCTGTAATCTTACGTGCATTTCTCCTTAACAACGCCAAGTTGTACAGTCGCCTTTGACTTACATAAATATATTTATGTAATGTGAGTAAGAAGGCATTTAAAACACTGTTAGGTACAGTTAGAATAAAAATATGAAGAGAAGTGATGTTAATAATAACACATTTCTTGTTGCAGGATAAGGCTTAATATAACTAACGTTGTACCCCCTCACTTACTAAATACACCGTTGTAATAATAGTAAAGATGCATTCACGGCACTGTCTAAAGTACAGTTCAAATCAAAGTATATAGATAATTAATGTTGATAATGCCATTTCTTCTGCTATCCTTAATATAATAGATGATAGTATATCTCCACTTTCAATTTGTAAGTAAAATAAAGCGGTTTGGTGCGAAATATACTTATCCCAATACAATATATGATATATTACTTATAAATAAAATAAAGTTGTTCGGCGCGGAGGCCAACACCACGATATAATTGTGTACGCCCTCCCTAATATCAAAATGAATTATACTTATCCCAGGACCGTAGATACTGTATTTTCAGAATATATATTGTTATTGTTGTCTATCTCTATGTTCAAGTTATAAATAAAATAAAGTTGTTCGGCGCGGAGGATACCTAACGATATGATAAAATAAATAAACGTTTTGGTATTACAAATTACCTCGTCGGGTATAATAATTTTTCAAAAGTGTTTAATACAAGATTGAGCTCTATAATGAAAGCAAATTGTTAAATAACAAAGCTTTTCTTTTTTATAAAATATCGAGGCTACTTACAGAAATATGTTATAATCAGCAGAAATCGCTAACGCAGTTTCTTGGTTCATAATTAAGATAGGGGAGAGTGTCAAGGAGCATGTAATTTTGTTTCTGTAACCACAACCAGCCAGATTCAAGACAGTTCTCTCCCCTTTTTACTATCTCCAAAACGAACACACCACAGCGAACACATAAACACAAGCTACACATATGCAGGACAGAATATATATTTACACATACGTACCATGAAACACACACAAACAAGCACGCTCATATATCAGCACTTAAATTCCCAGATACATATACACGTCGAACACATGACATGGTTAACCTACAACTGAAGCCTATCAAGAATGTGAGCATACAAATATACACACATTTCACCGACTATCCCATAAACTAAATATATGGTACACCCACACAAGTTACAAGAGAAACTACTTACACCTTACACATATATAAATGGATAAAGTAACCATGATAATTACACTCACATACCGTACCACACACACGCTCCTAGATAATATTTCAGCATTAAAACAATCATGGAAATCAGACAAAACTTTATTTTACTTAATTTAAATTGTGTACAACACTATTAAAGTACAATGTTCTCAATCACCTTCTTACACTATATGTATCCATTAATTGCAGTTGCTGTCCTTTTATTTATTCCATTTATATTAACTACATCAACTAAAGAGATATAATGATATCTATCATACATATCCATTTTATTAATAAACTGATATTTATTATTTAAATAAACAGATCACATCACGAATGTAACTGTCATTTATCACATTTCCAATGATCATATGATTACTAAATAATACATCAGAAGGACATCACCGACACATACCAAATGTTTTACAAATAAAATACGGCAAACATTGGCACAAAAATACATATACACATTAGCATATATTCAAACTCACATTTGCATAAATCAAGTCACATAACTATAGGTAAATGATTTTGAGAGTGTTCAATGCTATATTCACATTAGAAAACACTAAAAATTATTTACCTATACTTGTGTTTTTAAAATATTGTATTTTATTCGTTTATAAGAATGTATTACGGGCTTTGTATTTACTTATCAATTTATTTATTTACTTATTCAAAACAGTCTGCATTTTACAAAACTGTTGTTCTATACTTATATAACTATTTACTGCTTATATTAAAACTTATTGATTAGACTATTTACTAATTTGCTTCATTATTTGTTTAATATAAATTACATTTAGTAAATGTCTAGTTATAATTGTTATGTAAAAGCAGATAGCATGTTTATATTTACTAATGATTTTTATCAGGATTTATTTATGGAATGTTATGGTAAATGTGTTGCATTATGACGGGCCCTGTATTTGAAACGGGTAGATTAGCTAGTATTAATTGTGAATTGTGTGAAAGAAATAGCATTAAGTAAAAAAATAGATGCATTGTGATTTTAGGACAAACAACCATGATTCATTAGTGAATCATTTTGTAAAGTCATAACAAATTTGAGGTATGGGAAATGCTCAGATCAAGAGGTCAGAAAGACATGAGTGACGGAAATATTTTGCACGTTGGGTCCACGTGAACAGATGACGTCACTCCTCCCTTTGGTGTGAGAAATTAGTTTTTTAATCAGTCTGCGATGGGAGCTCGAGGCGGCCACGTCGTTTGGAGGAAGCGGGTGAATTTTTTCCAGAGATGTAGACGAAAATAATTTAAGACGGCGTCTCTAAAAATGAGACAGAAATCGACATCTCGCCTCATCTAGAAGAAGATAGAAATCAACTATAGAAAAGAGGAAACAGAAGCACATTAATCGACCACTCTCTCCCGACTGAGTAAAGGAAGAAAAGACCAATAAATCGTTCACGACTCTCTGAAATTATCGTCGAAGTCCTTTCTTTCCGCTGGGGAGAACTTTCAGTTTCAGGTGACCAATGCTCCACGCCAACCAACAGAAGGCCACTAGACGAAGGAAGATAAACCCACGACAGAGCTATCGACAACGAATAGATCCGGCCAAAGGTATAATAAATTAACTCATATCGTTACAAATGCACTTGATGTAAGGATCCAGAGAAATACCACTTCAAAGTCAAAATCTAGCAAACGATAAGTTTTATATAGATAAATTCTCACCCAGAAAACAAAATAGTGCCCTCCTTTGTCAGAAACATCGCTCATGGAATGTGAGGACTAAATGACTAAATAAAGTAAGCAAGAGTTAGGAGCTGCCGAAAGTTTATCCAAGGCCTACTATTTACTCTTTTATGTGTCCAAGGTGAACTGTTTTAAATGTGTACAACTAATCCTCACTTCATCTCTTTGATTTAACACTGAAAGACTAATGAGAAAGAAACGAAGATGTTAACGTGTGTCTTATATTAGATCAAAAGAACACACATTAACATATTATCATTATTTCTTTCTACATATGTATATGTTTTCATATTTCATATTTAGGGTTTGTCACGAATAAGTGGTATGAATATAATCTTCAGTATTTATTTGCATTTTTTGCCCCCGCCAAAGAGATTATGTTTTTCACGTGTTTGCTGGTGTGTCACTATGTTTGTGTACAGCCTAACGTTGATATCGCGTGACCAATCGTCACTAAAGTTGGTCGAAATATCGGTCATGGTCTTACTTGTAATTGATTTAATTTTGGTATGTCTATGGTCAAAGGTAAAGAAGATAAATGTTTAACTCATATTTTTGGAGATCAATTCGCTTCAGTTAATTGTAGAAACTTGCTGCTTAGCCCATATTGTAGCCAATGAAGTCCCGTATCTTGTGTGTCCTTGACCGATGATCTTGACAAGTTCGCCACGGTCGAAATTCTGACAGAATCTTACATTCCGATTTTTCAAAATTTTATGTATGGATCGGTCGGTCTTTGATAACAGTAACCGCAATGCACAATTTTAGCTAGATATGATGAATAGTTGTTGAGTTAGCATCATTTCCATGTCATAACTTCGACAGTATTTTATATAATACGGACACACGCGGCGCAGATAAGACCTTGGCTCATGCTTACATTGTTACAAAGGGTATGTAGTCTCACGACTGAATATTTGTTTTGTTTTTAAGATTAAACTAAGCAATAGTGAGTTGTTTTTATTGACCAAACACATCAATATGGGTAAACATACGTTTTTGACAAAACGCTGTTAACATAACCGCATTTATCAGTATAAATACATATTAATTAGTCAAATACATTATAATGTATTCATGAATCAATCTAATATTTGATATTACATTTAAATTAAAATCGATTATAAAAATAATCGGCTAATAGTTTTTTAATTATGGTTTATATTCGTTTAGCGTAGTTTCTGTCAGTTCTTAAATAAAGCTGATTTTTTAATAAAAACTTTTACTGTTTTGTCCTCTATTTGTAAAGACATGGCCATCATTGAACGAAAAGAAAATAAGTTTAATATAAAATCCTACAAAACAAAAAAATGCCTTTCCTAAGTGAGGGAAATAAATGAAAACTATTCATATAAGGCTGTAAGGTTTGCCAGACTTATTGTTTTTCTAACCTCTAACGATGGGTCAACTATTCGAATTGCCTGGGGATCGCCTGCCAACTTATATGTCTCATACGCCGGGTTAAATATTCAATTTCGAGACCGACATTTTCTTCAAGCTCCCAACTGAAATCTCCGTCGCTTGGGAAAGCGGCAATTTCTATTCATGACATTCAATATCCTTGCAGTATTTTATATAATGAAAGTCCCTGGTCACCATAATAAAACAAACAATAAATATAACTCGTATATATTGACTAGTGTGTCCATGTCGTCAAAAATAACAACAAACATTTTTAAATTGCTTCCCAATCTACTTACAACTTCATAATTGAAGTTAGTGTAAGAAAAGATGGTCGTCTTGTACAAACAAATACTTTAAGTGAACTGCTGCTGATGCTTCATATGAAGTTCCATGAAGAACAGATAGATCAACATAGCAACACGAACAAAATAATTGCATGTATTTTTTTAGATTATTCAGACTACTGATCTCATTTGTATGCGATTCTCACAACGTTTTCGCCAATGTAACCTCTGTGCTTCTTTGTGTGCATCTCAGCGAACTCGGCAATCTTTACGGAACTCCAAAAACAATATTTTATTTAATCCACTGCCGTAGCTTGCTCTCGTCTTGTAAACGGGTAGAAGTCTTTAGTAATTCGTAATTGTCGTCATATCTATCGCCCGTACTGAGGATTGAACCTTCAACTTCTAGAAGACTGTCACATCGAACTGATTATAACTTAGCACTTATATAAGTGGTGCAAAATGTTCAAAACATGTTCGGTATAGTGTTGTATTCGAGACAAGAAACAAGATATAAGTGTTGAGTAATACTCGGTGCTAAGTGACAGTCTTCTGGAGCTTTCAAAATTCCGCACAAATTCCCAAGTTCGATTAGACGCATATAAAGAAGAAATGGGTTTATCTCGACCGAAATGTTGTGTTAATAACCTCAGGATAAAACCACTAGTCCGAATACTCCAAATAATAGAATTTATCAATGCTCGTCTAAAAGAATTCCGAAACAAACTTATTTTATGATTCCAAATCACAGACAGACTCGGATAGGGAATTTAATCTACTTTTTTATAGAAATCGCTCCAGAAAATATATGAAGCCACTTGATTTAAGGAGCTAACAAGAACAAAAGATCAAGAATGAGAAAAAGATCAAGAATGATTCACGAAGATCATTACCAAGAAACCGCGCGGAGAAGGTGTCATGAGACAGAAAAATTAAGACATTTTTCACCAGCTTGATTTGTAGCGGATAGAGTGAGGGAGCCAGTCAGAACGATGAGCATTGAAGTCACCAAAACAATGATAGAGCTTGATGGATAAAATAGCAATGCCTCATCAATACTGCTGGATATAGACTTAACAACAGAGCGGTAATTGTCAGAAGAGAAACAGTAAAAATATGAAGTGCAGCAAATACAAGACCAGCGAGATAAAATGGTACCCATGAGATTTAAGGCTGGAAACACGTGAAACGTGGAGATCCTTGCGAAGGAAAAGAGCAAAACTTTGTCACTGCGTGGAAGAGTCTAAGTAGAGAAGAGGCAACGATACACATATAAATCAGTGCTATAAATAGAAACATCCAGATTGGTTTAAAAAGGAGCTAGGATGTGAGGAAGCTAGGATGTGTTTCACAGGAAAAAGGACTGAACATCAAGGAAATTTGACCTGTGACCTGATGTTACTATAGGAAATAGTAAGGTGGTATTTTTGTTGATGTGTAGAAGGCATACGTATACAAAAGGGACGAAAATTAGAATCACTTCAAGAGAAACCAAGTCTGTAATAGACCCAACCACCAGTATTTAATCCCATGAAGTTCAAACAGGCTAGTTAAAAGCCCTTCAAGTGGGAAAATGTTACTAGACTTGCTGACAAAAAAGTATACCACTAAACTAGTTACGTGGCTAACCAAACACCGGTGTTGTATCGTAACACAATCACTCTCGCACAAAGGCTTAATGTGGCCTTCTCACCGAGAGGTTAGACACCAGCATGATTTTTAAGAGCCTCTATGTCAATAGTGATCAGGAACTATGACAGACAGAAGAGGGGTACTTTTCCTGAGGTATTTCCATACCCACATATATGGTGAACTAGAGTGACTCTCTTTTTTTGTTTTCTTTTATTATGTTTTTACTAAACCTTATACTTGCATATATATAACAATAATAAATGCCCAAAAGGAACCAATAACAACCCACTACAGCAGCTTCACAGTAAATCCGATACCTATATGGGTAATTTCACCCCAATATCGTATACGTCTTTGTACACCCGAATGCTCAAAGTCGCAAGAATTCGAACCTAAACGCTAGCTCTCAACACACCCACTTTTAAAATGTCTTGCATATAAAAATCATTTCAAAAAATAATGTTTATTTACGGCTAAAAATGTTAATCTATATTGTGTCTCTTTTTTGTTTCACACAGAAAATATTGTGAAAGAAAAGCTAATTGCTGCTACTTCTAAGAATGTCGGTTACCAGCTTACATTAAACTTTTATAATTAGATTGACTTCGCAAAACCAGTTTTCGTATTGTTCACTGTAGTAAAAAAAAGGTTTAAAAGGATACTGCTGGTATACTGATTTCTGGATGTTCACTTCATGGTACTCCAGTGTAATATGTGTTAGTTGTCCAATGTCTCCTTGCGATATGGTAGGGGCCGCCACTTCTGAGGGGATGCTACAGGGCTGGACACTATTGGGGTGGCCACTTTACTTTCATTCTTTTTTGAAGGCCGACATCATCTGCTCCAGTCTTCGTTCTTGGTCCAGCGACCCCCTTCCTCCTCGTCAATCTAGACTGGAGTATCGCGCTTCGGACCGGACTGGCCTCTCTGGCCGTTACTGTTGCTTCAGCTGCTTCCACTGCTGAGAGGACGGTCCAAACAGCTCGTAGTCCAAGTTCATTAAATGGATTTGTAGCGGCATCCCGGTCGCTAGCGTCCGGCAGCTGATCTGGATCTGTGGCTTCCGTTCGTTGGAGTTCTGGTCTTACTCCTGCATGTGGGGAGCCCCACTTACTATTAGCAGGCGGGCTAACAGTTGAAGCTCGTCGTCTAACTGTTGAGGTGTTAAATCTGTCTCACCGACACAGATCACCTCTCCCAACTGCACTAAACATGTCTACACTACAGAATACCGTAGTGCTAGAACTAACATTGCGGTCGACACTGGTAGAAGTACTGAGCGGGCGCTCAAGGCATCACGATCGTGCAGCAATTTTGGGCCTGCTCCGGTCGCCAGATGCTTAACAAGCATCTGGCAACTAGAGCTCGGGTAAGACACACAGTCTAGAAGGGAACCCGGTCCACTCCTCAGTTCTTCCGTTCTGAACCCAATTCAGGCCCACTGATTTGGAGACTACTGGACTTATGTTAGATGTGACTTAATCCGAATCTAAATTCAGAATCTACCTGAAAAAAGATTAAAATTAAAATGATTAATGCTCAAAAAGACATGCAAAACATCACGCAAAAGGGCTGGAAGAACAAATTGCCCAACAGGGCTTAAACAAAGGAGACAGAGAGAGAGAGAGAGACCCGAAAGGAAGGTGACATTTTTTTAACTTGGAGAGAGCTCTAAGTTGCTTGCTCCTCTTAGGTAATTACAAGTGATTGCCTAAAGGTACCTGCTAAGATCGGAGTATAAACATATACTACACCTTGGTCCTAATAAAAAGCCGAAAATACGAGCAAAGCCGAGAGAGCGAGAAAGAAATTCAAAATATTACCGTTATAAAGAGAATAAATTATAATAGCAAGTTTGAAGTGTCAACGCTAAACTGACGATATTTTGCCCGACTTATTTTGTAACAAAAAAACAGGTATATTTTTCTTACAAAAGCTTTGTTTATTTTTTTTATCCCATATTGAATTGTTTTGACGCCAATCTGTAGTTCAAGTTTAATATTTTAAAAATAAAAAACGCCGTCTACGTGTGTTTGTTTAACAGAGAGAGAGAGAGAGAAAGAGAGAGAGAGAGTGTGAGAGAGAGAGGGAGAGGTGGAGTGGGGGAGGGGGATCAAACCCTTGTTCTCAATGTTTCACTATTTACTTCTAATTGGAATTTATTTTCAAATATCTGTAATAATCGTATCAAACCGAAAAGAAAAAAGAAAAAAAAGGTATATCGCATGTTACATAATTTTTAAAAAGGGAAAAAAACATTTCTTCAGCGTTAACAAATGGATTCAGAACTACTTTGGCAGTTTAGCTCAGTTAGTAGAGCACCCAATTTGACTGAATACATCAATGGTTGCGTGTTCGAATCACGCTCTCAGTGGCAAATGTATTTATTGTTTATTTATTTATTATTTAGTGGCTAAGTTTATGAAAATTCGATGAACAGACTGAACTTGTGACAGAGAACCTCTTCGTTATATATATGTATATATATATATATATATATATATATATATATATATACCGAATAGCCATCACTGGCAACAGTCTTCCCGTTTAAATTACGGTTGAACACACATCTGAAGAAGGAAAATTTCATCCTGAAATATATTATTCGTAACTTTCCTCAAATAACACTGACGCCAGTAAGATGGTAACATAATATAAAAATTAATATTATAATTATAAAACGGTGCAAACTGCAAAAGCTATACTACTTATATATGTCTTAATTTGCTTAAGTTTGTGCTTATCCGTTACACCGTTAAATTGTATTAGATTCTATGAATAACCTTTACTTAATAATGCTTCAAACAACCTAAATAAACATCTTATATATATATATATATATATATATATATATATATAAAACAAGGTAATGTAAACACCCATATGATAGGTATCCAAATAATTTCAACCGGACTTATAAAAAGTGCTCAATATCAAATAGAGATGTTATGTATATGATTATTTTTATTAATACACACATGCACATATCTGCGACACTGGCATGTTGATGTTATCGATCTACAACTGTTAAAAGCTGATATCTCATCAGGCTGAATGAGAATCTGATCCTTTCCTTCGGATTGAATTTTGGAAGAACGAAATGGGGAAGAACAAAAAAAAGAAAAGAAAAGGAACAATAACAATTTGGAAAGTTACGTGGTCAGACCCTGAGACTTTTGAAAATCAAAAATTCAATATTATATAATTTGTGATTTTAAGTCTGACCAGCTTTTAACAGATCGATAACATGAACATGCCGGTGTCGCAGATATTGTATATGTATGTATGAATAAAAATAATCGTATATATATATATATATATATATAGAAGACAATATTTTTATAATCTGCGTATCGACTATTTATAATGTTTACCATGTTTCACAAATAAGGCATGTTATATACTATTAGCATACATATATATATGCAGTTTCAAAACATAGACCTAAATATAATTACAGAATATTTATATGCTGTTTTCAAAAAGCATTATATTAGCTACAAAAAATATATGTATATATATACAATTATTTTTCATAATTTTTATATATTGCTTTTAAAATATATGTATCATATATAGTTTTTATAACAGCTCAATTGATATATATATATATATAAACTGTTTTCTTTGACACATGAAAGGATTATATTGAATAAGGTTTGTAATACACTTTGCAATTGATTGTTGGATATCAATTTATTTCGGCTGTAAAAATCTCCTTTGTAAAATGTATGCATCAGGAAAAGTGCATAGAATTTTAGGAAAAAATAAAAAATAAGGAAAATATATTCAAATCGAATTACATTTAAATTTGAAGTAGATTGGAACATTAATTCGTGGCATTTTTTCTCTTAATTGTGCCGGAATTGTATTTGCTACTCATCGGCGTAGAAAGAGCCTAAAGCTTATCTAAACTAAACAAGGATAGAATGTAAGAGAAGATTCGATGTAAGAAAGGACAGGGGGACAGACTGGGGGTCGAAATAATTTCATTTAAATGACAAAGACGAAAGAACCAGAAAAGAGAATGATATAGGAAGAAATGAAAATAGGAAATAAAAAGGGGAAAAAAGAAGTTCAAAAAACAAACATAATCCACTTTCGTAGCAAATCAGAAGTAAAAGGCCAATTCAAAGTAAAAAAAAGAATGAAATGATGTAAAAACAGAGTAAAAAAGAAAGAAAAAAAGAACAAAGCAAGAAAAGGTAACCGAAAGTGAAACAAAAAAAAAGGTGCCAGAGAGGGAAATAACAGAAACATAGAAAAAAATACAAAATAATGAAATAAAAAGAAAAGAAGGAAAACAGAAAGCAACACAGATAAAGACTAGAAATATAGAGAGTAAGACAAAGAATGAGAGAGAAATAAAAAAGACAAATAAAAGAAAAAATGAAGAAAAACGAAAGTAGAACATAGAAAAATAACACGAGAAAGAGAAAGAAAGAGGGAAAATATAAAGAAAAAAGAAGGAAGGAAAAAAAAAAGAACGAACAAAGACGTAAAACACAAGACGAAAATACAGAGGAAAAGAAAGAGAACATATGGAAAAAGAAGAAGAAATGAAAGAAATGAGAAAAAAGTGAAATAAAAGAAATCAGAAAAAAAAGTGAAACAGAATAAAATAAAATATAGAATGCAGAAAAAGACAAAATATGAAAACAAAAAATGAAAACGGAAAGAGAAGGAACATGAACGTACACAGGAAAACGGGAATAGACAGAAAAAGAAAAGGCATCAGGAAAAACGAAAATAACAAATAAAAGGAAGGAAAATAAAAACAAACATATCGACTGCTTTGAGGTAGTTTCATGCTTAACCTCAATAACTATAGAGAATGATTCAAGATATAAACAATTAATTGAACCAAAGTTGCTATTTATTTACAGCTGGAGATATGGTCTTATTAATTTTCGAATGACATTAGAGTGTAATTCTATTGGATTTTCTATCGTCGGTGTCTGTATGTATTGCACCAAATATTGGCCTGAGAAATAAGGCAAATATAATATGAAATACATATAGATGATTAGTTATCTTAATTAAATTAATTAGTTGAATATATAAAGAACTTTACGCATAGGAGCATTCATCTACGTTACCAGATTCGACATTAAATGAAACAAAAGGGTTGATATACCGTTAAAAAGAATTAAACAATTAGTCCAATCACGTACTATTTTATTAAACGACACGGGAAATGCTCCGTAGCAGTTCTAGTAAATAACGAAATAAAGAAAGGGTGAAAACATGAACTTAGTTTCAAAAGTTTCAGTACACAACAATTTTCGAAGTTTTGCAAAGCAAAAAGAACGTGTAAAATTCGTTAAATAGGAAAACAGAAAAATTACAAAAACAAAATAAAACAAGAAACTTCAATTTGAATTAAGAGTTTTAAGCTGATGCCATTCCACCTGCAGAGACGCGAACAATAGGCAACTCCGTATGTCATAATTGGCCGAATGACAGTCTTTCTAAAACTCTTATATTTACTGAGTGCTAGTTTACCTCAACGTAAAAACGCGTCTTTTCAATTATAGGTGCGTGTCTATACACAAGACATACATCTACATAAACACACCCTTGAAAAAAAGGAAACAAGTGTAATTTATTGTGCCTATTAAATTAATGGCAACTTTTACTTTCGGTGTCTTTTTTCAAAATGTCTTCACTAATTCATCTTGTGTTTTTTTTTCTTTTCGATTTCATTTCTTTTATTTTATGGTATCAGATTAAGGAAGGGTTTAGTAATATACACCTTTTGAGACGACCTTTCAAACTGCTAGGGTGTTTTCATGGTTTAATACAACATGTTTATAGATATTTTTTATCTATTTGAACTTCTAGTCTTTAAGGTGTTTTTTTTCTTTATTTGACGCGACTATTATCTTCTTTTGAGAATTTTAGTCAATAGCAATACGTTATCTGAACGTTTTGGGTTCTTGGATATGTAAGAGAGGCGCGCATTTGATGGAAATATAATACGAATCTGATTTGTATTCCTTCTTCAAATATGAAAGAAAATTAAAAAATGCGGTATCGAAATTCCGTAGATGAGGATTGATTATTTTATACTAATGTTTTCATACTTACTAAGAAAACAGCGACCCAAGCATAAGTGTACGTGAGATTTACAGTAAGGTGATGGAAGCATATTATGAAAAGAATTCAGAACTGATTAGTTCAAAGGACGACATGACAAATATTTGTTGACATAAGACTTCAAAATCACCATGTTTTAGTCTGGTTGAAAACATTCTCGCGGTATCGTGCTCCACGGGAAAATAATTCTTGGAAAGAAACTCTGTTCATGGAAGTTTCGTTTTCTTTTAGGAAGACTGAAATGAAAGAATAGTTCTTTGTAGAGTTGGTAGTAAGAATAGTTATTGATGAGACGATTAAACAGGTGGTACCAAAGCTTACATCTCAGTTGAACACCTACCATGGACATTTCTGATAGAGAATGGAAATATTATTAACGTATTTTCTGTAATAAATGGGCTGAAATGATCTTCCATTTGATTATGAAGTCAATTTTGTATTCAGTCAATGCATGCGACATTTCTAACATGACTTGTTATTTAATCCACGAGGGTAGATTGTTCTTTTTCCGATAGATGAAGATTAGTCGTTCAATTTGATCACGTGGTGCAAGGAATTAAAGCGTTGAGTAACAATCAGCTCTAAGTACTAGTCTTGTAGACGTTGAAAGCTAAACACTCGTAGTCATGTTTGCTAGTGAATGGCGTCCAGTTTCGGATCTCGAGTTTGCGGAGTTCACTACAACTAATCTAACTGAGAGTCCTGAAAGGGCGAAACAGTAATCTTATATATATATATATATATATATATGATAATTTTTATTTACACAGCAGATTTTGTACATGTCTGTGTAAATCAAAATTATCATATATAAAGCTCTATTTTGATATTGAGCACTTTTTATAAACCCGGTTAAAATTATCTAGATTACCACCCTGTGGATATTTTTTACCTGGGGTCACGTATTCTCCACACCCCAGATTAGACAATCAACATTTATTTCCCATTATATTTTAACCACTGAACTGTTGTTGAAAGTACACCAACGTTTTCTCCCAGTTTTCTAAAACTCGACCCGCCGTCTGCTATACATCTGTATTTTTGTTAAATAAGTTAGGTTCTGCACATGCAAATTAGTTTGTCACACATGCAAATAAGTTCAACTATAAAAATCTGCCATTATGAACATAAGTTTTTTTTCTATAGAAAACAGTCATCCTACACGCGAAGCACTTAATACGCTTTGAAGCTGGTAAGTGTTCGTGTTTGTCTGTATTGCTACAGGTTATTATTTTTTTTAATCGCTCACCCTCTATTTACCGGTTTGCTATTTCTTTTTCCTTTTCTCTGTCATGAAGCATTATTTTTCTATTCGTGTTAATCTTTCATTTCGTTTTCCATTTTCTTACCTCATCTATTTCTCATTTTCCCTTTGTTTTAAAAAGTTTTTCTTCATTATTTGCTGTCTGTTTTTTCTAAGTCTCATTTTTTAAAAATTATTCCCACAGGAAGACAAGCTACTTAACATTTCGCCGAAAAGGATATGTCTTGTGACCTTTTAAAAACAATAACGCAGAAAAACACGTAAAAAATGGTTCTAAAATTTTAAAAAGTAACAACGAGAAAACTTAGTGCAAAGCAAAACGAAGACAACGAATTCAGAATTTCTCTTTCAAATAGAGAATAGGTTTTCAGAATTGACTCGCAAAACAAAACATACACAAAAATCGGTTCGAGGCTAGAGGGGCGCCATTTTGAAATCAGTCAAAATGATGCGAGAAAAAATATCGAAATGAAATTGGCAGGAAGTGAATGAAAAAAGTAAACTATAATATAATACATTAAATACAAATAACATCATACAAAAGTACTCGTTTATGTATAATGATTGAAAGGTACATTTTTTTTCGTTTGTTTTTGGTTTTTGGTTTTGTTTCGTTTTTGTATTTATTTGGCATCGAAACTTTGGTGTTTATTTGCTGATGACAATGGGAAACATATGCATAATACTTGCAGATGTTTGATGCAAAAACAGAGAACAGTATCCACGATGAAACTTTGTTAATTCTTCCTTTAAAATAATTATTTAAATCTTTTTTTTTTACGTTTTCATAGTTTTTTTTGTTGTTGTTTTCGTTGCGTTTTCTGTCACCCGAGGGGGATTAGGGAGGAAAACGTTTTCCTTCTCTCTTAAATATCATTTGGATGTGGTTTTTATTCTGTTGTTCTTTTCTTTTTTTTTTTCTTTTTTTTCGCTTTTCCGCTTTGTTTTCATTTTTCTCTAAAAGCTAAAGATATCGGAAGAGGAATTCAGCATTTATTATTCAAAAGATTACAAAAAAACGGGAAATGAAAAATGATTGTGTATTCTTGTTATTTTCTCCCAAATTCATATTATCAGTGTTTTCATTGTACATTTCAACGAACAGAATAGGAAGGAATAATAGAGTCCCTTCAGAAAAGAATATATTTAAAAGTACAAATCTATCTATCTATCTATCTATCTATCTTTCTCTCTCTCTATCTATATATATATATATATATACATCTCTATCTCTCTCTTTCTCTCTCTCTCTTTCTCTCTCTCTCTCTCTCTCTATATATATATATATATATATAAATCGATCTATCTATATATATATATATATAACTATGTGTATCTATCTCTCTCACTCTCTCTCTATCTATCTCTCTCTATATATATATATAGATCTATTTATAAATCTATCTATCTACCTATCTATCTATAAATATATCTATCAGCCTAACTATTAATCAAGCTATCCATCTACCTTTCAATATGTCTACTTATCTATCTATCTATCTATTTGTCTATCTATCTATCTATCTATCTATATGTCTATGTAATTATCAATCTATCTATCTCACTATTAATCTATATATATATCTATCCTTCTATCTATGTATCTATCTATCTATCCATATGTTTACCTAATAAATCTATATACTACTTGGAGTTTGAGGAAAGTATTAACTCGTTTTTATTCTTTTAATATTAATGTATACACTAGACAACCTAATTGTTTCACGACGTCATCTATAAAAACAGATTTTGAGATAACCGTGCACAGTCGATGACGTCAATAAAGGATAAAGTCATATATACAAAAAGACGGATGAGCGATCACAGTTCACAGTGGATGACGTCACAAAATAAACTCATCCATCAAACCAGTAAGAGAGAGAGAGCGAGAGAGAGAGAGAGAGAGAGAGATAGAGAAGTGAAATATCTCTTACTGGCAGTTTATCTCTAGTAAATAAAATGTCTAGACCTCTGGGATTCTACTAGATTCCTAAGTCTTCGTAGATCTTATTTTGTTGCCTGTTTCCGTGCAATTGGATGACGTCGTCGATTTATACAGATGCAGAGGGGATAATAGTACACAGTGGATGTTGCCATTAAAAGATAACGCCATTCATCAACACACAAATATAGTGATAGCCGTGTAGATGACGTCACGGAATGATGACGTAAAAAAACGAGTACCTCTTCTATACAACTAGAGGGAGAAATGGAAGCAGATATAACTTATTCATCTACTCGAACAAAGTTTGAGAATATTGTATCTTATCTTGCTTCGGTACCCTGTAGATGAATGTTTTAGTTGAAACGATGAACATTAAATAACATAAATTAAGAGCCGAATGATAAGAGAAGTTGTGAGATCAATGGAGTGATGTAAAAAAATGTAAAGAGAGTGAGAAAGGGGAGTAAGAGAGGAGTGAGAGAGGAGTAAGTGGGGAAAGTAGAGAGGAAATACGACGAGATAGGGGAGAAGAGAAAAGAGCTGAAAGAGGAAAAGACGCGAACAGGGAGAGTTAAGAGGTGGGAGATCGTAGAAAGTCTATTATAACTTCAAAATGTATTCTAAAATGATTAGTATGTGACAGAAACCGTACGTGAATGAAAATGAATCATAAGCGTAGTGGTTCGAGAAATTTAATAATGTAAGTATGTAAAAGAGAAAGTGTCAATGGGAGAATACAGAAAGGAAGGTAAAGGGAGAGAGCAAGAGGAATAAGATGAGAGAGAAAAGGAAAGAAGAGAGAGTCTATTATGGCAACACAATAGATTCTGAACTCCTTTGGCTTTATGAAAACTTGTACGGGTTGAAAAGTAGGTGTTTTATTTATTTTGCTTTGTTTCTAATAAGTCACGAGTTATAAAGGCAGAGAGACAAAAGCAACGCGAGGATAAGGTTTAATGAGATATATGGATTGTCGGTTTTCTAATGAAGAATACTGGTTTAAAAATTGATACTGTAACCCTAACTTTCCCTTTTTGTCTATATATCTGTTTATGTAATGTACAATGCACCAACGTTGACCCGACAGATCATGGGGCGTCTCGTATAATACTCTAACTTTGATGAATTGCTTGCTTGTTCGCACATTTAATGTTTTAGATAGTGGGTAGAAATGCAACCAGAAGTGATAGGAGGGTGAAAAGAGCGGGGGGCTTAAAATCATGGGAGGAAAAGAATGGTATATATGACGAACAAACATATATTACATTGCCCCCCCCCCCCCAGAAGTAGGTAATTTCTGGTATGGCGGTATCATGACGAACCAACATATACAATTCTACCCCGGAAAATAAGAAGTAATGTCTGGGATAATGGTATCATGAGAAATGAACAAATACTACATTACCGCCTCTTAATTAAGCATTGAAAATAGTGCATTAGTGCTAAGTACTATAGTGGGCTGGACATTAAAATATAGTAACAGTATAGTTAAGGCTTCAGAAAAAACAATTACTAAGTCCACATTACTGATAGATGGGAACATATGTTTCAGGGATAGGAGCATATGTGCAAAGGATTATCCATTCATTAACGGGAACAGATGGATACCTCTGGAATACATTAAAATTAATGAAATATCGAAGTATATGTCGCAAGTTGGTCATTCTTTATTTACGTACAAGCAGTAAATAAAGTGTTACCTTCATCTTTTTTGTGCAATAACTTAAGTAATAATAATAATAACAACAACAACAACAACAACAATAATAATAATAATAATAATAATAATAATAATAATAATAATAATAATAATAATAATAATAATAATAATAATAATAATAATAATAATAATGGTGGCTGTAGTGAAAATAATGGTGGCTTAGTGAAAATAGTACCAAAATAGTGGACTGAACATTAAAATACAGTAACAGTATAGTTTAGGATTCAGAAAAACAATTACTAAGTCTGCATTAGTGATAGATAGGTAACTACGGATCAGGGATAGGAGCATATGTGTAAGGGTTATCCATTCATTAACGGGAACAGACAGTAATATTAATTTGGTCATTCTTCATTTACGTACAAGAAGGAAACAAGTGTTACCTTCATCCTTTTTGTACCATAACTTTAGTTAAAATAATAATAATAAGCATAATAATAATAATAATAATAATAATAATAATAAGAAGAAGAAGAAGAAGAAGAAGAAGGAGAAGAAGAAGAAGAATGGTGGATGTAGTGAAAATAGTACTAACAGGAGTAATACAAATAAAAATAATGAAAATAGTAATTAATAAGAATAGTTAAAATAATGATAGTATTTACAATAAAAACATTTGTGGTAACTATTACAATAATAGTAATAATAATAATGACAGTAGGTATAGTAAAATTAATAGTAATAATTATAATAATAATGATGTCATAATAAAAATTATAGTAATAATAATAATAATGATAATAATTATTATTATTATAGAAATACTACTAATAATAATAGTATTGTATGTGTAGCAAGAATAACAATAATAATAATAGCAATAACAGGGATAATAAGAGCAATGGTAGTAATAATATTAACAATAATAATAATAATAGTTATATTAATAATAGGAATAATTATATTAATAATAATAATGAGCGTAATAATTGTAGTAGTAATAACAATAATGATAATAATGGTAATAGTAAGAATAATAGCAGTAATGTTTATAATAATAATTATAAAAAAATAATGGTAACAGTAGTACTAATAATATTAATAATAATAATAATAATAATAATAATAATAATAATAATAATAATAATAATCATAATAATAATCATAATAATAATCATAATAATAATAATAGTGGAATATATAATAATCATATGTAATAATAAAGAATTACAATAATAGATACTTCAGTTATTTACTTGCAGGACTTACACTTATTCAAAATATTTCACTGCTAAACCGCAACTTACTGGTCCGTTAGAGTGTGTTTTGCTCAACTAAATAAACCCAGTAAGTGATTCCAGTTAACAATGTTCCAACTAATAAAATGAGACACGCTCAAGGCGGACAGCGCTTGTGATATCCAGAGTATTGATTTACTCCTCTCCAGGAGTTAGGCACAAGGCCAGTTTTTATCTTACTCCCACAAGTATGATGTGACCCAAAGTCGGGTCGGGAAAGTGGGGTTTAAAAATTGCCTGGGCAGCCCCGTCGGCATTCCCCGGTAGGGACGCCTCAGGCAGTAAGCAATAAACTTACTCCTCCTCAAAGAGGGGAGGCGAAGACTGGGAGGGTGGACCTCCTAGAACTGCACAGGACAGACCCATGGACCGGCGTAAATCAAGCACCGAAGGCCAAGACAATACCAGTCTATGGGGTGCAGTATCTATCAGAACAGATACTACACTTTGATCTTAGCCAAAATGCCAAGCTTGTGATATCCAGAGTAACTGACGGTTATAACCATGTTTAGCGATTAGGTGTTTGGTCTGATAGGAAAACAGATGAGAACAACAGTCTAAAATATGTAAAAAACAATAATATATCATCGCAATTCAAAGCTTCTTGTACAAGATGGTTAAATAAAAAGGAATAAAAATGAACAGTGGTATGTATGCCTTACTTGTTATTTTCACGTGTAAATTTTCCGAGGTAATGACATGATAATATTTATTTTCATATTGAAGTGATGTCAATGTACTGCTGAGTACAATATTCGTCGGGAGAAATTAATAAGGTAAGTCATGAACAGGATGAGTTTTAGACAAAGGGACATCTTGATGTTAGATATAGGTGGATACATCAGCTTATATTTTTTTGGTTGAAAAATATTCGTCATAAGAAATTAAGAAAGTGAATCATCAACCGATGAGAAAACGAAGTCATGAACATCTAATTACGTCTGTCTATAGCTGCCTTCCCCCTCTTTGCCTTTCAGCTAACCAGATTAACATGACCCAATAAGTTATCATCTTGAATAAGAATATGTTGAATTGATTTATATAATGTTAACTTGGTGTATGACGGATGCTACCGACTTTAGATTTCAGTGGCGACCAAGGTGTGGATACTAGGAAGCCAGCCGAACAAGGACAAGATATGTCTTAGAGTACGTTTAGACAGTTGATTCTCTAATGACTAAACATAGTAAAAGCAAATCGTTGATATCCAACCTATGCTTATATCTAACAAAAAAACTGTTCTCGTGAAACTTTTCAACACAAAAATGAATTTTGTTAGTTTTAAAATGACCTGCTTACAGTTTAAAATGCGTGGGAAAGAGTCATTGTAGAATATATAAAGACGTTAGTACAAGAAGGTCTCCCTACTAAACACCATCATCAATAGCTGTTTGTCTTCCTATGCTAGTGAAATTGTTTCCACATTTAAAAATATCCTAATGGGCATCCATATTTACAAAAAAATTTCCATAAATGAAAACTGATGTATAGTGTAGGTGTTTTCAAGACACTCAAATCCAAGAACTCTTTTATTATTTGTGAACTTTTTCTGATGATTTTGTAGTGTTGCAGAGACGATATTGACATACACATGTTTCTTGGCACAAGACAAATGAAACGAACAGTTAAATATATCTCACAGAGATGTTAAATTTTTGGAAATGTGAAAAAATAAAAATAGAAGTAATAAAACAAACCATGGTTATTGGAATATAATTAAAACTGTCCTATATTTTGCTCCGTTATCAATAACTGACAAACATTGATCTGAATCTTCAAAGGAGACTACAAAGTAAAAGGATCTGATGATATATGGTAGTACATATATTCTTTAATAATCATATATATATATATATATATATATATATATATACACACTAACAAATATATGCTTCATCCGATCGCATACCTTTGCTAGGCTGGGAGGATGAAATCATGATGAACAAACTAGATACACTGAACTCCAAAGGAAGAGGTATTAACGAACATTTACTTCACTAATTCCCAAAGGAGGAGGTAATTTCAAGTAGGATGGTATCATGAAAACAGTACAGGTACAACAATATCCATCCGACAATAGAGGAGGTAATGCCTGGGAGGATCTCCCCATAAAAGCAGAATATGATGTCTGTGATTATAGTATCATGGCAACAGAAAATATACTACCCTACCACCCGCCCTTTAAAAAGAATGAAATCCTGAGAAGATGGTCTCGTGACAAAAGAACAGATACTACATTAACCTTCCCTCACAGGAGGATGTAAGACCTGGGAGGATTAAAACACGTTAATTCCTGTGCGGTCGGTCGTATGATAACAGCACCGATACAAAACTTACTTATCTTTATTAAAAAATAATACAATAATAGATTAATTTTTTGGAGGGGATCATTTATTTATATATGCCTAGTTATAACTCCATATTTGTTTAGTTTCTTGGTCTTTTCCCTAAGATCCTAATCCATATTTTAATTCAATTAATTTGTGTAAATATATGTATTTATGACCAAAAAATTCCAACAATTTGAAAATATTTTTAGTAAGATTCCCCGCCCCTCAGGAGTAAATGTGAAATGATGGTGACTGAGATGATTTTAGTTAAGAGTAAGATAGACATTTGTATAACTCTTGACTAAAGATAACCTACGAACCCCCTATTTTCCCACACTTTTGACAGCCTGGTGCCTAGTTTTTCCGTAATTGAAATTTGTATATTATGTGGAAATAAATAATTCAAAGTGTAGTATCTATTCTCAGCATCTAATTTACTCTTTTACTATGTTTAAAACTTTTTTTTGCTGGAAACAACACTGGAAGTTTTCTTTCAGAATGGTTTTCATCTCCGCCGTCGATTTCCGCATTATTTCTTTTTTTCGCACCCTCTCAACAACAGCTGGTTACTCTCCGCTGATGTGCGGCCATTTTTGAATCGGTTGAACTACTCATTAATGTGTGTTACACATCGCATCTTCTCCAAACAACTGCTGAATCTAACGCGACGGCGGAGATGAACACTATTCCAAAAGAAGACTTCAAGAGGTATTTCCGAAAAACTACTTTGATTCTCGGTCCACTGAAGTATTTTAAAATGGCCCGAATTCTCAAAATTGCATCCGAATAAGTGCGTTCCATTTACGATTGAACTAAACATCTGTCTATTGGATTTACTTCATTTTTAAACATTTTCAACGCTGCCTTCACGAAAACCCTTTTTTCCATCTTTAAATCTCCTTTCATCGGACACCTTATCAACGGACATTAACCAACTGGTCAACTTCATATTTTTTACACGCACACTCTTACCCTGCATTACTTTATATTTTTTTCAAATTTTGAATGTTGGCTCTTCCACTGCAAACTTATCCATCTATGTAATTCCTCTGATGATAAGATTTTAATCTTTGAAAAGCCTTGGCTTAAGCAAAGAAAACTGTGTATCTCTGAGGGCGTCCCCGAAAAAATCCAGTGTGGGATAGTGATTAACTAAGGCTCAAGGGAGGCCTTCATTTTATTCTTTAGCAAGTTTTATTTATTTATTTATCTGTAAGTAAGTTTTATTTATTTATTTATTCATCTGTTCTTTTTGTAATGTTATTATTATACCTGAAAAAATACGAAAGGGGTGGCTATATAGTTTGCCGTTTGAGTTTGTGACATTAGCGTGCTTTTTTGTTGTCGTTTTTGGGAATAACATTTTGTATCGGATTAATTGTTTGATATAGAGCTTGAAAGAGATAATTCAAATATGTGTTTATCGACTTAACGTGTTTATTTATTTTTGTTTATTGAATTGGTGTTTTCGTATTTTCTGTTCTTTTTGTAATGTTATTGTTATATCTGGCCTGAAAAAATACGAAAGGTTTGTGGAATTAGTGTGTTTTTTGTTGTCGTTTTTGGGAATACATTTATGTATCGGATTAATTGTTCGATATAGTGTTGGAAAGCATGATGCAATAACGTTTTTATGGAGTAACGTGTTTGTTTATTTTTGTTTATTGAATTGGTGTTTTCATATTTTCTAGATCTTAATGGGAAGCGGTGTTTCGTTGATATGTCCTGTTTATAACCAGTAGTGTTGAAAACAAAAACAAAAACAAAAAAACAAAAAAAAGAACAAAAAATGGTTATACACAAAATGATGGATACTATCTGTTATTTCCGTTTGAGGAGTATCAGTTTAGTCTCTTTATGAATGGTGTCTTAATAATATTTATATTTGTATTTATATTTATATTTAGTGTAATTCATTAAATTCCATTTCTTGTTATTTCACTCGTACCTATGTCCATGCGCACCGGTAAATAAACTTATATACACACACGAGCATGGAACAACAAGCATGTCTATACACAACATCTGAACGCATATGCACATGCGTGCATGTATACAGATCTTCGCCCACATGTACGGTGGGTTATTAATTTAATATTTTTTATTTTTTATTTTTTATTTTTTATTTTCTGTGTTTTTAATTTAATCTTTTATTTATTTTATTAATATTATTTTATATTTTCTATTTATTAATAATATGCTCCTATACATACACACGCGCACTCGCACACATGCTTGTACACACATCTGGACGTATGCATACACCTGTACATTCATCTTCATTTATACAGGGGTTGGCGGGTGATTTGAGAATCTATTATATGGATTGTATGAAGAGAGGGGGGGGGGGGTTAAAGGTTAAGAAAACTTTGTGGTGTATCTGTATTCCCGTGATGGGAGGGTCACGTGGAGATGGGGTATCTGCTGAGAAATGTATAATCCGCTGTGGAAGGGATTAGTTTTAGTATGGATGATGTGATTATCTGTGATGAAAGGGTGGAGTGTTTATTGATGAATGTTTTATCTGGGTTAGCACTAGGTTGTATCAGGGTAGGCAGGGGTTATGTAGTCGCGCCCGTGGTGTGTTTAAACATATATCTTGGGGGTATTTTGTACGTAAATAGAAAAATAGGAATGTTGTTATGGGTTTAGGGAGGTCTTGGGGAGATTAGTTATTTTATATGTTTTTAAGAAATACTTTACTATCTTTTTAGAGGGGTATTTGGTTTAAAGGGATAATTGGTGGGTTATGTAATATTGTTATCAGACCATTGGGCTAGCAGGAATTTTCTTCTGTAGGGGCATTTTCTGAAGACCTCGGTTTTTATGTTCATGCAGTTTATGGAAGGGTTGTTGATAGCTTGTATATATATATATATATATATATATATATATATATATATATACATATATATATATATACATATATATATATAGACAGAGAGAGAGAGACAGAAAGAGAGAGAGAGAGAGCATTCACCACCGGTACGAACGCCCTATCAGTCTTTAACAATAAATACATAATAATAATAATAATAATAATAATAATAATAATAATACTAATAATAATAATAAAATAACAAAAAAATAAATACATAAATAAACAAACAAATATATATATATATATATATATATATATATATATATATATATATATATATATATATATATATGTATACATATGTAAATTAATAGATATATAACTAATAATAAAACTACAAATACGGCTCTTAGTAACAATAAGACACGGCCTCCTGAAGACGGTCGAGAGACAACAAGCGCTAGAGGAATGGTCCACAACACAACGCTAGGTGCCAGACTCCACCAGTTAACACCCGAAAACCGATGAATCGCTCGCCGCGTCGAGAAATTGACAAGAAAGATCGTGAAGAGAGAGAGAACGCTGTGGTCTTTAATGACTTGCTGCCGAACTATATATATATATATATATATATATATATATATATATATATATTCATGCATATTTCAATTTATATCAGCAGGGTCTCCTATAAAGTAAACACTAATGCCAACAGTAGTTCGATCGTGTTTAGATTATATATATATATATATATATATATATATATATATATATATATATATAGCAACATCAAATGACATTGTACATTTAAGTTATTTGGTACAACCGAATACTGAAAAGAATAAGCGATATGCGCTCAGTACTGAAAATACTAAGCGATACGCGATCAATACTGTAATGACATCAATTCTGTTTGATTCACAAGCTGAGATTATCATCATTATGAAAATATCTTTTACATTTGCCATAAAAGAAAAAACAATAAAGAAAAAAACACTTTTTTTCTCACAGCTTTTTGAATTACGAAAAGAAAATATAATTTTAAAAAGCGTTATTAAGTTTTTTTTTCATATGTCTATCTTGTAAATGAATCAATGCGAAAATTGTTTTATTTTTATTTTTCACTACTATATTAATATCAAAACACGTCAGGCTTTTTAAATTCAATTTTACATTGAACTATTTTCAAATACATCGTGCACACACTACTGAACACTAGCAAAACACACTTCTCAGGATTCTTCATTTGAATAGTAAGTTTAGAAACATCCTCTAATAAATTAATATTCTGCACAAATCGTTTTTACTTTTATTTTACAGTTTTCTTTATATATGCTATGGTTTACGGCGACTACTACGACGATGATGCTGCTGAGGATAATTACGAAGATTTCTTTAACAATGAAAAAAGAATAAGGAATAACACCCCTTCTCACAGCTTTTAAATTACTACAATATAAAATCATACTTTTAAAAAATGGTCACAATTTTTTTTCTATTTTCTGTCTTAAATAATATATGCAAACAATATAAAGTAACCATTTTAAATTACTCAGGGATATATAATTGTTTTATTTGACCAATTGACTATCCGCATTTTGCGATTGTCAAGAATAACCATAATAAATAAAAAGTGCATACGAAACAAATATTCAACAAATAACTTTTACAAAAAGAAATAAAAGTTACTTTTCTACTGACTTGTCCTTTTTAGTGTGTTTTTAAGTATTTTAACACGTTTATATATTTGATTTAAATAGAAAAGTTAGGTAAAATAAATTACGTTAAACTGAATAATAAAGATGGCTGCAAGTCGTTCGCCGACAGTCAACGAATCTGATTATTTTCTTTTGTATTTTTCTCATTTCAATTGAGTAGAAAAGTAAATTTTAAGGCGTTTCGGACAGTTATTTGTTAACTATATTTTTCTTGTTTTTTTTTCACACCAAAAGACGAAACAATCATTAGATAAACTTTGTGGGTGTACGTTTACGCGATGTTGAAAATATATACTGTATTGTGATCGGATTTTGACGAATAATTAAAATGCAATTAAAACGCTTTAAAATACTTCAAAACACACAATAATAGGAAGGTAGTTATCAACATAACTTCATTGCCTTTGGTAACAGTTATTTGTTTCTTATTTGTTTTTGATAACCCATTTATTCGGTTGGTTATTCTTGATAATCGCCACGCGTTTCTCTTTATTCCTTTCAATATATAACCAGTTTTTAATAAGGAATTAATTAGTATACTTATAGAAAATAATATCTCATAATTGGAATAGATCAAATAACACCATGACAATCACATTTATGTTGTTTTTCTTCAAATTACCACAATGTGATAAGCACATTGTTTCTTTGTTTTTCTGGAGATAAGGCTACAGCTAGATTGATTACGGCCTGGATAGCGGGCAGTTTTTTGCTAGTATATATATATATATATATATATATATATATATATATATATATATATATATATATATATATATATATATATATATATATATATATATATATATATATACATATATATATATATATATATATATATATATACATATATTTATATATATATATATATATATATATATATATATATATATAGGTGTGTGTCTGTGTGTGCATGTGTGTGTGTGTGTGTGTGTTAGTGTATGTATATGTAAAAATATACAGAAATACTCATCGGTCTTTTTTATCGGGTGAAAAATATATATTCATGCATATTTCAGCTTATGTCAGCAGTTTCTGCTATAAGGTAAACACTTATGCCAACAGAAGTTAGATCATGTGTTTAGATTCAATAAATAGATATCGGACTTGTGTCGGTATGGAAGGTTAAGGGTATTTATTGCTTTATTGATTTTATTATATATATATATATATATATATATATATATATATATATATATATATATATATATATATATATATATATTGCAACTTCAAATGACATTGTGCGTTTAATGTCTCGAGTAAAACAGAATAATAAAAAAAGAATAAGCGATACGCGATCAATACTGTAATGGCATCGATTACCCATTTCTGTTCGATTGACAGGCTGAGATTATCATCGCGCCATTTCAAAGTTGAGTGTTGGTCCGGGCGTAGTCGGAATGAGCAGCACGATCCGTTGGTAAACGAGCTGCAAATCATAAAAGAAAACGAGATAAAAACGCAAATCACGTTTTTTTTCTTCTTGTGAGATTCGCGCTCGCCAAACGTTATCTGAACGAGAGTCCGCTGGGATATTACTTTGTGCTTATCGGCCCAATGACACCGTAGAAAACTAGAGCGTCATAAAATGAAACGTCGTAAAAGAAGACATTACCAGCCTTAATACATACATTTGAATAGCCTGTGTACTGCAATTTATATTTGGAGTGCGTATTAAAGGTATTCTAATGGCGAATAATGTGATCAGTTATTTATTGCTATCAAAATCAGTCGTTCGTTAAAAAAGCAATTTCCAATTTTTTCAAAATATATTTTAATAGTGTGTTACACATGAAATGTCGTTTTTGCGATAAGAAAAGGTATTATTTAGTTTAAATATGAACCAATATTTAGATAACTGAATATTAGTATACATGTCTTCAGAAAGTGGGATTACCCCATACTAGCATAGAAATCACCCTTTCTGACCCCCCCGTCTTGCTCAGAAGCACCCATGGCGCATTAGAGGAAACTCAACAGTTTCAGAACAGTAATGGGCCGATGTAATAAACAACATAATAATATTACTACTACTACTATCTATAAATATTAACAGTAAGAATACTACATTTACTCCTATTCTACTGCCATCGTACTACTAGTATTACTTCTACTACTAGCTACAATATATGTTTCTAATAATAATAGTGTCAATAATAGTAAACCTTTGTATGTTACCAAACTCCTACAGAATCATACAATGTTCAAAATTATTATGAAACTACTACGGATACAACTAATAATAATAATCTAGTAAAATAATAGCAAATCTCTTCGAACGAAACTGATCGTGAAAGATCATTTTGTCATGATCTTTTCCCGTGTTCATATTATTGACGAACATTTCGCAAGGCTTCTTGAAATGTTCTTGTCAACCTACCTGAGCAGTTCTCATTTATTGCCCTTCCATACCTGGGATCTTCCCATGGCTTTTTCTCCTTCCAAATAAAAATCTAACCTTATCCTGATGTTCCTTTCCATCGCTCCGTGTACCGATACTCAAGAGTCGATTGAGATAGCCATATATATTTACTCTCTGTAATTCCTCAAGATTACATTTTCAAACAAAATCAGTCCTATATCGTATATCTCATATATCCACTGCATAATCGTTGGTATTGACTGTAGTTCACTCCTGAGTGTTCTACTGCCATAGAAATCCCTATTACAATCTTTATCTGAAGAAGGGATTCAAACAAATTAAGTCACCTTTAAAACTGCCCACCACTGTTGCAAATAGTTTTTTGAAAATTCAGAAGCATCTTATGCCCAATCGCTTATGATCGCACGAGTTTTTGAAAATAACAAACATAGTACTGAACAGACGGGGAATCTCTATTCCAACCAGCATTAACGGTCTTGAGGGAATCTCTTCGATATCTAAAAAAAGCCACAAACAACTTTGCTACAAACTTCACCTTTGGCAATCATGGCTACTGACTTACAGAATGTCCTCCCATGACTCCGAAATACTCTTAACTATATACATGTATCGTTTTGGGACGTTAGAAAAACTTATGAGGAATCTCGATGATAGGAAAGGAACTGACCGTGACAATATCTCAGTTATTGTACTTACGAAGCTGTTACAGGAACCTGTTCCTATTCTACCAAAATCATACAATATTTGCTTAAACAAGACATTTTTTCCATCTATTTGCAAAAACACGTTGGTCTGCCCAGTATTTCCAAATACTGGTGATCACTACTCTATCTCAGTACAAACAGATCAATCCCCTATGCGTCATGGGTAAGCTGCTTGAACTTGGCAATTGCCAACCCTCTCTAATAAAACAATTTACATAGTGAGAAAGAACACGGATTTCATACTGAAAGGTCAACTGCTAATGTGCTATCTGTAATATCTCATAGGATAAGCGGATTTCTTGATGTGCGCTTTGTTTCTAGAACAATCGCCCATCGAATATCACAATCAGTGAAACAGTGAGCAGGGAGAGAATTCCAAAGGCAAGCTGCTCAAGGAAAGAAGCTAATAAAGTAGAATGAAGCTGATTGAATAGAAAGCTTTTCGGCATCTTTTAAAATAAAAATTGGGAGTTTGCTGTTTGTTGGGTTGGTCATTGGTATTTGTGTTTGATGTACAATAGCAGAAAGTCCGCCGGAGAATATTCCGTTGAAGTACTTCTAACAAAAGCTAAATGTGCAACATTAGGGCGATGGGGCACGGGTAAAAACAGGGTAGACAACGCGAGACTGTCTTATGCAACCTGCCCAAGAGTGAAAGACCAGTGCTTGGTGAAGTAGCTCAGATGAGACAACAGTGTCTACTACATAGAACCGTGGCAGTTCTCGCTTTGTCTACCCGTCCCGGAATTGGCAGTGGCATTTCTCGCTTACCTTGTGTATCAGCTACGTCCTGGCTTGCCGCATTCCGTTCATCGTAGTGGTCGCACGCTGCAGTCATCGTAAAGCACAACACAACCAAAGGCCGTTTTTGAGTTTCCAAATATTTATTTAACACAACACAAGTCTTGAGTTGGCTGGCACGGAGGGAAGGAGAGAGAATCACCGCAATACGTACATTAACTTATTAGCTCTAATTCATGCCTAACGCCCCCACTGGCGTCCCACCAGGGGGTCGCTAACATGCGTCTACACGCACCAAATTTTGGAAACCAAGAGACCTGATATCGTCACAACGGAAGTGACAACGAGACTTCCGCTGCACCTGCTATCATCATCATCATCATCATCATCATCATCATCATCATCATCATCATCATCATCACCACCACCAGCAATGTTACAAGATTTCTTACGGGCAGGCATGCATATATCGCTCTTTCTGATGTTTTTTTACAATGTTTTACATTAAGGTATACATCTTTTCGGGTAGGTCTTTACTGTAATACACTTGTGTTGCTAAAATTGTGACATTTATATATAGTTGTTTTAATGCGATGTTTCTCTGGGAAAGCTGCATCTAAATACATCATCTGGTCTTATCTTTTTGACTTTATATTAGCTGCGTATATTATATTGTTGGCAGACACTGTCCGAGAAGCAGTTGTTTATATCTTTACTGTTAAAGTAAAAATATCTGATTTGTTTATTGTTATATTTTAATGAGGTGTAACTGTATACTCTTTAAGTATGAAATATTAACTTTTTTTTACGTTGAATTGTTAAGGAGCTTGTGTAGTAGAAGTGTAGTAAGCAGAATGTTTATTTATTAGCTACACGGAGATATTACCAATATGTTTCATTAATACTAAAGCTTGATTTCACATGGCAAAATATGGCAACCCTCCTCGAAACGTATTAACAAATATTTATTTCATGGAAGACGTTCACAAGGCATGAAGTCACTTGATGGAAGATGATAAACGTAAAGACAATGAATGCTTGAAACAACCAAGGCTATATATAGGAAGAATACTTTCAGCAGGAATAGAGTTCCACAGGCATGTAGTTCTTCGAAAGAAATGACTGAAATAGTAAGATATATTATAACGGTTTATCTGAACATCGAATTGGTTTAGACCACTATGCCAACCAGTCGAACGAGGTAGGACATAGGAAAAGCTTATTGAGAATACTCAGATTTAACAGTGATTCTCCAGACGAATATGGCAACAGCGTGATAGTAGATTTCTAGAGATAGAGAACAGCCTCAAGTGTGAGAAAGTGCTTGGAGCTACAAAGAGAACTGACTTTACAGGAAGCAGAAAGAAGAATGAGTCTAATGTATGAACTCTTAGAAAGATTCGATGAGAAAGAAATACCAAAATGTTTCAGAGTCAATTTCTCTGCCAGAACAGAGCCATCCATGAATAGCTCAGGAAGAAAGAGGTATATATATATATATATATATATATATATATATATATATATATATGGGAGATGGAAAAGGAAAAACCACTCGTACCCACCAATCCCGCCTACTTTCAAATTATCTTCATTTCTTCAAATCTTTTTCTAAAACTATAATACTACCTACATACTAAAGACACATAGTTCCCTCCTTCTCTCCTCTTTCCCCAGCCCTCAACATCCATGCTACACCTCACCACACTAAGACAAATTCACTAACACTCCCACCCCTCCCGTTTTTCACTCATAGCCATCCACATTCATTTCACTTTCTGCCTCTGACTGACTTATCTGAGCCCGAGCCTTGGTCCACCGCTCTTAGTAGTCACGCCTACTACTTTTTCTCATCAACCCATCATGTCAACCCAATATTTCGATGTACTTGCATGACATTTTTCTTAAAACTATCATCCTGAGAAAGTCTTACAAATAAAGACGAAACGTTGATGAATTGGTTTTTCCTTTTTTATCTCCCATTACGTCTTATTACTCTCATTCTTCCTTTCTCATATATATATATATATATATAATTCAATTTATCAAAATTAAATATTAAGAGGAGATATAATATATAATGTATACTTTTTTATATTCACTTCAACAGTGCTTAAGACGTGAGTAGTAAGTTATAAAAATATATTTATGGCAATAAAGTTACACAGAGACGTCAGCGTTCATCTCCGTAGAGAATGGTCAGGCTAAATCATTTTAGTCCTGCGAGTTTCTACGGAGATGAGACTTAGACGCCCCTGGGTAGCTTGATTGCCACAAATATACTTTTATAAATCATTATATATATATATATATATATATATATATATATATATATATATATATATATATATATATATATATATTACGGGCGTATATATGAACATTTAAAAGGGAAAATCAAAAAATATTATTTTTGTACTGATTAACGTTTCGTCTTTATTTAAAGATTTCCTCATCGAGATTGTCTGAAGAATAACAAAACACAAGTAGCAAATGTTTGAAACAAGGGTGGTGGCGGGGGTAAGCATAAAATTTGGATCGCTTATAAAAAAATAAATTTTGAGATACAAATAGATGGTGGCAGTGGGAAATTGAGTTGACAGTAGAGAGTGTGCGGGATGGTGGCTGTTTGAGTTAAAAGATTATTAGATAGGGGGAGAGACATTACAATAATTGTGGAATGAGTGGGGGCGGTTAGAATTAATTGGAACTATGAAAGGAGAGGAGGTGACATGATACATGTTTATTAAATCTTTTTAAAATGTTTATTTATATATTGATTTTATTTATATATCGAATTTTTATTTATATATTGAGTTTTTTATTTATTTATATATTGATGTTTTTATTTATATATTGATATTTTCATTATATATTTATTTTTTATTTTTTATTTATATATTATTTATATATTGATTTTTTATTTATATATTTATTTATATTTATATATTTTTACTTTAATTTGACATTTATTAATTGAAACCATCGTGATTTATATATATAAATATATATATATTATATAATAATAAATAGTTACCTCCCCTGCTTAGATAATTTAATTAATTAGAGTTACGTACCTTATACTATGCTCTAAATATAAATATAAATAAATAAAATTTTATTTACTCTTAATTAATAAATTCTTTTATTATTATAAATTTAATTTCATTTTAATTTACTTTCCCTTCCTTCTTTCTTTCTTTCTTTCTTTCTCTCTTTTCTTTCTTTCTTCTTTTCTTTCTCTCTGGTTCTTTACTTCTAAATATAGAATCTCTTACTTAACGGTTATTTTTCTGACCTAGCGTGTGGCCGGCCCCTCATTTAAAATTCTTTGTCCATAGCGTTTTATAACGGTTATAAATGTTTTTTGAAAAGATTCCATCATTTACTATTTCAGACTATGCTGAAGAAGACGGAATCGGGGATTTAAAACCCTTTTCTTGTTAGAAACCACTGGTCTATGTCTGATTAAAATCTGTATTTAAAAATTAAAAAAATATTACGCTCTTAATTTAATTTTATTGAGCATTCTGCTGGTATTTCCCTTTTATTCTTTTTTTAGTATACCTTTATATATATATATATATATATATATATATATATATATATATATATATATATATATTATAATTTATTAAAACCACTGTTGGAGAATGAAAATATGCCGTAAAGCTTTCTATTTAATAAATTACTTCATTACAGTGTTCATGTATTTATTTATTATTCATACATGTATATGTACATACGTGCATGCATGCATATATATATATATATATATATATATATATATATATATATATATATATATATATATATATATATCAAAAAATATGAATATCATTTTTTGTATTCATTCGATTTACAGATATTATGTGTGATGCGTGTAGAAGAGAATGGTATAAAAGTAGCTAGACTGGATCTAAATTCAATTTTTGTTTTGATAAAATAAGTTTTCTGATTACAGGAGATAAATTATAGAAACCTTTACGTTGTTCGATTTTCTTAGAGTCCATAATAAGTGCTCATTCAAGAAGTCTTCGCTGATATTTATTTAAAATTAATTTAATAATTAGAGCCTGTTCAAAATTAAAATGATGATCGTTTTGTAATGCGCAGGAGGAAAAGTTCATTCATAGAGTTGCTATTTTTTATATCTTTATTGTGTTTTTTGTTATATATTCTACAGTTCCTGTTGAGTCTCCACTACGTATATTTGATGGCAATTGTTACATACGGCAGTGTATGTACTAGCATTAGATGTTGTTGTTTTTTCGAAATTGTTTTGTTGTATTTAATGTTTGTTTCACTGAATGTTTTATTTTACTTCAGTCGAAGTTCTCAGAAATCAAGTGGCCCCTTCCTGGGGCTAACACTTGATCTCTATATGAGATACATAGATACCCGAATATTCTATTTAAATTCTTCTTTACTTCTCAAAAATTGAGTAAGTAAAAAAGTTAAGAATAATAAATTAATTCTCTCCCGAATTGACCAGTCAAGTATGTCATAGTATATCTTTATTGTGGTCTGTTGGTCTTACCGGATTCCAGGACAAGAATTCATCTAGTCTGGTGGAGTATCCAGCTACGTAATGTTACTTGAGGTAACATCACAATGAGAAGATGCACTATTCCTCATATGAGTAAGTGTATAACCGTGCTGAGGGGATCTTATTTGTGCTGCGGATACTATGTAATGTTTAATATTTGGTCAGAGTTTCCTTGTAGGGGTGAATATCCTCATGTCAGGTTGTCTTAACAAACCCTTGTACAGAAAGACCGAAGACACTCGAGGATAATGTCTAGTAGGTAATTCAAACTTCATAGTGGGTGATGTGGTGTGTATTGTCAAAATTCATAGTCTATTAAGCGTGATGCAAATTATTGCATTATTGAGCTGAGTTGTTAAAAGATGTTTATTTATGATAGAAATCTTCGGTGTCTGAGAATTTTGTTTATTGTTTTTCAAAAGCATTTGTAATGCCTTTTCCGTTGCATTGTATAAGAAATGTGTGGGGTACTGCAATATATATATATATATATATATATATATATATATATATATATATATATATATATATATTATTTTCATTTATACAGACATGTACAAAATCGGCAACACTGGTATCTCGATGTTATCAATCAACGTGTGTTAGAAACTGAAATCTCATCAGGAAGAATAAAAATCCGGTCTTTACTATAAATCATATTTGGCAAGAATGAAAAGGGAAATAAAAGAAAAGAAAAGTAAAATCAATGCAATTTGGAAAGTCACGTTGTCAGATTTAAAACCGTTTTCTTTTTTCCTTTCTTTAGTTCTTTCCCATTTCATTCTTCCCAAATATGATCTGAGGAAAGAATCGGGTTTTGTCTGCCTGATAAAGTTTATCTAACAGCTGTTGCTCGATAACATCGACAAGCCAGTGTCTAAGATTGTGTACATGTATGTATCAATAAAAATAATCATATATATAAAAGCTCTAGTTAATATTGAACACTTTTTTATAAACCCGGTTAAAATTATTTGGATTTTTATCTTGTGGATGTTGACTATACCTGGATTACTTTCTCTCTCTCTCTCTCTCTCTCTCTCTCTCTCTCTCTCTCTCTCTCTACACACTCACACACATATAATACGTTATATATATATATATATATATATATATATATATATATATATAACGTATTATATCCTCCAGTCATAGCATCGCTGGATTCACATCTCTTTATACGTTCAACACATTAAGTTTGTTTTACAACAGTAACAAAAATTAAGCCAATTTCCTTGCTCATGTCAAAACCTTAGGAATTTTATAAAAGTGACATTAAAATGCTTATTGTGTTGCTCTATTGATACATAAACACATACGTGCCTTTTCGTACACCCTTATACATATGATCCTCTAAATTTATGTGAGGGGTTATAATTTACAGATGTGAATATTAAGGAATTTTATCGAAACTATCACACATACACACACACACACACACATATATATATATATATATATATATATATATATATATATATATATATATATATATTAGAGGAAGCATTATTTTAATCAATGAAACAGACGAGTGGAAAAAAAAAGGAAAATTGTTAAAATTACTTTAAGGTCTTATCGTCTGACCCTCTGAGAGGAAACGTCAGAATGGTAAATTAAAAACTAAAAGTCGAATGAGATATGAGGGGAAAAACTTATTTCAGTTGGAGGAAAGGATTGAAAGGGGAAAAAATGGGTAAATCTCTCAACGTTATGGTGGCTTTGAATCATTAAAGATCTCCAACTGATGCTCCAAAATCTTTTGTCTACACAGGCTAGGTCGAGAGTTGTTAATAACTAACGCCTCAATAATATTGAGATGGTAGTTCGACCTGGCACTGTGTAAAACAGAAAACCACCCATCGGAATAGTTGTCAGAACAACTATTTGTACTAACGAGATTTACCCTTTTTTATTCCTCTCAATCGTTTCCTCTAACTGAAATAAGTTTTTCCCCTCATATCTCATTCGACTTTTAGTTTTTAATTTACCATTCTGACGTTTCCTCTCAGAGCGTCAGACGATAAGGCCTTAAGGTAATTTTAACAATTTTCCTTTTTTTCCACTCGTCTGTTTCATTGATTAAAATAATGCTTCTTCTAAAATTGATCCTACGATTCTGTTGTACACGAAATGTTCTTACATATATATATATATATATATATATATATATATATATATATATATATAATTTGAGAACTAAAAGCGAACTCTTAGGAAAGGTAAAACCTATTGTGAAATGTATACAGCTCAATATACCGGACAGAGCAGATAGATAGGTAGAAGAATGAAATTGCAATCGCACACTTGCTTGCATTCGGACAGCGTTTTGCATTGTTTTTTCCCAACAATTTTGATTTTACTTTTTCAAATTTTAAATCTTGGCCTTTGCCAACTTATCTATCCTAGCAATTTCCTCTGATGATAAGATTTTGATCTTTGAAAAGCCTTGTTTAAGGAAAAAATTAATTGAATACATTGCCTTTTTGCGGAATATACCTTGCATTGAGCAACGGAATTGAAAAAAGATCTTCATCCGTCGCTTTTCTAATTCCTTTTCATCCTTCTACCTATGTATTTATATATTATATATATATCATATAAATATATATATATATTTATATATATATATATATATTTATATATATATTATATATATATATATAAATGTATATATATTATATATGTTCGATATATATATATATAAATTTATAATATATATAATGTATATATATATATATATTTATATATTTATATATATATATATTACATATATATAAGATATATAAATTTATATATAAATATTTATATATATATATATATATATATATATATATATATATTGTACTCAATTATCTAGTGCAATTTACTGTGACAGTTCTGTTGACCAGCTTTTGATAACATTGCAAACGTCCCCTGTGGCGGCCCCATATTTCACCTGTCTGCTTTTCTGCTGTCTCAATTAAAAAGCTTTTGCCTTTCGCTCCCGTCACAAATGAATCATGCTGGCCGCCACCTGCCGTATATTCCCGCTAGGTCGGACTTCACTCAGAAACGCGTCTCTCAAATTCTTGACATGAATAAATGATAGCCAGCCTGAAGCGATCGTTGATGCGAGAGGCGGGGGTTGGACAAAATAGGGGACGACCGAGAGGGAAAGGGGACGCTGAATTAAATGTGGGCGATTCCGAAAGATTGTCCATTTCTAATTGATCGACTCTTTTTAGTGATTATTGTCGACACTCAGTGGTGTTAGAACGACCGGCACTGATGTGGCGCGGTTCGATATTCGGAGAGAAACGAGGACAGTGTTTTTATAGATTTATCCAGTACAATAAAAATTGCAAAAAAGAAAGTACTGCTCACATTGCATCTGTTCCTTTTATATATGCACACACATATACACATATATGGGAAAGAAGGACTGTTACTGTATGAGCGGTTAGGTTTAGAAACTTAGCTTCAAGTACTAACTATGACTAACTGTTACACCGGCCGTTCTAACAGAAGAGAAACTACACCGGTTCTAACTATAAACAGTGCGAGTAGAAAATCACCAGGGAGAAACAAGACAGTATTGTAACTGTCTAGCCGAGTGCCAGTCAGTTTCTTTATCTTTGTACCTTTTATGTTAATACACTTGTTATCTTAACGCAACCTCGACTTGACTTCTTTTTACTGTTGGACTACTTCACAACACTAACCAATCTAGAGTATTGTGATATGGCGAAACAACTGCCTGTTGATAACTATACGTCATCCTAACTGATTTCATGCTTCAGGTTTGCGAGTTTTTGAAGCATGTGGTCATACAACAGTTTCTCATTTTTTACGCAGTTTATTGCATTTTACTGTATCCTGCAAGATATTTCAAGCTGAACCGGTTGGCAGTACACGGAAAACAAGACAGTGTTGCATCGTATGATCCTCTTCTCCACATTTCAGATGGTTGCAGCAGTTATGTAACTCCATCTAGTCAAAGTAAATTGTGATGGCCCTATTCCTGATCTCCGGCGGTTGAGTGTTTTCAACTGTAGCTTCTGAACCGTGCGGGAGAGCTTCAAAAGAGTGGATTATTATGTTAGTATGAGCGGGGAGTCCTTCTCTAGTCAACTGGTCAACAGTTGTAGTTTCGTTTCTTCCTAAGCTTTTTATATGCATTCGACATGTCTAAGGCTGCTTTTTCTTGACTTCAGTAGTTGAATGGTTGGTGCACATCCATAAAGGAGATAACGTCCATCACTGATACCATTTGTGATCTATATCAGCTAGTAAATCACCGTCTCACATCGGTAGGGGCAATGCCAGTGTAATTGCAGGTTGTTAAAGTTAGTAGGTGTTGTTCAATGGTGAGTCTAGTTTTTATGGCATATGTTGATCTCTCCCAAGCAGGGTCCATGCTGTATTACGTACTCTTCAATCCTGCATTCGATAATTGACCACTGATAAGTTTTCTTTTAAAAACTTGTTTACACTATATATATATATATATACACACACATATATATATATATATATAAATGTATATATATATATTATATATATAATAGAGTCTTGAACGAAACGTGTAAGCGCAGAAACGTAAGTTGATCCGTGTAGACTTTTAAAATGTTTATTTAGTTTTACTCATAAAAACTCTAATTTATCTTGAGAAATGTTTTAAAATATTGATGTTAAGTTGATATAATCAATACATTTGAATATATTTAATATATATATATATATATATATATATATATATATATATGTGTGTGTATATATATATGTATATATATATATATTTATATATATATATATATATATATGTTGTCTGATTTTCAGAGTTGGTCATAGATCGCAATTAATCCAATAAATGACTATTTGAGGTTGGTCAGCAATTTTTTAATTTCTTCTCTTGGCTATGTTTCTTTTTATACAAAAACATATTTCGCTTATGTTTCTTTCAAATACAGATTAGTCCAGCTCGGAATTTACCTATTTTGTAGATGCTTGTATCGCGAATCACCTTCTCATTTTCAGCTGCTTACGTTGTTCTAAAAATGTATATTTCTTTAACTTTTGCAGTTGTATGATTTTTTTAATATATTGTACATTTAAATCAAGGCATATTTCGACGGAAGCATAGTGGGCTACTATAAGTAATCTATAGGTAATAAGACCTTTATTTTTATGCATATTTGCAGGGTCAGTGAACCAGTTAGCCGGAACAACATTTTGAAGGAAGCTGTCTGAAGAAACAAGATATTTGAGTGGAAAACCATCGTGCAACTAGAAACCTCTACGGTGAAGAGGTGGGATTTTGCTGCTAGTCCGATTGGTCTACATTGAGTGTACAAGTGTAGTAAGCTTATCGGAGAACATTCCGTGGAAGTAGTTGTAAAACAAGTATAAGGGTGCAAACACTGCTGCGATTCAACAGAAGCTGGAGTCTAGCAGACAGTACAAAACCTATTAGATTATTGTTTTGCATCCTGTTAAATGATGCAGCAATACTCCATGAACTAGCGAGTAGTGGCTTTATAGAGATAGAAGATACTGGCGGATGGAGAAGTTTTATAGCACGGTAGAGAGAGCCTAGATTATTTGCAGCAGACTTGGTAGCATCGTCCAACTTATTTTATTTGACAATATCAGGTTTTGAACGTTGGACTCACGGAAAGTATGCTATCGGCCATCGCCATCTGTGCTTGGAAAGGTTTCTTATAGTTGTTATCGGTAGCATTAAATGCAACCATCCATTCTTGGCCCCATCCTATTACAATTTATTTTTAGTCGAATTCTACTGCAGACTGGAGGTTGTTTAAATTTAAGGATTTAGCTATTACTTTGCATATGTGGACATTATATTTTCTCTCATGACGGAAATAAAGCATGATGTCATCATGAAATCCATCGATCTCAAGCGCAATGGCATCGGAAAGGTCATTTCTGAAGCTCAGAAATAATATAAGTTCAAGTATCGATCTATGGGACTTACCCGCATCAGTTTGATATTGTTTAGATGTATAGCTATTGAGAACAACCTGGTCGTTTATTTTTAGCTAAGAAAGATTTTTTGGTCATTGACAACTTCATAGTTTTCGATGTAATCACTTATCACTGTATTGAAAGGAGTTTACGAAGAACGGGAGTAGACGATACTTTGCGGGTGATTTTTTCCCAGATTCCTTCAAACTGGCACTATAGAGCCAAGTGTACATATCTTTACAAAAAATATTTAAAATATGTAACACATAACTCAAAGCGTCCCGAGCCTGACATGTAGATGGCACCACTAATAAAGAATTTCTAAGATTGTGTTTTTATAAAGTACTAACATTTAAATGGAATATGCCAAAATTTGAATTCCATCTGATTATTTTTTACAAATTATTCTTATTGAGGTTAAGCTTATATTCCAATTTTTTAAAACAATTAAAACATCTGAATTATGTGTTTTTGTAAAACATTGCTTTCAGATAGAAAAATACAGCGCAAGCAAAGCAATAGTTTGAAAGTGTTATTTAGATTCTGCTCCGCCCAAAACGGCAGTTATAAGGTAGTATGCTAACTTTAAATACGGTCGTATAGGCAAAAATAATTCAGAATGTTCGGATAACTAAAAATTCGCAGTTGTCCCACATACCATTAATAAAAGTATACAAACTCGTTTTAACCGATCGTAAATTGAAGTTGCGTGAGATAACAAGGAGATCGCAAATATCATAAAACAATGTATTCACAATTTAGTAGAAAAAATGTGGTCTTTGAGAAAGTGACGGTTTGTTACCATTGAAATATGCCTAAATATTACTAAATTGTAGAAGCGAAATAGCAATTAATTGTAGAAACAGAATACACTTTTATTTAGGATAACTATATATCAAAATAAAATAAAATAAAATGAAAACAAAATAAATAATAAGTAAAAACTGAACTAAACATTTTAAAAAAAAAAGTATAAAATAGCGACAGGTGGCAACAAATAAAAAGTATTTTATTTGATTTCCCACGTGTAAGAAATACTTGGTTAGGATGAAAATGGGGAGCGCCGAAACCTCCTCTCAAATAAAGAGCTGACACCCATTTTCCAATGAAAATAATAGACTGAGAGTGGGTAATAAAATTAACGAATCAAATTGTTAGCTAGCTAACAATTAATCGCAAATTATACACCCACGGAATTTACTTGATAATTTCCTACGGGAATGGAACCTGAATGATAGTGGGTAACTTACTTTCCATTCATATATTTTCACACTACTACTAAGCTCTACTATAGTATTGAGCACTGTTAAGGTAAATACTGAAAATGTTTTACAAAACATAATATTACTATATAAGATTATATGTGTATATACATGAAATAGTAATATATATATATATATATATATATATATATATATATATATATATATATAGGATAGGAACTCAGTCGAGCAGGTTCATATGAACTAACAAATACGAGTGTAAATAAAACCTCTATCCCTAGAGGGGAGTTTATTTCTGACCTATTCCTGGCATGATATAAATGCGTATCATTTGGGTTATGATGTCCGCAAAGAAATACACATCTGCTGTAATAATGCGAGAACTACATTTAACTTTAGGCGATTATCACAAGACACCGGAGAACAGGCTCAACACATCATGCAGAAATTTAATTTAACAGCGGGTTTCGCTTCAGCCGTCATCAGATGAAATTTAAGCCGGTGCTTCTTGGAGAAGCGTGATAAGGACAATAATTCGAACGGTGTGAAAAGCTTTTAATGTCCATCAGACAAGAAAATAATGTGACAAAACAAGAGTTTATGAATATAATCTCCCGATGGCATCTCGTTAATTGCGTGCTTCAGACGTTCATAGCATGGAAAGAGTAGGGCTTGTTCTATGGATTAATCGCGTGATATATAAGAACGTGTCCCCTTAAACAGGGGACAGAGAAAAGAATATAGCTTTACCAGAGGTTATTGTACGATATGAGCTTATAGATAAAAATAAGGATTTCACAACATAAATCCATCCCTTTCCTCTCTCCGCCATTTAAAAATAACACAATTTTCTTATGAACAATCAAAGAGAATATATCTTTGAAGAAGCCATTTAAAGCTGTTTCTGCAAAGATACAAACATCGTCAACTGCTGTTGGCAGCAGCCACAACAACGGAAACATGTCAACTATCTCGTATAACCATTTTCAAACACTGACACATGTCCGAATCTTAAAAGTTATTGACTGACGGTGACATCAGCAGATAAGCATATAAGGTCGACCACAAATGATTCGCTAAATTAAATAAAATAACTGCTCTATAAAACAGACGGTCAATGTACTCTGCTTGGACCCCCTAAAGGAAAAAAGTTTGATGTTAGAAACTTCTTCTTTCGTGTGAATCAGATGATTCTGGTATTGGCATTAGTCTTCCCGATGTTTTTCTAGTTATAAATTTTTCTGGAAAGACATCGGGTACTTACGGGAAGGACCACGAGAAGGTTACCAACATCCCTAAGTGAAAGTGGTTTAGTGGAACCGACTGGATTCGAACTTCAGTCCGTGTCGTTATCCACTGATCCACCGTCACCTCCCGCTAGAAACTTCTGAAACTAGTTTTAGAACTGAAATATGAACGAAACGTAAAGGTTATTGACTGTTGGTGACATCAGTATAGAAGCATATAGGCTTGGGCACAAATGATTTGCTGAATTCAATGAAATATGCTATACTAGCAGACATACGATCTATTTTCAGCAAGATGTTCGATGGTACAGAAAGCAGAAATGTCTAGTTGTCTCAGGAATACACCGACGTTGCCTGTTGCATCATTCAAGTATATTTGGATTTTTTAGATAATCTGGAAGTATTGTTAATTACAGAACTCACATGTTTTCATCTTATTTTCTTGGTGTTTGGTTACTACTCTTAAAACTACGTTTCTGTCGTTAGTGTTTTTACTTGTATGGTGTAGTCCTTAACCGTCTTTAGATTTCACCTGAAAACTTTATGTAATTTACTGATGTAGACTAATCTCATTCCGAGACACAATCCTTTTTATAGATTCCTTGTAGCCGCTGATTTCTTATTTGTAAGCCCCTTTATCTGGATTTAGATTCTGAAACAGAATATAGCATAAACTACTAGTGTACAAGCACCGTGTAAATGACGGGTATATATATAGGAAATAAAAAAGGAAAAACCAAAAAAGATGTTTGTTTTTTATATATTCATCAACGCTTCGTCTTTATTTGTAAGACTTCCTCAGGATGATGATTTTAAGAAAAATGTCATGCAAGTAGTGAAAATATTGGGTTGACATGATGGGTTGATTAGAAAAAGTAGTAGCCACTACTGCGTGCGCAGGCCCGAGGTCCGGGCTTACTGAAGTCAGGAGCATGGAATTAAATTAATGAGGATGGTTCTGAGTGAAAATGTGGAGGGGTGAGGGTGAACGGAAATAATGTGGGTGCCCGTTAGTGAAGAAGTGGAGGGGTGATGGAAAGAGGAGGGGAGGGGGAGGCTCTGTGATTTTGGTGTATGGGTAATGTCATGGTTTTAGAAAAGATTTGAAAAAAGGAAGGTTGTTTGAAAGTGGGAGAGGTAGGTCGGTAAGAGTGTGAGAGAAGTAGTCGGAAGTGTGAAATGAGTGAGGGGAGCGGGGAGATTTTGTTGTGTGTAGGTGTGACATTTTTGGAGAGTAGTAGGTTTTGACCAGCTGGCTATGTTAAGAATGTGTCGAATGAGTAAGTATATATATATATATATATATATATATATATATATATATATATATATATACCTAGGCAGCAAGTTATTACTCAAACAGGCTTTGTTGAACAACGCGGAATTTTGGCGTTTGCATAATTCTTTTTAAGGTTTTCGAGGTGTCGAGCAATCTTTCCGGTTTCAGGCGGCATTCCATATAATATTTCTCCGATTTTTCGTAATTCGGACATTCTCTAACGCTTTCGACCTTCTTCGTCGTCCTCAGGAGTACTTTCTTTAATTATAAATGAGAAGCTATGAGTTATTGTTTTTATAGATATCTTGAAGGGTGAATGAAGGAAAAGAGAGTGTGTGTGTTTGAGTTGATTATTATTGTGTTTACTTTTGTCTCGTTATATTATATTTTATTTTATTTATTTGTTTATTTGGTTTACTTATATATAAATATATATATATATATATATATATATATATATTTATATATATATATATATATATATATATATATATATATATATATATATGTGTGTGTGTGTGTGTACAGGTATATTACTAAAATATTGTTATCATCATTTCTATCGACTTAAAATAACACTTAACGTTGATTGTTTATTTTAGAGTGCATGATTACTTTTTTTTGACGGGATTGAAAGCCTATATATTCATTTATCTAAATGAATATATGCAACATTTTCTTTACATTTATCACACCTAAAATACAAGCTAAACGGCTCATTTGAATGAATAATAGAACTAAACCGTCTAATAAATCTACATATAGTTGAGAGCCAACTCCAAACACAACTATTTTTCATGCTTAATTTTCATAGCTATTTAAAACAGTTGATAATACATTTATTTTTGGTGTTATTCGTTCATAATTGTGTTGCCTTTTTTACATATATATATATATATATATATATATATATGTATATATATATATACACATATATATACACATATATATACATATATATATATATATATATATATGTATACACATATATATATATACATATATATATATATATATATATATATATATATATATATATATATATATATATATAATTAACTTGTTACAAATATCCAGGGGGTATAAATCCGAAGGAAGTTGAAACCGGGTTTATGAGAGTGCTCAATGAAAATTCAAAGCAAAATATATTTTTTGTTGGTGATTTTATTCCATTAATTGCGACAATATATATGTTGTTTCGTTAGCATTCATATTGAGAGCCAACTCTTCAAGCGTTAAATGGGATCACTGCCTAGAATCTTAAAATCAGCCTCAACCGGAAATTGAAGATGCATAAAAGGGAGGGGGACGAAGATCGCGCTTAGCCTATAGCGAGGACAGGAAAGGGGGGGGACTCCAACAGGTGATATTTTAGAAAGTTGGGTAGGGTGATATCTAGTGCCTGGGCCATCGTGACCTCAATTTCAACCGGGGCAGAGGGCCGGGTGGATTTAATTTAATAATGAGAATAAAATTATAAAATTATAACTGTCATTTCTGTTGTAATAAGTGATTATCGTGTAGATAAAAATATTTTTGATAATTTTAATTAAGGTTATTAATTGCTACTTTTGCATTCTATTTCAATGTAATTATTTACGGATTTTACAATGAGCTCAGTACCGGTAGTGAATTTTGTTGTGATAATATTTGTTAATTGTAATTATATTATACTAAAATTAATACTAGTGGAATTACTATATAAAAGAAGTTTGATGGTGTTACTATCTTTAGTATGCATAAAAACAATTATAATAACAATAATAATAAAGCCAATAGTACCTACGATAGTCGCAGTGACAATAGTATCAATAATAATAATAATAATAATAATAATAATAATAATAATAATAATAATAATAATAATAGTAGTAGTAATAATAATGGAAATTATAATTAATATTGTTATTTGTGAAGTCATTAGGCGAAATAAGTCTACAAGTGATGGTAAGCTTTTATAGTTCTACTACCAATAATGAAAACTAGGCACCAGTCAATAATTAAGTGTTCAGGATAGTAATCGAAGGATTAAGTAATTGAGATTAGATCAATCTAATTGGTATCAGAGTTAATAGCTATCATAGTTATTGGGTTAGGTGGGAGGTCATTTGGGTATAATTGGTAGTATAACTGAGAGGCTTCTGAGGCTGAGAATTGTAGGTAATACTTAGAGATTTGATGGTTTAGTGGGGTGGTTATATATTTATAGTTTCATCGAGACTTGTTGGGGGTGGGGGTGGGTGGTAAATTCGGGTGGGTGGTTAGGGGGTTGTAATGTGTTTAGAAGTAGTGTATAATGATGGGGGGGTTAATGTAATTATTCATTTCTAATATTTTTTCGTTTTAAAATATAAATATATATATATATATATGTAAATAAATATATATATATATATGTGTGTGTCTGTGTAGTGTTTTTTTTTTAAAATATAAACAGTAATTAGTTAAAGTCAATTAATAAAATTCACACAATCTTCTTTAAAATATTATGATCTTTAATTTTCAAGGTAATTTAATGAGAAATGTTGTTGTTTGTTAATTAATTATTTATATTACATATATATATTCATATATATACATATATGTTTATATACATATATATATATATATATATATATATATATATATATATATATATATATATTATGAACATTTTTAAGAATACTTAGAACTGGATAAATAGCCGCCGTATAGCTAGTAGTTGCTTGTTTACGAATACATACACATTGGTCTTTATTATCGAATTGAGGACAAGATAACTCTTAACAAACTCTTATATTATCTTAAACGAATCCGACGGTTATAATGGTCGATACATTGTCAAAATAACACTAAATAAATATGTAAATAGTTTAAACGATAAAGTTTATATCGGATCCAAATGTAAAACATTTAAATTATTTTAAACCTTGTTTTGGGAGTGATATTAATTAAAGAATTTGAGGTCATTTAACAGAATTTAACCCAGAATTGTGTTGTTTTTCCAGAACTGTGTATTGTGTTGTTTTAGCTTATTTATATTTTCATGATTTTCATGTATATTTTCAAATATTTCGTTTTTGTATAATATTCTTTATTATATTCAATTCATATTTATATTATATTTTTTATATTGTTCATTTTACATTATTTTTTATTGTATTTTTTATTCTTTAATCTTACTATGGTGTCCTTCTATATTGTTTTATTTTTTAATATATTTTTGTATTTTTGATTATTTTCTCTTAAATTTTCTGACTTTATTGATTTTCTGTTGTATTTTTAAATTTTTTTCCTTAATTTTTCATCATTTTTTCTGAAGTTTACAAATTTTATTTATTTTTTCATTGTATTTTTTGTATAGTTCCCTTGATTTTTCTACATTCTTTCATTTTATTTTGATATGATTCTTTTTTTTTTAATGTTTTTTGTTTTTGTCTTTGGTCCTTCATTTTGTCATTTTTTGTTTTTCTGTTTTCTATTGTAGATGGAATTCAGCATATGGTTTATTTATTTATATTTATTTTACTCATTAATTAATTCGCTCCTTATAATATATATTTTCTATGATTTCAGGCCTACGATTTTAACTTTCTTTTTCAATATCAAAATTAAAGCGTATACTCACTATTTACAAAATGTATTGTTTGTAATGTGTTAATTTACAAATTTATATTTTTATTTTAACTTAGTAATCAGGCTGTATTACAGACATAAAACGCAATATATTTAAATCTATCACTATTTTCACTAAAATATAATTATTATTACCGGATCGGTTCATAATAGTAGATCCTTAGTAACTTCTAAACCTGCAGAGGAGCAATTATATACTTATTTTCTCTTTTGTATGAATACATCAAAATTAATAAAAGAGATATACTCTTTGAATGTTTTTTGATTAGTTAATAGTTGTAAAAATACAGCAATTCCTATTATATATATATATATATATATATGTATATATATATATAAACTAGTTTGCTCATTAAAGTATATAAGTCTAAAAGAAAGCTACGTAGTTTATTTAAATATGTAAAAAGTGAAGTTACTCTTGAAAAACACAATGTTATACTTTTTCTATATTTATTTAGTATATTTATTTATTATTGATTCAATAAACATGATTAAGTCATTGCTGCATAAAATTTGTTGTAAAGACAACTATTGCACATCTGTTAATCTAGATATTATGTTTTGCTTCTTTTTATTTCAATTGTGTTTTAACCCCCAATTGAAATTAAATAAGCAACACTTAATATATTTGCTGTTTCATTAAAAAAAGAAAACAAATCTTCAAAAGGAGTTAGAATGGCAATTGTTTCACCGATATGAATTCATATTTATATTTCATAATATTTTAGAAGTATATCTATTTTCGCAATAAAAAATCTATTTTCATTTAAATGTGAACATAAGCGTAACTTTGGTACTCATATATTTTAATGTAACTTTAGTATAGAGAATCGCATTTCGATTTATTAATGTCAAATGTTAGCTGGAGAAGTATTCTTTCCAACAATATAAGCAGTATGAAATTTGGCTCATAATTGAATCATATATCCATCTTAGAACGTGTGCGCAGTTGACTTAATAAAAATGGAATGGACGGTTCATTGTCACATTTAATGCTACTAAAACAAAACCTTTTTACTTTAGCAACTATGAGAAACCTTTCCAACCATCAATTAACGTGGCTAATAACACCCTTCCTAAGAGTCCAACGTTTGAACTTCACGCCCAGATATTCTCAGGCAATATAAGATGCTCCCAATGTTGCCGCAAGTAAGGTAGTGTCCTTCCATTTGGTAAAGAAACTTCTCATATATGCCAGTATCCTATATCTCTCTAAAGTCAACATTCACTAGAACGGCATATAGGCTGGTGCACAAATAACTTACCTATCCATGTTTGACAGCGTGCAAAACAAATTCGAAAATAATAAGCCCTTGCACTAGCTTCCAAGCTCCACCTCCTGCCAAATCACCCGAGCTTTGCGTCTCTGAGCTGGTTTTTCAAGTACTTCTATAGAATGTGTTCCGAGTATCTACCTGCATGTTTACCTCAAGGTAAATATCCGCGATTCACACGACTAGCAGATTTCTTAGATTGAATGTGCACTGTTTTTTCGTAGAGATATCAACTAGAAGAAGACTTCTAAAACAAACTAGTTCAACGTTTAAACTTAACAACCGGACTCCAACGGCCTGCACAAGAAACTGTTTTTAAGAGCCCGTGAAGATTTATTAATCGACTTCATTAGTTCTACATGCATTTGTAATCGCAAAATTATTTTCAATCGAAGATTCTAAATAATACATACTTGTGTATATTAAAACAGGTGACACTATTGTGACAATGAAGAGGAACACTTCACAGCAGCAGGAAAGAGGATGAGGTGCTTAGCATGTCGTGTCTGCAGGGTAAAGAAAGACTTTTTTTCATAAGTGCAAATTCTTATAGTTAAGTCTGATTTGCATATGTGGAGATCAGCTGATATGAATAAAGAGGGCCGCTGAGAAACAACAGAAGCGATTTGGATTGCAGAGAGAAAGACAGAGAAACAGTGGTTGGATTGAAATTCGGTGAAGTTGAATTACCGTTAAAACCTTTTTGTTTTATTTTTCTGGCACAGTTAGGTAACAAGCTATTTCGGCGTAAAATAGACATCCGTTTCGACTTAAACATAATTCCTGAGTTTGATTGGACTATAGCAGGCGTTGAATGGATTGAGAAAGTGGAATTAGTGTGTAACTTATCTGGAGTCAAACAGCTTGAAAATGTCATTCCACTCCGGCTTACTGGGGGAGCATTCGCAGTTTATCAGCAACTAACTGAAAAAAGAAAATTCCGATGCAGCAGGAATTAAGGGAGCTCTTTGCTGATGACAGATTTACGTGTGTTGTGTCCGGGTTAGACTGTAGAGGTGTATTTGGCAGATCTGTGGAAGTTGTCAGTGTTATTTAAAGAAATACCAGATAATGTGCTGGTGTGTGTGTTTGTACGAGGGCTTCCCAATTCTGTGAAAAGGCTGTTGCGCTTTTCCTCTCGGGTGGAGGATATGACTTTAGAAGAGTTGTTGGCTCGCGCTCTAGCATTGATGAAAGACAATGCTGAAGTGGGAGAACCAGTCGTGGCTGCGACACAGCCTGCCCGAATCACTCAACCACCTGTGTGCGCGGGCGATCTTATTATATATGTTCCAAATGCAATGGCCCTAATCATTTCGCAAGAGATTACATGAAAAGGAGCCAGACCACCCGTAAACAATATTATCCGTACAACAAGGCTGGTAAGATATTGTCCGGGAAACGAAGTTGGGGACGAGACATCAGCGCCAGTCTATTCCCCAGTCAGAATGTTAACTCGGCGCTGCCTGTCATTACCATTTATGTTGATGATGCACCATGCTTGGCTCTCCTCGACTCTGGGTGCTAACGTTCTATCTTTAGTGCAACACTATGTCAGTCTTGGTCAAAGCAGAAGATGGTGGTAACTATATTGACCAGGTGCGGAAATGACACTATTAGGATTCATACAGAGACTGGTAACGGTGCTACAATCAACGTGCTGATTATGCAAGGCAAACCACTTGATTTCGATATGTTACTTGGCATTGGCGCCGTTAAGACACTCGGTGGCGTTCACATCAAACAATCTAGAAGTGTGGAGTTTGGTGAAGCACAAGTTATCTGTGCAGCGCTTTGTATAAACCGAGCTGGGTTTGTTGCAAAATTTGACGAACGGAACGGAGTGTTGGTTGCAGCATGGAAATGGTCAGCGGGTCGTGCACCGGAGAAATTGGAAACTCGTATTTCTAAATATCTAATATCTAATGCATTCAGGGAGGATTATGAACGCGAGTTACAGACCTAGATAAACAACTGTTGGTTGTTACCATATAATCAGGAGTAGTTTGGCCCACCCAAGGGACTAATACCACTGATGGATGTGCTGTATGCCAATAAATATAAGGTACTCCTGTGATGGACTATCGTGAATTCAACACCTATGTTGATGCATTCACTGGCAATGCAGATTTTTGCTCAGAGAAAATGCAAAAGGATCGAATTTATCAATTCTGGACCCCAGGAAGGCATACCTACAGATCCATGTTGAGAGATCCATCTGGCCGTACCAGCCAGTGATATTTAAAAGACAAAGATGCTGTCTAACCAGGTTAGGGTTTGGCTTAAATCTGGCGCCTCTTGTAATGCGGGCTGTGCTCGAGGCTGTGTTAGCCCAGGATGAGAAGATAAGGAGAGGAATGTCGGCGTATATTGATGAGATATATATTAATGGTAACGTAGCGTCGGCAGAATCTGTAAGGAAGTATCTGGACCTGTACGGACTCACTAGTAAGGACCCAGAAAAACTGAAAAATGATGCACGAGTGTTGGGATTAGAGGTTTGGGCAGAGCATGACCGACTGCGAATAATTATCACACTTACTTGTGAATATAAGAACAGATGGCACTATTCATTTTTAAAAACTGAAAAGTTTCTTAACCTCGTCATGCTTGGGAAATCGGTTAATTATGTAGGGAAACCGCACCATTGAAGATACAATTTAATCGCTTAATTAATTAAACTATATTAGTTTTTTAAAATTCTTTTTAGATTATTAGCAAATAATGTTCCGCATATTGAGTTACGTTTTCTCAAAAGATGCCGATTGAAAATAGATACCAATTGATTTTCGTTTACTTTTATTCATCCCAATCAAGGCACAAGGCCACTGAGATGCAAGAGGATACTGTGAAGAGCTTCACAAGTTGAGAGCTTTAGAAGTGGAGCGTTACAAGTGGAGAGCTTTACAACGAGATGCTTGTTAACATTACATTGAAATTGATGCATGTTGGTACAATCCGGAAAACAAAAAGCAGGGAAGGAATTCTAAAGACAAGCGGGTTTAGGAAAGAAGCTGTTAGAGTTGAAGGTCTTCCGGTATCTGGACACCTCTGAAGTAAAGGGTGTGAGTTTGCTGCTTATCGGGTTGACGAGGTTATTTACGTTCAGGGCGTGCAAGTGCAGCATTGCATTGTGTTTAATCTAACAGTACATATCAGATATAACAAAAATAACGCATCTTCATCTATAAAAGTATTTGTTTATTAGCTGTTTATTTTTTGCATTTTTACGCAAGAAATTCAAATTAGTTATGAAACTGTATTGTGATATCATAATAAATCCTCTCTCATTTTAACCACTCTGACCCTTTCTCCCGCCCACTTCCTTCTTCCCCTCTCTTTTTATCATCCCCTTTTCTTTCCCCTTGCCTTTCTCTCGTTTGTTTATTTACATGAATCCATTCCTCTTAACCGATTTGTTTAATTACGACATTCGAGTTTGTCTTCTTCTAAAACATTTGTGAACCTGTATGCGCGCGTTCAATGCACTGGCTGCGATAGTCTAACACGTAGTGCTAGTCAGAAGCTGTTGTACCATTTAGTCAGTGCTTCAACAAAAAACTTTCATCTCAAGTAAAACCATGAACCCAGTTTATAACAAGTAACAGGTCTACTTCTTAGGTCAAATGGCAGATTTGCCAAATTATATATTTTACCTCGACAAAATAAAGCATAACTCCGATCAGCACAGTATTTTCGCTAAGATCCGCAAATGAGCACACCTTGCATAGAAAAACACCCAGTTTCAACTCATTTCCAGCTCTCTCAGAAAACGCAAATCCCTGTCATGAACAGAGAGCCGGGTCTCACAACTTCCGTCTCCTGCGTTCCTTTACTTCTGACAAGATATTTTGGATTCTAGTCTTTCTCACTGGTACCCGTTCGACCACCCAAGCACTTGCTACTTGAGATATATACTAGAGATAACGACCAGACAGTTCACTCAAATGAGCTTATCATGGAGCTGATCTACGAACATTACTTTTTGATCTCAGCATGATTCACTGTTGAATGAAACACTTACTTTTTTATCAAAAAGAAATAAGAAACATTTTCAAATTCTCATGTGCTCCCCCCTTTTTCTTTTGTGGGGCGTCTATCAGCTGCAGCGTCTGGCATTCGCATGCACCACTAGGACATGAAGCCTAGCGCATGTATACAACATTAATGTACAGATGAAACATGTACACACTGACAAACAAGTAACATACACATTGTTATATTAATAAATATTAAATAATATATATAACAAAAACTAACCGAAATAGAGATTGAGGGTACAATAAAAAGTCCTGTTCGAAATTTTGTAACGATCCCAGAGTTTTATATGAAGATTCCCGCGTTCAACATTACGTACCTGAATATGGCCAGAAGTTACATCGGCCGAATTGTTCTGAAAATAACATTCAAGATGAGAACAGTAGTCCGAATAATAAATACAATACATATTATCAATATTTCTCTGCAAGAATATTTACATTAATTCGAACGAACTATCATATAAAATTCACTTAAACTTTGTTATTGTTGCGTTCCAGTACAATTATATTCGTACACCGAACATTCATAAACAATCAACCAACGATTATTTTGTTCCAGCCCCTCGGGAGTTTCCTTCCTTATTCTATATCTATGTATGTATATAAACATATGCATCCACGCACACACACACACACACACACACATATAGATGTTTGTAAATGTCGAGACGTACATATAAATACAAACCTAAACATAGAGCCATTTAAATATTTCCCCTCATAATTGCCTGACAGACGCCCGTATGATTCGAAGTGAATTGTTATTACATCGATAATCGTGTCTGGCCTCACGTACTTTTGCCCCTGGCTTTTTAGTTGAGTCAATGTCAGTGAATGCAAGGAAATAAATTATGAACAAAACAAATAACAGAACAGACGATAAGAACGATCGCACAAAAATAATCCACTATAAAAGCTTATAATTTAGATTTGGTACATCGCAGACACAACGCCGCTGGCTCCGTCACAATTTCCACTGAATCCTCAACGTTTTGTTCACGATAATATTATTTTTAATTTGAATAATTATATAATGTCATAATTTGTCAACGTTATATTACTTTCAAAGTAAAATTGATTTTAATAAAAAGTACTTTGATCGTATCTACTTATATATATATATATATATATATATATATATATATATATATATATATATGGAAAATGAAAAAGGAATATATATATATATATATATATATATATATATATATATATATAAATATATTTATGCAAATATTGTTAAAAATGAAAGGATTCGTTTGGTTAATTATAACTGTTTTTTTTTTCAATTATTCTGATAGTCTTTTTGTATTAAAATTAAATGTCCCATAGGTATCACGAAAATGTTCGATTCTTCGTCAAATCATACTCAGGTATCAACAGCAAATGAACAAACACGCTGGAAAAAGAAGAGAATTAAAAGAAAATCGTGTAATAATAACAACTCATCCACAACACCAAAACCACTAGAATGAACTAATGTTATTTATAAGTTTAAATGCCCTTTGGGAGAATGTAATTCCCATAATAATTATAAACCTAATAGCTACATCGGTTTTACAACTACTACCCTATCCCGCCGCCTCACTATGCATTTTGTAAATTCTAGCTCAATTTATCAACATCTATAAAAACATTACTGCCCACTTTGATTTAAGAAAAATTCTAATTCATAATAATAAAATAATACATTCAGAAACTAATTCAAAAATTGTTTAAATACTTGAAGCTATTTAAAAAAAAACAACAACCTACAATTTAAAACTTAACGTATGAAACAAATAGTAACATTTTAAAATGCTTAATGTGATTTTATTCTGTGATGCCACTTCGGTGTCACTGAATTTAAATTGTCAACGTCTTTCCTAGAACAATGCTAAACATTACTTGCGTGTTTCTCCGCCGTCTTTAAAAACATCATTTTCTTTCTCCAGCTTTTTTGTTCATTTGCTTTTGACACCCGAGGATAGTTCGACGAAGAATCGAACCCGTTCATGATACCTATGGAATATTTATTAATCATTTGGATTTTAATACAGAAATACCATCAAAATTATTGAAATAAATATATAATTAAATAGACGAATTCTGTTATTTTTAATATATTTTGAAACCTTATAACATATATTGTAAGTTATGATTATTAGACAAATAAATGACATTTTGTGACAATATCACTGTGTATGTAAATTATGTCATGTGTCGTTTCGTCTTTTCTTCTCGGTTAAAAGAAGAAATATACATGTGTCTGATGACCAGTTATTCATAAATGTATCATGTTCTGTGTTAAATTTCTACGATAAATACATTTAAAAAATGCACTGCTAAAGTTATTCAAGAGGAACCTAATAAACATAAGATACTCGTGTACAAAGTACATCGACAGACTCATCAGAACACAACGATGATACAATGCGACAGACACTTAACAAAGAGTGAGAGATTAGTGTCCTTTGATTGATAATTGCAACATGCAATTATGAAGCAAACATTTTACCCAACATAAAACACCAACGCAGAATGTGTACTTTTGGATTGCGACAAATTAAAAGATAATAAGTGTATCAGCAACGAAAAACTTAAAACATTAAACAATGGTCTAAAACCACTTTTCTGAACTTTAATAGTAGGAACATACACACAGAGTTACGTTGCAAAATTATTTGCATAGCAAGCACACCGAACATTCTAAAAACAAATGTACGCTATATCTTCAAGCGAAAATAAGGGGTGGATAAATTGAGGGACAAGCACATTCTGTTGAATAACGTGAAAAAGATAATTTTCAAATGCAAACATAGATTATTTGTAACCTTATCTTAAATTTTGTTTTTATGGATAGTTGAAAAGAAATATGTTTGATCGATCTGTGTGATTTTCTATGGCGTGATTGCAGTGGTTACTGTTGTTAATATTGGTCGAAATAAATGATATTGCTATCGTCAACTTTGATGATATTTATGTTGGTGTAGTCACGTTTTCTCTACTTACTAATTCACGTCCTTCTAACTCTTATTGATTTTAGTATTTGGTTTGATAATCCGATCATAGATACCGATCATGGGCAATGGTTTATTGATATTACTATTAGAATTAGATAATTAATTAATAATAAAATAGCAACACTAAAGAATGATATTTGCGGGGAAATAATAGAAAAATATAAATCAAGTAGAGATATTAAATGAACTTTCATACAAAGACTGTGTGTGCATATATGTATGTGAAAATAACGTGTTTGAACGCGATGTGTTGGACTGCTTAGAGTAAAACTTTTATCTGATAAAAAGTTTGTTTTTATTGTTATTAATGTTGACATACATATTTTATTAAAAACAGTAACGCTAATATTAAAAATGTTTCTTTTTTAGGGTAGTGCAATATTGTTGTTTACTTGAAAGGGGTCTGAAAATACACGAACTCGGGATTGCAGAAAATATAAATACAGCATATAAAGAGAGTGGTAGAACGTGTGTCTGACTGCCGGTATTGGACTGAGGTAATGTCAACATCGAGAGGCATGTACTCCCGGTAGTGAAACGGAATACTTCATGTAGGCATTGAAGTACTTGTAAAACAGGCACAGGGACGCAGCAAGTGGATAGAGGCTGGAGCTTGGTTGACAGTGTGGGACCTATTAGATTAGAAGCGCTTTTTATTGGATCCTGTATAAGAGGGAGAAACTTGTACAAATCTCAAGCGTCAAACGTGAAATCCCGCCCGACTCTTCCCTTCTATTCCCAGTCTTTCATTCCCTTCATCAAAGAAAAAGGTTTGCAGAGGAAATCCAAGATAGTAATTATTCCTACCCACGTAGTCGTTATCATCAGTACGACTAGGAATGCCGTCAGTATCAATTTTTACATGCGTACTCGCATCTCTAAGGGAGGATTTGTCTGTCTTCCCAGACATTGCCCCGCAAGAGTCCCAGTATCGTTTCCTTTTGGAATAGATAACGATAAGATCCGGATACTTCCGTTTCCGTGACAATTGTCGCTATTCGGTGCTGATTTGGTATCTGTATGTCGAAAGTGTCGTATATGGTATCCATAACTTTTACCTTCTACTTGTGGAATGCTGTTTTTCCTTGTGGTTGGCTTTCTTGTAATTATTTTAATTCTAGCAACAACTTTCTCATACCATTGATATAATGAAATAATTCTACAGTTTTTATTACCTGAAGGTTGTCTTCGCATACTTGGTATTTTTGTTTCTTAATAGTTAGTTCGGATTTTCTGTTGTGTCTGGATAGGTATTTGTTTCTGCCAAACTTCTAGATTCTGCGAAAGGAATTTTCTCTTTCAGTTAAAATTTTGCTGACAATATTTTTACATTAACCTAGTTCGCCAGAAAATAACTTTGGTTCCTCCTTTAGTTATTCGATTTTCTATATAGAAATATTGATTTTAAAATCCCGTATATTGAACTGTTGCATTCAGTCTGTGTCAAATAAATTGTTTGTGTTTTTAATACGAACATTTTCGATTTTTTTAGTAGTTCAGTTTACAGTAACGTTGGTTATAATTTCGCTATTTTGTTGGTATTTAGCATGATAAGTTTATCCAACCCTTTCCATGTATTCAGGTTGATTATCGACACGTCTGAACCAGATTCTAATTGTAACTAGTATTTATGCCCTCCTGTTTTTTCGTTTTATTTATAGATTTAACACGCTTTCGATGTCCTTTATTCGTTCTGCAATGTGAACTATTGTGTCTTACTTTATAACAAGTTAACATGTCTTAAAAGGGTATCGGCAATCCATACCCCAATAGAGGGATCAATAATGGAAACAGGGACTAGGCGGTAATCTTGCCCGTTTTTTATGTCGATGGCTTGTTTTTGTGGAAGCGTGAAAATAATCTTTTTGGTCTCAATTGTTTTTGATGGAGAGTTGAAATGTGATTTCTGACTTATTAGTTTCATGTGAGCAATGTCTAACTCTTTAATATCTGTAGAACCGTGTTTAACACTTACACATCTCTGTCAGTATTCGGTTATTTTCGGTAATGTAAAATTCTGCTCCCTTTCTAACTTTGTTAAGGACTCTATGTATGATTTCTGCGTATTTTGTTGATACAAGTCTTTGTACAAATATTAGACATTTACAGTTATCCGCGCTAAGTTTAGATAGCTTAAAGTCGTCACAGTGTGTATTAACGATTGACACGAAATCGGGTAGTCTTAGCTTCATTTTTTAGTTAAGTTCATGCACTACCGCTGTTTGTCGAACAGGGACATTTTAGGACTAAATAATTATGTTAATAGTTTAACAGCTTTAGAAAAAATGCAAATAACTTGATTTTCTTAGTAATATATAGTCCACACATTTAGTATGTTGGTGGTCCCTAATTTTACAGTCTGCCAGATTTTTACAATCTATTTTGTACATGTCTTCATACCTTGTAGAACTATGAAGGAAACGTTTTATCTTCGTCCGTGGAATAAGTGGCCTTTTCAATTGCACTCTACACGGCATTTTGAGAAAAAACATTTTCGTTCGCGTTATTCAACATTGTTGTAGTAATTCTTATTTTTTAAATTTTGGTTCTAGGAGTTTTGCTTTGTTTTTCCGTTTTTTTCTTGCTGGCTGTTTTTGAAATTTTGAGTTTGTTCAAATAGAACTTTTTGAAATCTTTTTCGTATTTTGGTTGCTGTATACATTTGGTATTTAACGAGTTCTGTCATGTTTGATTTGAAATCTTTCAGGTTCTTAATGTTTCTTCATAGAATACGGGTTTTAGAAGTTTTCATTGTATATTACGTTGGTAACGTAATATTTGGTGTCAAAAAGAGAAAGTAAAGTATAAAACATTTTTGACAAAATAATCACTTTTTAGTAAGTTTTCACCTAACAGTAGCATTTTAGTCAACAATAAAGATAAGGTTTCAATTCTTCTTTCTTTCGGCGGTGGAACTTTTTCACTTTTTGGAGAGAAAACAAAATATTATGTAAGCCTTTCTTGTTAAAAAATAACACGGTGCAGAAATAGCAATAAAAAATCACTAACGTTCCTCTTTTTCTGAGAGAAATAAGTTTGTTTCTTCGTAATAAAAAAAGGAAACCACTCTGGTTACAAAAAAATAAACTTACGGATTTTTTTAATTTTTGGTTTGCCGGTTAAAGCCTGTTTTTACAACTTATGAAATTGTTGAGTAAACTTGCCGTTGGTTTCCTCACGTTCGTCCTTTTTATGGTACTCAAAAAGTCCCTTAATATACATCGTCGCCAGTTGATGTGGCACTGTAAAAGGTCCGGAAAGAAAACATGAATTCCGAGTTGAGACAAACATTTTGATGAAGTATAATACAACAGATAACAAAGTGGTTGAACGTCTGTCTATGGTGTGAGTATTAGACTGGGATAGTTACAAGTATCTCCTTGATTCCAAACGCAAGAAGATGTGGCGCATGGCTGAAATGTGAAGAGAGTCAAGCCAACGCCCCTAAAGAAGGAGAATTGTGGTTTATTAAATTGTCAGAGCAGCCCCAGCGTCATTCCACTGTCAGGTATCCTCGTGCAGTAAGTAATAAACTTACTTCCAACCGCAAGAGGATCTGGCACAAGGCCAAAAGGTGGGGAGAGTCAAGAGCCCCACTAAAGAAGGAGCACTATCGACTTTAAATACATCCTGGGCAGCCCCGTCGGCATTCCAGATCGCAGCACCTCAGGACGTGAGCAATAAACTTACTCCATTCCAAAGAGTGAAAGGTAAGGCCTAGGAGTGGACCTCCTAGTACTACCTAGACAAATACCTTAGATCGACGGATAAAAGCTACAGAAATGGGTCAGTACCCGTCGGGCTGGGGTAGTTACTACACTGAGATTCCAGTATTTATAGTGAGCGGAAGAGTGTATGTAGTTCGTAATGTAAGGTATCATAACACCCTCTTCCAAGCAGCATGGTAAACATCTTTTATTTTATTTTGATTCTGTAAAATGTCTAACATGTTTGGGTTAAACTTCTTAGGATATAAAAAAGGAATCTAATAAGAAATAGGTATCTAATGACCAAATCGAATGCAATTCTTATTTATTTTAATTTTGAAATTGAAGGGTGTGCCCATTGAATACACTAAGAAAACTGAGCTTTGGATAATATTTATTAATCGATGTCTAACAGCTATTATTAAAATTTCACAAATATCAGAAGTATTTGAATATTTACGAATTGGGTTAAACCCTCTTTATACCCTTACTTTAAACAAAATTAAAGTAAATATAGCACACAGTTTGACCGCTTACGTTTAGCAGTTATGATCAAAAATAAATAATCTAGGTTTAAACAGTTTATGAGTTAATTCTATTACGTATAAATATACAAATATATACGCATACCCAACTTTATGCATATATATATATATATATATATATATATATATATATATATATATATATATATATATATAAATATATATATATATATAGGTGGATAGATAGACTGATATCTCATAACTACGTCACATTTATATAAAGACAGTATACAGAGTCCAAAAAAAAATAGCGAGTGAATTATATGTACACAATCAAATATATTTCATTTTCTCAAATGAACTTCTGTTATAAATGTCAGCTGCATTATCACCGTATGGCATTAAACATTAAAAAACGGGCACCATTTGACTTTTTTTTCTTTTAAATTGCGAGAAAAGCAATAAATCAAGAAATATCAAATCGCAAAGTGAAAGAAAGTGCATTTATTTTGACGACCCGCTGCGAGAAAACGAAAATCAGCTTAAGAATAAAGGGTGTTGACGAAAAAGAGACGAAACATACGATTTCTTTGTTTGAACGGAGTAGTAATGTTTGGAAAGGGAATATATATCGCAAAGTGTTTCACGCAATTCAACGATTTATTCACAAAAACTGATTCTGGAAAAACTTCATGTTTTTATTTTTGAATATTTAATACGACGGTTCTTTGCGCTGTTTAAGCTGAAGCTTGGGATGTTTGGTAAGTGTATATTTATCATTTTGTTAACATTGCACAGACATTTACTTTGAGCCCTGGCAGTTTTTTAAAGTATTATGTGCATTTAAACTAGTAATCATTGAGGACTTGCATTAGCAGAAAGATTGTTGGCAAGTGAGGCAGGATGTAAGGTTTACAAGGAGCCATGCAGTAAACCTTTGAAACCATCGTATTTTGCAAGGAGACTAGCTTAATGGGAATTATATAAGAAAGCAAAGAAAAGAACCGCATAGAGTGAATCTAGGATATGAAAGGAACGAATAAGGTATTTGCTAAAATGACTAACCTTTTCACTCTTTGCCGTCAATCAAGAGGAAGGCATCCGAAAAAGACTGAAAAAAATAAACATAACATTTCTCAAATATTGAAAGTAAATAGTCTTTTCTTAGTGTTTGTCGTGTCGATTTTGATTCCAGACCGATAATTCTTAGTCCGGTAGGATCGCTAATGATAAGCGTTTAAAAACTCTAGGTATGATTTTATTTCATACAGTACTGTAAATATTGTTATATTCAGAATGTTAGACCTCTCTCCTAAAGTTAGAGATTATATAAATGTTAGAATCCCACTTTTTGATTTAATTGAATATTTCAAGAGAATGATACTAAGCTTCCTCGAACATCAATCAGCAAGCTTTTGCCCTGACATATAAGCTCATCACATATATTTTATCCACTTTCTGTCTTGTGTTTTTCTATCATATATCCTATTCAAATCAATCTTTTAAACACGCTCTAGCACAATAGTCCTGGGAATATCACTAAACTGTATTCTATGCTGAGGTTGGTATGTTAGGCGAGTCAGACTTCTGCATAAAACTCACGATCATCGTGAGCCAGGTTTGTCTCGAATGCATGAAATCGTCCTCGTCTGTTGCGTTATTTGTTAAACCTACAAGTTTGCAAGTTTTTACCCATGGTATCTAAGGCAGCTAGGTCCAGCGGGTGCATATGAAGTCTGGAAGGTTTGGCACTAAACACACGAAGAAATGGTGCAGAAACAACAAAGTCACTTTCGCTCCATTACGTGCGGTTCCCTGCCTGACACATATTTGCTTGCCGAATGCAGAGGCAGAGACTACATGAGAGCGACGGATCCTCATGTTGAGTTCACCTAGGTGTTCAACAGCGCCTTGTTTGCCGAGTTGTGACCTTAATATAACTTGGTGACAAACTTGTCTGCCAAGGGTGAACTTGCCAGACACCAAAGTTTCAGACAGAATAGCTCTGACACTAGCACGCCGCCAGCGCCCTACCACGGTGAGTAAGGTTTGATGATCCTGATGTTACAATGTAGGTGCTTTTGTGAGTGTCCAGCATTCAATTAGTTGCTATTACTCATAAGTTTACTCTGGCCACATCTGGTTTTAGCTGTCAGTGTCTCATATGTGGGTATAACACAGGTCGATCGAAACATCCCTGTGTTGTATTCTGCTTACCTTCGCGGGTGTTTACCTAGGTTTCTCTTTTAGTGTTCGGTGTGCTTCGGGCTTCTCGTCGCTGATCCTAGCCATTCGGCCGCGATCGATAACACATGGACTAGGGTGTCTAGTTTAAAAGTGTATATGACATAAACACACGAGACATATTGTGTGTTTGTTTTGCACGAGAGAGACGGAAAGCGAAGGATAGAGAGAAAGAAAGAGAGAGAGAAAGAGAGAGAGAGAGAGGGAGAGAGAGAGAGAGAGAGAAAGACAAGAGAAATATATCGTCAGCCCATTTTGGGCCAGCGCGCCGGCCTACCCCGCCTACTGGTATTGAACGAATTGTCGCTTCTTTGTTCGTGAGTCAGGAACAAAAGAGATCGAAAATACTCCCACCGATATGACGTCACTTCCGACTTCCGCTGCTACTCTTATCCCCTTTCAGAGAGTACTCCTACTATCTGTGCCCTGACTATCTAATGCACTTTCCCTTCCATTTTCTGAAAATACCTACTAGAAAAGTATTTTCCACACTCCCCTGCTAGCAGTCGTCTCATTCCATACCTAAAAAAATGGGGGACAGGAAACCCTCTTTTCACATTCCTATATTTTCTTTTATAGTCAGCCATCACTAGGAACCAAACAAGATGTGTTCCTTCCACCACTGACTAAGTTTTCATCTGGCCGGAATTCTACATCAGCCCTCACATGACATTCTTCTTGGGTGTAGGAAATTTTCCTTACGACCAGTGACGGCTTCATAGCCACTCCGTGTCATTAATCGAATTATGAATTGTCCTTCGCCCCAGTCAACCCATAATCATCCCCACCCAATGTTTCAATATCATTTTTTATCTTTTTTGTACAATACACAGATAGTACGAAAATTCATAATTTATTTTCACATCTTGTTTTTCTTGATGGCATTGATAATTATCGTGAACAACACATCGTTTATCCACTCTCTCTATACTCCCCCTCCATCTCTCTCTCTCTCTCTCTCTCTCTCTCTCTCTCTCTCTCTCTCTCTGTCTTTCTCTGCCATTTTACAAACATGGACAGTGAAATTATTTTTTAAATGTGTCCTAAGGCACTCATACCAAATATATATTTCCTCTCCATTTGTATTTTCACTCTTTCTCTTCATTTTCTTTCTCTTATCCACAAACCAGAATATATCGGAGGAACACACTACTCCAGTCTCGTTTCGTCCGTCCACCCAGTCCATCAACCTCCAGTCGTCACCCGACAATGGCTGACCATCAAATAAAGTTTAAAACATTACAAAACAACAAAATAACAAAATGTCTGATCATGAAAACTGTCATTTCACTATTTGCATGTGTACGTGTGAGTTATGACTTTTTGTTCAATATACGGCACTTCAACCAATTTTGACATTTCTTTAATATCTCAACAAGTTCAAAATGTCCAATTTGATTCTTTCGTTCGTCTATTCTTCACATTATTTTTTGTCTTTTTTCTTATTCTTTTTATTTTTCAGATTAAAATAAATTCGTTTTTTTTTATCGTCTCTATTTTCTTTCTCTACATACAATGGTCGATAAATATTCTCATTTTACTTCTTTCCTTTTTAATTTTTTTACTAAATTCATTAATACTTTATCGAAACAATGTCTTTTAAATGTCCTTTTTAGTTAGTATTTTCTTTTTTTTACTTTCTATTTTATTTAAAGTTTTCTTTAAAAAGATACGTCGTTAATAGCCTTTCTATATTAAACCAGTAACAATTTATAAATCTTGGCAAAGCTACTTACAATGTTTTCTTTTCCTCTCCTTTTCCTTTTTTTCTCTTCTCTCTCTCTCGCTCTCTCTCTCTCTCTCTCTCCTCGTCTCTTCTTCCGTTAGCTCCTGTCTTTCGGCCGTGATCGATAACATATGGACTCTGGGGTCTAGTTTTAGAAGTTTATTCAAAATAAACAGAGGGCACAGATTGTGTAGTTATTTTGAATGGGAGAGAGAGGGAAAAACTAAAGAAATATATTGTTAGCCCATTTTTGGTCACCGCACCGGCCTGCCAGGCCTACTGGCAGTGAGCGAACCAGTTTATCCTCACCTCTGCTCTGTTCGTGAGTCAGGAAACAAAAGTTGTTGGAAAAGCTTTCCACCGACATGACGTCACTTCCGACTTCCGCTGCTACACAGGTAGTCATCCTACTCTCTGGGGCCCTATTATTTAACAACTGTTCCCATAACGTTTTATCAATATGAGCAAAATAATAAAACATAGACGATAATTAAAACAGTTACGCAGTATGTTATTGTTAAAAAAAAAAATGCTACACCAGAATTCTATCCTATCACCCCCGATTTTATTTTTATAAACTTTTGTTTACCCACAACAGGGTATATTTTCACTGAAGCTTAAGTGGTTATAGTGATATAAGCTATATTTATAAGGAAGCACCTGCATGTGCAGTTGGATAAACATATTCTTGTTCACATGACATTTACATTTATACATTTTGGTATGATCGGGGAATTGCAAAGGCGAGCTAGCCGAAAATGAAACTATTATACAAGAAAACCTACCGGCATCTACAGACGTGTACAAGATAATTTATCAATTGCAGACTTGTTACACCGGCCGTTCTTACACAGGAGAAACTACACCGGTTGTCACTATAAATAGTGCGAGTCACCAGAGACACAGAAGACAAAGCACAGTCTTGTAACTGTCTAGCCAAGAGCTAGTCACTTTCTTACTTTGTTAATACACTTGTTAAACCAACCCTCGACTTGACTTCCTTTATTTATTATTTACTGTGGAACAACTTCACAAGAAGACTAATTACAAAAATACGTCTACATAAAAAATGAATCAATAAATAATTTATTTGCACAAAAAATATATTACATATTTGGAAATATTAACTTTTACAAAAATAAGTGACTTTTGCTGGGAATAAGCCACACCTTTTTGATATGACGTTAATCAAAACAACCCAAACGTCAAAGTAACCCTAATCTTAACGCTGTTAAGCTTCTTGTAAGTATAATTTTACGATTTTGAATTTTAGACGCTACCGGTTGAACCGAAACGAATGAAGTCGTATGTCCAACCGGTTTCTACCTCGTCTTAAATGAGAGAGAGAGAGAGTGACCGTGGTGGCAATCGGGTGGCAATGACACACTAAATTATCGTTAATGATTTTGAGGAGGGTAAATTTAATGAATTTTAATTGCAATATTGACATGAAAATTAATAAAAATGCAGCGTTGCCTAGGTATGTATCAGAATCGTAAAAAATGTAAATACTAAGAAAGATACGCGGTTTTTCTTGAGGAAGTAGTAAGTAATTGATGTTTATCAATCAATAACAGTTGATGGACTATTGTGGGCAAACGCTACGTAAATTTCACTGTAAAAACACAGAAACAACTAATCGAGGAACAACTCGTCAACAAAAACACGAGTTAAATCTTACTTAAAGAACAAATACGCAAGTAAAGTTTTAGGAAACAAAAAACGTGTTGCTGAAAATAATGAAATATTATTTCCCCCCTGTCTCTCTCTCTCTCTCTCTCTCTCTCTCTCTCTCTCTCTCTCTCTCTCTCTCTCTCTCTCCTTAATCTGTAAATAAAGAATCCTTGTGTCCGTGGATTCATTCATAATTTAGTCACAAACATATTAAGAACAGGAGAATATTTTTTGTGTCTATTGAAAATAAATTTTTTTAACCCTTTTTTATCAGTTGTAAAGATTGAGTTTCCTTTTTTTGTTCATAAAAAACAAACTTGCATACGCGATTATTCTTTCCTTTCTTTATAATTATCAGCTATTATAAGGATTAAAACTACTCCGCCTTTTGATCATAAAATAAATTTGCATACGGCAGTATTGAAGTGAGCTAGACACACGTTCGTACAAATTAATTATATAGAAGAAAGAAAATTAAAAAAGAGTGATAGAACAGTAAAGAAGGAAACAACAACACTCCCTTATAGCAAAAAAAGATAAACATTAATAAGTAATTTCCGTAAAATACTATGTTGAACTGCTATTTATACGGTTTAGTAAATACGGGAGAGTTCTCCAAAAGGGAGATAATTCCAAATAGGGAAAATTATTTGTAATTGTATATTACATGTATTACATGCAGATTGGAAAAAACAACCTAATACCGAGCATAGTTTCCTTTTACATGATTAAATTTAAAAAATACATATACGATTTTCTACGATATAACAATAGTTTTTTTTTGTAAAATCATCAGCTTCTGTATTTTAAACGTTTAACACGAAATATGAAATGCTAGTTGACAAGTTTTTGTCGGTGTATTGAGTAAACATTTCCCCAGTAACTTATTTTCAATATGTGTAAATATGTGGGTTTGTTAATCATTGATACGCGCCATAAACTGGTATCGTCTTGGCCTTCTGGGCTTGATTTACGCCGGTCTATGGGTCTGTCCTGTGCAGTTCTAGGAGGTCCACCCTCCCAGGCGTTGCCCCCCCCCTTTGGGGAAAAGTAAGTTTGTTGCTTACTGCCTGAGGCGCCCCTACCGGGGAATGCCGACGGGGCTGCCCAGACAACTTTTAAATGGCCAGATTGCTTACCTTCTCGGGCGCTGGCTTTTCAAGTCCCACTTTCCCGACCCGACCTTGGGTCACATCTTACCTTGTGGGAGTAAGATACAACTGGCCTTGTGCCTAACCTCCTGGGGAGGTAAATAATATGTGGGTTTGTTAATATATCTATGAAATGATTTAAATAAAATAAATTATTGAAAGTTTTTAAAATGTTCATCTATATAGTAAACTAGACATAAGTGTGACCGGCTCCCTTCCATAATCATGTCTGCAAATATAATTTTATGAGCATAGAAGTGAGGGTTAATCTTACTAATAGTTGATAATAATAAAAAAGAAGGGAAATAACTCTTACCTAAGCAAATTTAATTTTTTAAGCAAATAATAAAAAGAGTAACCTTAATAGTATCTAGTAATAAAAAATAAAAAATATTTTTCCTTTTTAATACACACACAAATATATTCACTTATTATTATTATTATTATTATTATTATTATTATTATTATTATTATTATTATTATTATTATTATTATTATTATTATTATTATTATTATTATTATTATTATTATTATCATGTGTAATCACCATACTTCTAACACAAGTTATCGTCAGTGATTGCTCACTGATAATAACCGGTAGTGTTCCATGGTGTCTGAGTGACAACAAAGCTCCCCAGATTCCCAGAACTCTCCACCCTTTCTCGTTGACCATTTCACATGATTTTGCTGTATCGCAACAGCTGTTTACCATTAATTCATTGCTGGTAACGACCATTGGTCTAATCTGAGGCTGGTGCCATTACTTTTTGTTGGAGGGGGGGGGGGAATAAGTTCATGAAATGTCTTGCCGTTTCAGTTTCTTGGGTTCATATGGTAGTGTTCTTCCTGCGGTTTTGTTTTCTTCCTATTGTAACTTCCATGTGACTGGTTACCGTTCGTAGCATGTGCGGGTTGGTTTCCAATTTCTCTGTCTTTTCCCCCATTTTTATTAAATGGCCATAGTGCTCATACGATTATTGATATTATATTGACTTTCTTGATGCTCACAATCCTTTTCAGTCATTTTGCAAGTTCCTCGTATTTGCTTCGTTTTTCTGTTTCCCTGATATTCGATATGGGGTCTGCTGGAACGGAACAATATACGATTTGGCAGGATTTTTCTCGATTATTATGAAATCCGGTCTCCTTCCTTGTATGAGTTTATCCGTTTGCACCTCCATGTCCCGGGGGATTTAGTGATTTTTGTTTTCCTATACATTCTCTGGTGTATGTATGCACCATTTGCCCACGTTTTCGAAATGCAGTCATTTGCATAGTTTATAGTGTACTGATTCCCCACACAGTCGTTTCTGTTCTTGTATTCTTTTGAGGCTAGTTAGCTGCATTCAATAATTATTTGCTTTACTGTTCCGTCTCTTTGTCCACCCAATCTGGATTTATTGTTTTCCTGGCTTTTATCTATATTAGATGTAATGCATTGTTACGTGTAGCTGGTAGTAGAGATTCCGTTTCTTTTTCGAAGTGTCCTTTGCTTAGCTATGCCAAGAAGGGTTGCTGGGTTTCTTATCTTGTCATTCTTATTAAACGTCCATGTAACTGTTTTTCTTCCCAGATTTCTGTTTTTGTATTTTTGGTTCTGGTTTGGGTGCTTCCCAAATTGTTCATTGGGTTGTTTTCTCTTGTTGTGGTTATCTTTATTTTCTGTGTTCTGGGTTATGAATTTTTTACTAGCAAATATATACTCCCTCTGGTTACATATTCTTGCGATCCTTCGTGTATTGAATGGTGATGAACGTACCTATATTATACTGCCTCAACAAGGCTAGGTAATGCCTGGGAGGTGGGTATCATAACGAACGAACATATACTACACTACTCCCTCTCAAAGGTTGGGATAATATATGGGAGGATGTTATCATGACAACAGAAGAAATACGTTATTACCCATTCACCACTAAATAAAGGGAGGTAATGCCGGGGGATAGATTTATGACAACAGAAAAGATACTGTACTATCCACCGCTTGAATTGAACATCGGGAAATAGTACATTAATCTGCAATAGTAAACTAAATTGAGCATTATAACATAGTACAATTAATAAAAGTAATAGTATAGTTTCTGCATTCAGACAGACAGATACAAAATGTCCATTAGAAATATAATGCTATTATTATTATTATTATTATTATTATTATTATTATTATTATTATTATTATTATTATAGTTCTTTTCTATGTAATAGTTTCATGGTATGTGCTCGATTGGTATCAAATCTCTGGTTTCCCCCTGTAAACCATTCATGCGAAAACCTCGTCTAGCTACAACCACGGTACATAATTTCTCTATCTTCCCCCGTGTACCTACAGTTAAGTAGGACTTCCATGGACAGAGTTTCATTCCAACAACTGTCCGTCTGTGTAATAAAATACGACAGAACAACTTTCCAACCGACTACAGCATGGTCGTTTTCAAGTCTAATGTTAACAAATTCATTAGAGCTGTTCTCTTAAGTAATACAATTTTGCCCAGATAATGTTCAATTGTCTACAATACTCATGGTTTTGATCTCGCTATCCACCTGCCACCAACCCTTAACCAATTGTCCTCAACCTTGATGAGCGATGACTCGTTAGTAAAAAGAATTCTAACGTCTAAAAGCTTCCGTCGCAAGATTACTAAATAAAAATGTTTATATTTTAGTCTATCTCTTTTAAATATGTTATACTGAAGTTATGTCGCATATTGTAATACAAGTTCTTGCAGATTATTAGACAGAACTAAATACATTATACACATCTTTTTACGAAATTAACATTCACCTAGCTTTTATCACAAAAAAACAATGTCTAGACACGAATGTGATTAATCAATTATATTCAAACAGAAAAGTTCTTAGCGAGAAAAACGTTTTGTTTCTTGAAAGTTAATAATATACGTGGTTTTTTGTTGTAATGTCTTTTATACAGCGATACAAGTGGCGTATTGGTAATTGACTAAGAAATATATAAGTTTCCTTCACTTCCGCAGAGGTTGTTTCATTCATGTTCTTACATAGTAACAGTGTGAATAAGCCATGATTCAAGAAATTATTAAGGATACGAACAATTAAGAAAAAAGATCCGGGTTTAACTCTTTGATACTAGTCCAACCAATTCTGTAAAGCCAGATCAACTACGCCAGGGGTTCATGCTTGAATTTATATAACCGAGTTAAAATCCAGTCAAATCTATTCACGCATCTATGTAAGGAGATTACCCTGTCATAATCGGGAATGCAAGATGAGGAATACAAATGATAACCTTGACGGTAACAAGATTGTTTCGTTCGTGGGCTACAAAAAGATAACATTTTATGTAACAAGATGGATCTATATTTATTTATATACAGATAAATACACATCAGAGATAGACGTAATTAACGACAGTAAGCTAATCTTACACTCTGTAATAAATACAGTGTAAGATAAGCTTACTGTTCCTAATTAATTCTACCCCTCCACACGAGAGGTAAAATTAGACACACGATCAGTATTTGATATGAGTTGAAATCTAGCTCCTTTAAAAGGGGACTTTGGATTGGCAACAACTACTGGTCCGATGTTCTTATTTCCCCTCTAGTGAAGAGTTAGACATAAGGTATGTTTTAATAGAGGGGATACCTATATACTCCCAACAAATCACACTCTGGATGAAATAAACATAAGAAATCGAGTAATATTTCTCCTCTACTACAGAGAATAGATACCGCATCTAGACCACAACTAAATTTCTGTCTATTGTGAAATGTAGGGGGAACCCATTTTTTTAACGTTTTTAGTTAATTTTTGGATATATATATATATATATATATATATATATATATATATATATATATATTTAAAACTAATGTAAACAGACATCTCGCTGCGCAGATCCCAATCTAGGTTGACCACCCCCTACCTCCTCCCCTTTGCTTTTACTCAGTGGCCCGTTACGTCTACAGTGGCGGCCTACCTTGTTTGGGGTGAACTATGTTAAATATATATATATATATATATATATATATATATATATATATATATATATATATATATATATTCCACAATTGTATAACGATCTATGCATTAGTTTAGGAGATTATTCTGTACATATGAATATATATACATATAAATATATACATATACTTAACGTTATATATATATATATATATATATATATATATATATATATATATATATATATATATATAGTAAGACATGTAGGTAAATGTATTGAAACATGTATTTATAAATATTAATATATATATATATATATATATATATATATATATATATATTTCTGCTCTATATTTTTATTGATCACTCTCATAAACCCGGTTCAACTCCACTGGATTTATACCCTGTGGATCTATACCATACTCGGATTATATATATATATATATATATATATATATATATATATATATATATATATATTTGTTTGAAAATGTATCTCTAAGTGTTTTCAGTTATCACTGAATATTTGTTGAGATGGTTCTGATACACAAGTGGCACGTCAGTGCAGAGAAGGTAAACGACGACAAGCAAAATATAAAACTAAAAAACGAAATCAATTTGAAACGTTTGATTAATCATGTCTAGACGTGAACAAAGAAGAAAACAAAGTTCAAAGTTCAAAACACAAATAACAAAAAGCGCATGGGTGTGCAGGGGAATAAGCACCAGCTAAAATGAGTTGGAGTAAAAAAAATCGTGATGATTAATAAAGGAAAGTGATAAGATGAAAAAGAAGATGTTGTCAAATAAAAGAGAGATAGGGAAAAGTGTCTGATCGCCAAAATGAGTGTCGAATTAAAAGTAGTGAGTCTCACGCAGTCCTTTTCTTTAAATAATCAAATTTTTAAATTCTATCGTGTACTTCTATTATTTATATACTTAAGTATTATGTTTGTAGGTTCTGACATTTACTGTGTTTTTTTAGGTTGTGTAATAGTTACGGTTGTCCGTGATGTGTATACACCATTATACACCCGTATTCGTCGTCGTCGCCGGGAACCCAAGCTCTTTATCGATCGTCTGTTGAGAAAACCACTCGGACGCTGATGTTAGTTTATTAGAAGTGTATTAATCAGAAAGGAACAGTCACAGGGAAAGATCAGTAGGATACAAACTAACACATTAAAGTCACGGGTTTCTTGTGTGCGTGCGTGCGTGCGTGCCAGAAAGAGAAGTACAAACATATTGATAGACGGTTAGATAGCTTAGCAGGATACAACTAGCTTATATGTGCACCACCTTCCTATCGGGAAAGTATCTATTACGCGTATTCTTTGTGTAAAGTGTCGCCAGAAAAGATATAATTATGTCTACCTGGAAGTCACATGATTTCGTCAACTTCCGTTTCTGAGATCACCCCTGACTCCTAGATGTCGCTCAAACTTTTCCATTCAAATGCCGGATTTCGTTATTCCACGATTTTTAAAGATAAACATTTGATGCAGTTAAAAATTAAAACGGTGTCAAAAGAAAGAATAACAAAGTCTATTCATACAACATAATTATTTGTTATTGAAAACTCAACACAATGCAGACTAATCAGTACTTAAAAAATGAGAGGTCAAATAGCCCGAGGACATTTAGGTGAACGCTAAGTGTTCGTTCTCGCTGGTGCCGAATGCATTTACGTGTATTTATATCAATTTTTATGAAGATATATGGGTGTATTAACGTACCTTCATTTTGTTAGTGAAATAGTTTATGTTTGTTCATTTCGATTAGCGCCATGTGCGTTTATGCGTTTGTATGAATTGTGTACATGCGTTCGTTCAACAGCTGTATGTACAGGGTGGGCAAAAATAAGGGTCCTATTTTTAAAAATTCATAACTTTTTTATTTATTGATTTTTTTTTTTTTTTTTTTTAGAATAAGTAAAGGACCCCTTCCGAAGCAAGCATGAACCGTATTAGCCCTAAGGAACGTACCCTCATTTAGAAAACATTATTTTTGCTTAAAAAACTCAAAACAGTGTAAAAAACAATACTTTAGTTTTTGTAAGTTTTAAGAAGTGTTTTTCGGCTAAAATTTGTTTTGTTTATTTCAAAAAATCTCGGAAGGGTCAGTCTACACACACATCAAGTTTGGTGAGTTTAACTTTTATTTTGTGGAAGTTATTCAAATTCAAGTTATTCAAATTTAAAGATAGGACCCTTATTTTGGCCCACCCTGTATATGCTGTCGCCGTGCTTTGTAGTCTGTGAAGGTGTCGTTCGTATCTCGAAACTCTTTGGCCGTGAGCCGGAATTAGCTTTTAAGGACGTACCTACGTTCGGCGGGCAAATACGAAGAATACAGGGACAAAAAGAAAGACATATCGAAAGACCTGGTAGGACGACACCAGATGATGAGGTTCTACAGTAAGGAGATTTAAGGGATCAGATAATTTCGGAGATACTAGATGTTTTACATGTGTGTTTATAGTATGTTCTTGTAACTCGAACTATTAACTCGTCACTTCGCTATGTACTCTCTGTGAAAGGAAATTTGTTTATTTTTGTTAGTTCTAGACTTCGATCTTGACAATATGTGGACATAATTAAAAACTTTTACGGAAACTTACATTTTTTTTTCATATTTCTACTGGCGCTTCTTGATTGCGGGAAACTGTCTTCCATGGAGAGGAGCTATTTAGAAAGTAATCCCGGTTGCCGGAAAAGACGCTGCGTATTAAACCGATTTTGTTGTCACGTTTCATGTGCATGCCGGCGCTGAGTATAGACCAACATATAATTACTCTTATCTCGAATTAATCTCTGATCATTCAATGAATACTTGATTCTTAAAAAAAGAAACAAGCAACTAAATTGCAACCTTATAACCTTTAAAAACTTTTGAACAATCGTGAAACAAAAAGCGACATATAACAGTAATACAAAGCACAGAATAAAATGACGAGGAGGGTGGGTACGGTGTCGGTGTCGGCGTCCGTGTCGGCGACGAATGTACCGAGTAAACAGGTGGACTGGAAATGGCAGTGCTTGTGTCTTCAGGCTTTGCAGTCGGTGTATCAGAAGCGCGAAATGCAGGACTGTTAATGAAACTTGTCTACATCAAAGAGCCGCTCTGGAATAGACTCGTGACGTCTTCGTTGATTGCCGACGGCGGTCGAACGCATAAAAGTCGAAGGGAAGGGAGAGGGGCGATCGGCAATTATTCTTAAAATGATAAAGAAGAGAAAGTGCGTGGAAGATGACATAGAAGATAACAAAGTGAGGAGGAAGGAAAACAGAGATCTAAGAATAAACAGAAGATCAATCAGAACAAGATGGAAGAGAGAGAGAGAGAGAGAGAGAGAGAATAGGAAAGAGAGATCAAGAAAATTGGAAGATGAGGAATAAGAATAGGAAGAAAGACAATCAATACAAAAGGAAAAAGTAAAATATTAAAGTTGTAGTAATAGTAATAGTAATAGTAATAGAAGTCGTCGTTGTTGTAATAGCAAAATAAACGTGGGAGGAAAGAGAGAGAGAGAGTTTACGTGTGTGCGAGACAGAGGAAGAGGGGGATAGAGAAGCGAATGAAGGAGACAATCACTTTTAAAATAACGAGATAAAATGAAACAAGAAACAGGAAAAATAGAGAAAACGGAAAAACTACATTGAAGAAAGCGAGAAGTAAATAAATAAGATAACAAAGAGAAAAGGATAAAACAAGTGGACGAAATAGGAGAAGAAACAAAAAGATGAAAAAGAAACGAGTAGTAGAAGAAACAGAAGTAGACAGCCTGTCAGGTCTGAGTTTACTAGTCTGTATTACAACTCGATTATTCCGCTTTCGACCTTCTTCGCTTCTTTCAACTATGAGTACAAATGTTTTTACGTTATCGCTAATAACGGCCGATGCATTTAACTTAATTTAGAAAACTGTTGATGTCATGACGTTACATGTTTTAAAGATATCAACGGCAGGGAATATTGTTTTTTATGCTTATTAACAGAAGCTCACATTTTACAGTTCGACCTCCTCCCACTTCTTCATCCCATGTCCACGTCTTCCGCTTCTTAATGCGTTGCCTAGTTTCCTAGGCTTACTAACATACCCAATTCATCTTCTTTAGACAAATTCATCTGCTTCCGCTATCAGTTGACAAATTAATACAACAGGAAGGAAAGAACGAACCAAATAACTTACTAGCAAAAAATAGTAATAATAGTAATAGTAACAACAATAACAACAGCCATTACAATAATAATAATAATAATAATAATAATAATAATTATTATTATTATTATTATTATTATTATTATTATTATTATTATTATTATTATTATTATTATTACTAGTAGTAGTAGTAGTATAATTACTATTGTAAGAATTATTATTATTATTATGATAAGTAAATACACGGAACTCGTTAGATAATTGAAGCAAATACACTGAACTCGTCAGAGAATTAAAAGGGGCATAGAGTATGAAGAAAGTCAATATAATACCAATAATCGTAGAACTATGAACAATACAAAAAACTGGGAAAAGACTAGTAGACATTGAAATTAAAAGAAACACTGACAAAATACAGCTAGAATCTTAATGAACATACTTAGATGCGGTAACCAACTCACACAAGCTACGAATGCTAACCAGTAACATGTAAGTTACTATAGGAAGAAAACAAAACAATAGAAATAACACAACCACATGAAACCAAGGAACAGAAAATTCAATAAATTCAATAAACACTCCAACCCATCCAACGAAAGTGGTGGAAACAACCTCGGCTGATACCACACACAATACTTGTGAAGGGTTAAGGAGGATGGAAAAATCAAGGAGGGAGAGAACTAACCCGACCTCGACTAGTGAGTGCGAAGAGGACTGGGGCCTTGGGGAGGATTATTGCAACCCAAATTCAAGGGAATTCCTGAGGTCGTTCCCAGCAGGTAATTAATGGTAAGCGTATGTTGTGATAACGCAAATTCATTTGAAATAGTTATCGAAAGAGGTGGAGAAGACTAGGAATCTGGAAATAATTGTTGTCTATCAGACACTAGGGAATATCACGGGTGATTATCAGTAAGCACTCAACGATGATGACCTGTGTGAGAATTCATAGTAAGTAGAAATAATAATAATAATAATAATAATAATAATAATAATAATAATAATAATAATAATAATAATAATAATAATAATAATAATTATTATTATTATTATTATTATTATTATTATTATTATATTCCACTGAGATAAAAAATACAGATAGGCATTTTCCAAGGAAACATCATGCCACAACTAATATTTATATATACGTATGATGCCACTCAACTATCTACTAAAGATATGTGATGCCGAATACGAGTATAAAGATACAAAACAAAGTATAAACCACCTCATGTACACGGACAACCTGACGCTATTTGTGAAAAGCAAAAACGAACTGGAAAAACTGATTAATACGACCAGAATCTTCAGCCAGGGAGTTCAAATCGAATTTGGAATGGAAAAGTGTGCACTCCTAGAGATTAAAAGATGAAATCTGGACACAATGGAGGGCATGGAACTGCCCACCTAAGATGAGATCAGGGCGCTAGGCGAACAGTATAGCAATACATATATGTGAGTTCTAGAAGCTTACACTATCAAATCTACAGAAATCTAAGAGAAGGTTGATAAAGTATATTTGCGAAGAACTAGGAAACTCTTAGTAACGAAATTATATAGCAGAAATCTAGTAAAAAGAATAAACACCTGAGGAGTATAACTAATAATATACTTTGGATCATTCATAGACTGGACTAAAGAAGAAGTCAGGCACCTTTACCAGAGGACTTGCACATTAATTACTATGCACAACGAACTACACCTAAAAGACGATACAAACAGACTGTACGTGAAAATAAAACGAAGGACGAAGAGAACTGGAAAGTATAGAAAATCGAGTCGAAGACACAAAAAGGGCTGGAGAACACGCAAAATTTGAGCAGTGCAGCAAGAGACACCGTTCCAATGAACAACTCGGGAAGCACCGAAACCAGAAACAAAATAACAAGAAAACTAAAGTAGGGAAAAGACAGCTATATGGGCGTTTCATAAAAATGACCAGAGAAGAGACCAACAAACATTTCTGGGCACGTGAACAGAGAAAAGGAATCTCTACTGACAGCTGCACAGAAGAATGCGATTACGACTAACTACATGCAAGCTGAAACTGATTAAACCCATGAAAACAGTAAAAGAAGATCATGCCAATAAAGAGACGGAACAGCGATTCACATAATAAGTCATTGCAGATAACTAGCATCAAAAGAATACAGAAATAAACACGACTACGTGGTAAAAAGTTGTAAACTGGAAACTATGCAAACGTCTGCATTTCGAACACGCGAACAAATGATACAACACTAACCAGAAACAGTACATGAACACGAAAATCACAACATTCTATGGGGAAAGAGGTGCAAACAGATAAACTCATACAAGCAAGGAGACAGGATTTCATAAAAGTCAACAATGAGGAAACATCCTGCCAACTCGTAGATTTTGCCGCTCACGAAGTTCACAGAGTTGCCAAGGAAACGGAAAAACGAAGTAAATTCGGGGTACTTTCCAGAAAAGTAAAAAGTGTATGGAGCATAACGAAAGTCAATATAATACTAATAATCGTAAGAGCACTCGGAACAATCCCTAAAAACCTGAAGAAAAAAAAACTAAGAGAAATTGAAATCAAAGACCATACAAAAGACGGCAATGACGAAAGCAGCCACATCTTAACGAAAATCCTCGAATGCGGAAACCAACCAGTATAAGCTACGAACGGTAATCAGTGACATGGACGTTACTATTGGAAGATAACAAAACTACGTGAAGAACACCACCGCGTGGACCCAAAGAAACAGAAACTGCAAGAATTTTTTAAAAAAACTACCCCACCTTAACAAAGAATACGAAATAATAGACGTGCCGGCACCAGCGTCGGCTGATACAACACAACATTTTCGTGAAAGATCAACAAGGATTTGAAGACTGAGGAGGGAAAGCACTTACCAGACCTCCGATAGAAAAGTGCGGAGAGTACTGGGATCTTGGGGATTTGTATCACCGCCCAAATCCCAGAGAAAACAAATAGTATTTTCGGAAACGAATAAAACGACAGTGACGCTTCGTGGTTCAGAGGTAAGTCTGTCGGTTACTGTACTCGTCCGTAGCATCAAAAGTAGTAGTAAGGGTTCGAATTGACTAATTTAGAAAGTTTTACAATAAAATTGTTATCTCGGACCCGTACCCTACAGTGATATAGTAAATTCAGCAATCATTTGTTTCCCCCCAGAGCCAACTCAATGCGAACCCTTACTACAACGGACTTACTTTTGAAACACGAAGCGCCACAGTCGTTCTATTCGTTTCCGAGTATATTAAACTTAAAATATTTATCTACAAAATAAAAATTCCAAGCTCAAATTTATTACAACAAAAACGAATAAGACAAGAGTAGCGCCTCGTGGTTTCAAGGTACGTACACTGGTTTGTGTGCGTTCTTCTTTGACGCCTAAGGAGCTTGTGTTCCCGTGTTCGAATTGAGGTGTTTCCGTGACCGGAGGAATAGAATATAATAATTTATATTTCTATATTTTTTTGACTTAATTTTAAAAGTTTTACAATAAAATTGTTATCACGGAACCGTACCCTACAGTTACATAATAAATTCAGCAAGCATGTATTTCCCTCCAGAGACAACTCAGTTCGAACCCTTACTACAACTTTGGTTGCTAAAGACGAGCACAGTTACCGGCGGACTTACCTTTGAAACACGATGCGCCACTGTCGTTCTATTCGTTTCCGAGTATATTAAACTTAAAATATGTATCTACAAAATAAAAATTCCAAACTGTAGTTTATTACAACGAAAACGAATAGGATGAAAGTAGTGCCTCGTGGTCCAGGGGTACGCACGCTGGTTTGTGTGCGTCCTTGTTAAACGCCTAGGAGTTTCTGTTCCCATGTTCGAATTGAGGTGGTCCCGTGACCAGAGAAGTAGTTGGCCTTGAGGCGAAACATGATGCTTGGTGAATCAAGGGAGGTGCGAGAGCGCTCTATCCCTTAATCGACCTCAAAAAGGGCCTATGCTGGAAATTTCATTTCTTTGATCAATCATAATTCAAAAATCAATAAACCAAATTAGTTCAAACTTAGCACAAATTTTTTTTGATAGGTTTTATAAGGGTGTAGCATTTCAGCATCATTAGTCAAGGCAACCCAGATAGAAAGGCCAGGCATGATTTTGTGTTATCCGTGTGTACGTACGTATGTTCCATCCTGTATCTCATCAACTATTTGATGGATTTAGCTGATTTTTGACAGAGATAGAGGTTCTAGGGTCTAGTTGATGGCATTTAAATTTCAGTTTACCATATACCTTAGTTTTCTAGAAAATTCTAAAAAACCTTGAAAATGACTATTGTATTGAGCCAACGCACATACAGACACCAACGCATGCATTGAAAAAGTATTTCACAGTTCTCTCTCTGTCTTTCTCTCTCCCTCTCTTACTCGTCATTCAAATGTTTAACCGAAGAAAACGTGCATAAACGTCGTCTCCTCCTCCTTCAACGCTGAAGCGACAGTGGCGATCGGGGTCAGTTAATGGGTTAATTAAGTTAATTTTGATCTAGTTAACAACTTCATTTCGTTAGCTCTGTGGTAAAGTCGCTGCTTTTCAGCTAGATGTTACCGTTTCGATTCCAAGTCTATCCATCCAATTTTGTTGTTGTTTATTTATTGAATTTCTTTAGGAGCGTGACACTCGTACGTACACCTTAGCGTATTAATATTTAGATAATCATTGTCATTCAGACTCCAGACAACACTATCGGTTATTATTTGTGAGCAATCAGTTACACATGTGTGATAACTCCTAATGAGTTTAAATATTACTACTACTACTACTAATACTACTACCACTACCATTACTACTACTAATAATAATAATCGAATCAAATAGAACTAATACTTCTAGAAATCATATAATCTTATACACGTAAAATAAGTTGTGACACACGCCTCGACTGATACCACACACAATTGCCGTTAAGGATCAAACGGGATTCAAAGACCACGAAGGGAGAGCACCATCCGTTCGTCAATTGGAAGGTCCTAAGATATTGTAATCTGAGGGATTTATATTTCATTCATATTTCAAGCTCATCCTTTACGACGAAAATGTATGACCTCACACTACAGTAAGACATTTCGGAACTATTAGACGGTTCGATTGAGAACGCCTACCACACCTTCCTTACAGATTAGATCAGGCCATCTCTCATTTCCGCAAATTCCCCGCCCTCAAAGAGGTAAGCAAAGGAGTCTCCTCCGTAGGAAGAGTGAAGTGAATTACACAATAAATAAATAAATGGCTCCTTCTTTGAGGATACCCCCATCTTTGATGAGCTTTGGGGCTGGGCTCTATTCAAGACCTCAATTAGAAGACATACATAAAATCTATTGCTAAAGTAGCTGGGGAAATAGTTGGATAATTATACTGCTCCAGAAATAATCTCCCGACGCAATCCTATACCTGTATAAGAGTCAAATACGTCCTAAAAGGAAGTATTCTTACCACATCTGGCATGTTGTCGCTCAGATCACCATTACCATATTAGACAGAATACAAAACCGACTTCGAAATCTTATGGGAGATGTACTTTTCTCTTCTCTACCACCTCTTTTTCACAGAAAAAAATGTTGCTAATCTTTCCATACTCTATCGTAATTTTCCTCATAGGTGCTCGACTGAGCTCTAATCTGCTTGTAAATCATTCACAGTAAAAGTTCGTTTAGCTACAACTGTACATAATTTACCTTTCTTCCTCGGTGTTCATAAAACTGAACGGAACTTCCGTTAGCAGAGTGTCTTTCCACGAAGTATACATCTCCGGAACACAATACCATGGAGCTGCATTTCAGTTGACTACAACATTGTTTTTTTTTTAAGTCAAATGTTAACAAATTCTTTCTGAGCCGTCCTATAAAATAATATAAGTCTGTCTACTTTCAACCAGCGGTACCAATCAGCACGGTGTTGTTTAACCGTCCACTTGACAAACTAATTAGCCCTTATCCTCGAGTGGCCTTTGGCCCATAATAAGCGGTGACTCGTAACTGAATAAAAACAAATAAAAACTCACTTCAAACGTGTACATGTTGAATGAAAACAACACATTGTCTTTCGATTGGGAAAAAATATGTTTTAAAGAAACGAGCTTGTATTGAAAAATGAGGCGAACATGTTTTCATGTGTTGTATATGGGTTGTTTTATTGCAGGCTCGTATTAGCTCTGAATATGCATTCATGAAACTATTATATATTTGCATCCGGAGGGCGCATCGACATTGTCGCCAGACTCGTCTTCCTCAGCGCTTCATTATGCACCACTTACGCCCCATTTCTATCTCTCGTTCCGTTTTACTCACATTCAATCTAGGATCATTTTATCACAGACAGTAGCGCTACTGTAGATAATAACACTAATTTTTATCAACATTTTATCGTTGCTTTCCCTCTTACACAAATAGATGTTATTAGCATTGCTATTAACATCATCATTGTTGAGTTCGATGGTGTCTTTCTTTTTCTCCATTTTCCTTTTTATTATTCGTCTTCTGTTTCTACCGATTCTGGTATTTTTCTCTTCTTGTGTTTCTAATATATTTTTTTCTTCTACTACAACTTTTTCTTTTCTTCTACTTTCTTGTTATTCTTTTTCTTCCTCCTATTGCTTTTTTCTTTCTTTAAACTTCTTCTTCTTTTTCTTCTATTTCCTCTTTTAACTAATATTTCTACTTTTCTTAATTTGTTTTTTTTTGCTACTTCTTTTTCTATTACTCCGTATTCATAGTTTTCTACATTCTTTTCTTTGTTGCGTTTCTTCTTTTCTTCTTTTCTTCTTTTCTTCTTTCCTTTTTTCTCTTTCTTGTTCTGCGTTATCATCTTTGTTTTTTTCTTGTGTTCTTCTCCTCATATTTGCTTCTTCTAATTCGTCTTGTTTTCTTTATTTTTTCCATTTCTTAACTTTCTTATTTTCTTATTGTTTTTTTTTCGTTTGATTATTATTATTAGTAGTAGTAGTAGTAGTAGTATTACTACAACTACTTTTATTATTATTATTATTAATATTATTATTATTATTATTATTACTACTACAACTACTTTTATTATTATTAATATAATTATTATTATTATTATTATTATTATTACTACTACAACTACTTTTATTATTATTAATATTATTATTATTATTATTATTATTATTACTACTACAACTACTTTTATTATTATTAATATTATTATTATTATTATTATAATAGCAATGATAATAATAATAATAATAATAATAATAATAATAATAATAATAATAATAATAATAATAATAATAATAATAATAATAATTCGATGTTTCCGCCATCTTTATCGTTATAAAAAAGAAGGACTGAATTCTATTTCTCTTTATTCCGCTCAACCCCGTTTTTTTATTATTTCTTTTCGTTCCATTTCCTTTCGTTTTGCTTTTTATATTTATTTTGCATTTTTAATGTTCAATTCGTTTTTCTTTTATTTCGTGGTTGTTCTAAATTGCAATCCATCAAACAAAGTAAGTTTACGGCGACGAACACGGAACGGAAGAAAAATCGAAGGAAAAAGACACCAAAAATGTTTCTTTGTTGAGTCTTAAGTTTTTCTCTATCTCTTCTGACTTTTTTTGCCTTTAGTCGTCTTGCTAATGATGACATTGTTTTCGATGATAGACCCCCGCCTCCATTTTGTATTTCGTTTTTACCAAACTTCCTTTTGAATTATTCCCTTTTCTACCGTATATGTTTACAATTTTTGATTATCAGAGAAGAGGAAGTAACTACGAATTCCATTGGCGTTCTCGTGGATGGGTGGAGGTGATGTAGTTTCGGTTGTCGTTGAAAGAATAAATAAGTTTTTTTTTTTAAATTAGTTTTGGTGTATTTCTATTTTGTGTCACTAATGGTCATGAATTGAAAACGTACATTCATAGATGGTAGTAAATACGTGAGTGGAATGAGAGTATAGCATTTTTAATAATGGAAGTGAGAAATAAAGAGAGACACTGAGATAAAGAGAGAGAGAGACACACACACACACACATATATATACATATGTATATATATATATATGTATATATATATATATATATATATAGATATATATATATATATAGAGAGAGAGAGAGAGAGATGTATACATATACGAAGTAGGTATATATGTATGTATATATATATATATATATATATATATATATATATATATATATATGAGGAAGTCTTACAAATAAAGACGAAGCGTTGATGAATATATAAAAACACATCCTTTTTGGTTTTTCATTTTTAATTTCCCATATATATATATATATATATATATATATATATATATATATATATATATATATATATATATATATATATATATACATATATATACATATATATATATATATATATATATATATATATATATAAGAGAGAGAGAGAGAGAGGATAATCTCCTAAATTAATGAACGGATTATTGTGATTTTTTTATGTATATTCTTGACAAACAGTGAGTAACATGGGCACATTCTTTTTTATAAACTTTTATATTTTGAGGGGCATGCATATAAAGTCAAATATAAACGACATAAATCCATTCAAAATATTTAAAATGCCTATGTTAAAAACATCTCCATATTTAACCAGTTTGAAATGTGGTGAAGATAAATTTTAAATATATTGTAAAATTTTAATTATTAACAGGTGATCACATTCCAAATACGGAATCTTATCTCATATTTTAAAACGTTATAAATTTACCGCATAACTCGAACTCAGCATTCATGAATATGCAAGTCCGATCCTCCGCCTGAAGACAATTGAGAGAAGTCTGGCGAAAGTACTCGCAGACAAAAATGGAATAAAGCACCTATGGATCCTACATCCGACAATTAGAAAAGAATACGAGAAAGAGTATCCAGAAGATCGAGAAGATGAAAAAAAAAGATTGATGAAACAAAAATTGTATGTGATATACAACAACGTATGTTTAAATGTAAACATGCTGCCTAAACACGCACACACACACATATACATGTATATTGTTTTAACTGATTTACTCCTTAATTAATGAACATATCAATGTAAATTTTGGGATATATATAATACGCAGACAAATAGTGGCACATTGTATGGTTGTTATAAATGTTAACACTTAATGGGTGCATGTATATAAAGTGAGGTATGTGTATATGTTAATAATTTTTATGTGTAGGATCCATATCTAAACTAAGTAACCAATCATTACAAATCTTGGAATACATCGTGTACATTTTCATGTAGAATGCAATATACATAATAGCAGATAGTAGCATACTTTTTGTAAAAAATAAAAGAAGGTAAAGGTAGAAGACTGTTCAGTGTAGAAGACTGCGTAAATAACCCCCCAAAATAACTTGAAACACGCATAACCCAGAACATAGAAAAGCTTATCTTCGCAAAAGCGACATCATTAAATAACACTACAGGGGACAGCAAAACTGGAAAGAAAAAGACGACAAAAGAAAAGTTCGATGGGGAAGCAGTTACATGTACAGTGTATATGACGTTACAGGGAAGATACACACGAAAACGTATATACATTGCTACAAAATTGACACTTGAGCAGAAGAACGGAATCACTAACACAAGCTGAACAGAAAAACGCAAGAAGAACCAACTAAAAGCAAGCTAATATAGCAAAACACAAGAAAACAACAAATGTAGACTCGGTGAACAATGAGACGAAACGGTAAATCACATAATCACTGAATGCTCTAAAATAGGCCAAAATATATTAAAAAAACAAGTGTGCATGTGTGGGGAAGACAGCACACTGGAAACTATGAAAACAGCTGCTTTTGACACAGGAAAAACCTGACAAATCGTACATTTCGCCCTCCGAGCATATCACAGGGTATGGATCAAGAATACAAAAAAGGGAGCAAATACATGGAATTTGGCAAAGAATTGAATATGGAACATGAGAAAAGTCAATATAATAAAAATAATTGTAGGTGCACTGGGAACAGTCCCGAGGAAAATGGTAAAAAGACTAGGACAAATTGGAATCAATTGATAGATGAGAATTATACAATAGACGACAATGAATGAGAACCGTCAAAATCTTGAAAAGAATGCGGAGACTAACCCACATAAATATATTAACACTTACCACTCACACGTGCGTTGAAATGGAAATGAAACATAAATATACGAAATTCATCACACGGGCCAAATGGGACAAAAACTAGCAGAAATGCCATAAATTGCTGCTCTCTTCAAAAATATAATAAGATAAAAACGCATATTATTTCACCAAGAACGATTCAGAAGAATCAACGATGATGAAAAACCTGAAGAGGGAGAACGCGAATAAGATCTCCATTGAAAGGTGTGGAGAGTACTGAAACCTTAGGGAGACTTATTGCCATTAAAATATTCTGCTAGCGATAAATCAATGGTAAGGGGATTTTGCGATTACACAAAATGATTTGCAACGCTGATCGAATGGGCGAAGAGTGTTAGAAAACAGGAAGAATTTGCTTTCATTCAGACTCTAGGGAAAACCACTGGTTATTATCAGTAATAAATTAGTGATAATGACTTCTATAAAACACTTTATATGAGTAAATAAAGCAAATAAAATAATAATATGGGAAATTAAAGGCACAGAATTCGCTGAAACATGGGAATACAAACAGACAAAATAATAGTCAATATAGAAGAAAAAACTACTGAATCGCAGATTCCGTCATCCCAACAGACAACGGGCTAGAAAGAAAGGAAGCAGAAACTTACAAAAAGTACATCGAACTTCGCAGAGAACTAAAAAGAGAAGTACTATGATAGTAATGATGGTAGGAGGTCTACGAAGAGTACCGAAAACCCTTAGAAAAGACTATAAAAAATTGAAACCAAAGCAAAGATTGATAACAAACAATGCACAGTAGTGTTAAACACAGCCGAACCTTTCAATAAATCTCATATAACTAAACAAACGTTAACCAGTCACAGGCAAGCTGAAATAAAAATGTAAAAAAAAACATGGAGAAAACATCACAAGAGCCATAGGGAACTTAAACTGTCAGAACTCACATAAACAGCCCATCTCCCCACAAAAAAACACGGACACATATAGTGGCGGAGCCTTAGCTAGTACAACACAAAATGGTCAAGAAGGGACAAGGAAAATGGAAAAACCGAGAAGAGAGAGCACCAAGCACACTTCCACTGAAAAGGTGTGGTAAGTATTGAACATTTTGAGAGGCGTTTTTCACGCAAATTACAGAAAAGGACAACGGTTTGTGTCAGCGAGGAATCACAGTAAATGGTCGTTGCGATAATGAGAAATTACATTGAATGGGTATAGACAGAGGCGGGGAGTACTGCAACACCGGGGAGATTTGTTGTGACTCAGAATCTAGAGTACACCACTGCTTATTGTCATAAGTTATACTGACTTGTGTGAAAAATCATAATAAATAAATAAATAAGTAAACAACAACAACAGCAGCAGCAACAACAACAACAACAACACCACCACCACTACCAACAACAACAACAATAATAATAATAATAATAATAATAATAATAATAATAATAATAATAATAATAATAATAATAATAATAATAATGATAATAATGATAATAATAATAAATGTCTGAAAAAATATATATTGTCAATAATCGTTTCTATTGCTCGTGTTGTCAGGTGAAAGATTGTTTTTAGACGAAATCCTGTGTCGAAGGTGATACTGAAAAAAAGAAATTTGGAAATTAGTTCGCCAGAATGGTGTCATCAATTGGGAATAAACGGCTAGCAAAGATTAAACAAATCACAACATATTGTTTTTATTAGTTTGTTCTCTAGTTTATTTTACACGGTTTAATTGTAACTTGAAATTCATACTCTAACTTTATATCGATATATAATATATATATATATATATATATATATATATATATATATATATATATATATATATATATATATATATATATTAATATTATGTAAACCTCAGAGAATTTTGGAAAGGAACTTTCACAAAACAAAGCAGTTTTTATTTGCATGCAGTTGTTTCGGCCTACCCTAATCACATATCTTTTAAGGATATGCGTATTGTCCGAAATACATAAAGCATCAATTTATCTTAAAGAGAATATGTGAAGTGTTTATCAAAGAGTAAACACATTCATTAATTAAAAAAAAATTTTTTTATATATGTATTATTTCTATGTAATGTTTTGTTTTTCATAGATCACTTCAATCAGTTCACATTCTCATAAAATGTGCGTTATCTATCGAGCGCAATTGTTTTAATCGATATCTATAGACGAATATTTCTGCTGAAAATCCACTCAAATAAATAATGAATGTGTTTAATAACCGTTAGTGTATAGGTCTTGAGTTTTTCTTAGGATAGAAGCTTTAGAAAATAAACATTAACTTTATAACTTATAAAGAAAGGTATGTAATAAATAGCTTATAAACTAAATGAAAATTATTTTACAAGTATATGCATGAATGAACTATAAACTAATTAACTACAGGTAAGATACGAATCTAATTTATTACATAAACACGAGACCTGTACAGGATTAGAACTTGTGCCCTGGACGTGACACCACTAAAACCAGCAGGAATACTCGTTATTTCGCAGAATTGAAGTGGGAACCCTATGTATTTTGTACCCAGTCGTAGCCGTCGTAAATTTAGAAGGACATTTCACTGAGTTTCGTTTTTCTTGCTGACCTCCCTGTGGTCTATACTAAAAAGATAAACAAAACATTTCGAAGGGAACGGTTACGCACTGCATGTAGACATATGACGCTGGTAATATATCGATCTAGTAATTGTTTGGTATGTAAGAAAGTATACTGATTGTTAAGTTCATGTCATTTTCAAAGTGGAATGTTGATAGTGATTTTAACATGAAACTATAACAAAAATCGTTCAGCTTAAAATTCAAGACGGATGACAAACCTGTTTTGACAAGAAACATATTGAATGAAAAACAAATACTTGCTTGTTTCCCCAAAAGTTTGAAATAATTTTTACACAATAGCATAACATGTTTGGTTTGTCGTGAAAAAAATATAATTTAATTTTGAACGTATACAAAATTGAACTTTTATGTTAACGTGTCGACCATTTTTTTTACAATTTGTTAGCAATAGAAAATTATCGACTAGCAATTCCGTTAAAACTTCAAAGTGTAGTATCTGTTTTGATACACAATCCTTCAAGACTGAGACAATTTTAATTGTTGTTCCAATCCAGAAGCTTCCTCTTTTGGAATCTGGATTACCCTATCATTAAAACAAGACGCTTCGAACAGAAAGGTTATTAAACACCAACACATGGACATATGACTGTGGTCATTTCTGTCTGATATTATTTAATCTTTGATCCATTAATTGTTTGGTATTTAATAAAGGATGCCGATAATTTTTTTCATGTCGTTTAAACACCTTTCTTGATGTTGAATAATGGCCCTATGATAATGGACGCATCTGTCGGAGATCGAATTTGACTTGCGCGATTTGTGACGAAGTCATCTCGTGCAAGTTCGGTTCGATATGTTTTCCACGGGTTGAGGAGACATTGACGTAACCTAAAGTTCATAGAAGGGCAATGGTTAGATTGCGTGATCACGAGGTTTGGTGACATCAGGGTTTCCCGCATGGGAAAGTTAAAGTAAGATTTGATCAGAGTCTCACTTGGAAGCGTCGAGGAAACAACTCTCGATCATGTAGCTGTTACAAGAAGGGATTAAGAGTCCCAAGATTAGAAGAGCCCTAGTGAATCTTTCATATTCCTCTCTCTGCAAGCAATTACGAAATTAACTTAGTAGATTTAATTAGTGTTGCCTCTCTCTCAAATTACCAACGAACTCCTCAATTGTCGGAATTAAATAGTTAAAAAAAGGTCAGAATTAAACAGTAAAAGATTGTTGTGCTTTATTTAAAACGGAAATATTGATTTCAGCCCACAAATAAACCGCCGGTGTGAAGAGACGATGGCAGCCCGAACACGAAGGAAGCGAATAGTAGTTCATACAGCAGCGACATGATGGTGACGGCGACGGGTTGCAGACAACAATGTAGTGCGAGTAGTCGCGACGAACGACGACAGCGAGACGAAGTACGACAGAGCAGTACGAATAGTTCCCGGGCAGTTGATATTCGCGGAATAAAGTAAACGGCGTATCGCCCCATTTCATATCAACAGCGAAGGTTCTTTTACGACACGCGATAATAAAGTTATGTCAAAACCAGTTGATGTAACATTGATAGAAAAAGCTAAAAGTTATTTAATATGGGCCCTGGTCCCTTTTCAATTTTTATTATATTACCATGTTATTAAAAATATAATAAAGTACGTAACTACAACATATTTAAACAAATATTTCATTCGACGCAGACAATTGTTTATATAAACCATATTTTAAAAGAATCATTTAAAACTCAAAAAAATTTACACAATAACAAGTCTGCATAACATAAAACATTTTGTTTGTCCTGATACAAATTTAAAGATTATGATTATCAGTCTACTGTTATATAATAATATCAGCTAGAAATTAGGTTCAAACTTTTTTCTATCTTAATAAAAAAAACTATATTTACGTATCAAAACATTCCAGCAGTTCACATATGTTTAGTGCTAGAAAGTGCTAGAAAGAAAAAAAGAGTTATGAAAACATTGAATTAAATATATATATTTATAAATGAAATTTTAATTTTCAACAGATTGGGGATTGTACCAATAGAGTAAATGTGGTATTGTGGTGACTAATGATTCTAGCAAAGAGTAAGATATAGATAGGATGACCAAAAAGATTCCACTTCCCGCACGTTTGATGGTATTGTGCCTCATTTTAAAAAGTTAAATTGTATTTTCATATTTTTTCAATAAAACTAGACTGAAGCAATTTAAATTTGTGTCAAAATCCATGTCGTCCGTTTTTGAGAGCTTGATTTTCCTCACATTAAAAACCGAACTTCTGTTTATGTTCTGCCCCCATGAAGAGGCAAGTAAATAGAAATAGTAAATAAAAATTCATGAAACAACATCATGTTTGTTTACTTTAACGCAGCAATAACACAACTTATCTATTCATTTTGAGTTCTTGTTTTTATTATTTTACTTATATTGAATAAAGTTCAGTTTCAGTATAAATGTAATCGTGTTCCTTTCTTTTCTTTTTTCAAAGCAATTTTTTTCTAATGCTTTTTTTTAAAGGCTTTCATTCATTACTGACAGTCTGACCGTTTGACAGATCTCGCTTGCTACCTACTAGCATGACGTCATTTATCAATGCACAGATCGTAGTTCATCTTACAACGGCCACGTCCCAGTCCATAACAACACATTACTTTCTTCATTCTTATGTTTACATTTATAATATTCAGTTAGTTGGTAGAATTAAAAAGCGGGCTCATCAGTTATTAGATGGGACACGGTGTAATTAAATTAAATGAATTGAAATGCATTTCGGTAAATGCATATTCTGTAACGCTCCCGAAGTACACCTGAAAAAAGAGAGGACCATGTCATCTCATAAATTATGTTCGTACATATCTATTTCAACGTTTTATTTTCCTTCATTAAGTGTACGACGTTTTCTGCTTGCCTGCAATTCAAATCGAAGCTTGTTGATCTTGAGAATTGATTCTGTTTAAATTCCATTGTCAAAAATTCATGCTTCAGGCGGAAAGCTGAGAGAAAAGTTGACGACTCAATAAAACTTTGATACAAATCATCGAAGTTTTCTTGGGTCGTCAACTTTTCGCTCAGCTTTCCACCTGAAGTTCTCTGTATTTACTTATCCAAGAAGCGCTTCTCTCAACGTGTCCAAACCAACGTAGCTGACTGACTGTCAAGAGGTCAGCAATCTGCATTCCTGCTCCAGGCTTTGAACTCTTTGTTAATATTTGTTATTCTATTTAAATTCTACAATTTGCCAGCTATAAACCAAATAACATAATCCTGTTATTTCCCTTTCCTGAATGTCCAATGCAAATGCAAACCCAACAATAACAGTGAATGTATCTTGATTAAAGTTAAATGCATTTACCCAAATAGTTATCCTAAATGGTAATATAATTCCGGAATATATCGGGTTATGAAAGTCTGTTTCAATTTTGAACTACATAAAAGACGTTATTAAGGTTGTTGCAAAGAAGGTGGACTCACTCCACCGTGCTAGAAAACTTCTATCATCTGCCAATATCTGTATCACTACTAAGCCACCATTTGTCCATACCATTTTCATATCTGAGATGGTACACAAACCACTAGCATCTCCATCGAAACATGGTGATAACTTCCAAAAGGAAAATGGTAGTTAGAATAATCTAAATAATACTAATTCTGTAAAGCTTTCTGCAACTAAAGAGGTATAATTCTCAAATTTAGATTCTTGTTGACATGGAAGAAAAGGCACATAAAATTGAGAGAGAGAAACAGAAATAGCGAGTAAGAGATAGAGAAAGAGAGAGAAAAGGAAACTATGAGTCGTTCAGTGCGTTTCTTTTTGTGTGACTTCATATGTATCTGTTCGTGCATGTGTTCGGGTGTGTTTTTGTGTACTTTCTCTCTTTTTTAAATTTTTCTTTTCATTCATTTTCTGGGGACGGGGCATTCTTCCAAATGCCATACGATCACCCGCTATTTATAGACTCCAACCGAGAGCTCTTTTCAGGATTCTGGCTGTTCCCTTGAGTGCAGTTATTTGGATTTCTCTTGCACTTGGTTCACCAGGTATACTTGCTAAATACTTTTTCAAGTTCTTCTTCATAAGTCCAGTGGCTCCTATGATAACTGGAATGATATAGATCTCTTTGAGGTTCCAGTTTCTTTTCATATCATACATTAGACCATGATATTTTGTTATTTTCTCCCTTTGTGTGTGTGTTTGTGTGACGTATTAGGAAAGCTTTCTGCAACTAAATATATAATTCTAAAATTTAGATCATTGTTGGTATGGAAGAAAGAGTACATAAAATTGAGAGAGAGAAACAGAGATAGCGAGTAAGAGAGAGAGAGAGAGAGAGAGAGAGAGAGAGAGAGAGAGAGAGAGAGGGGAGTTGAAGAGAGAGATACAAACAGAAAAGGAAACTAAAAGTCGTTCAGTGCGTTTCTTCTTGAGTGCCTTAATATGAATCTGTTCGTGCATGTGTTAGGGTGTGTTTTGTGTGTTTTTGTGTACCTGTGTGCGTTTGTGTGACGTATTGTGAAAAAACAATTAATATATAAATAAAAAAAGAACGAAAGAGAAAACGAGAATAGTAGAGATAATGTTTCGGCTCAAATCGGAAAACAAATATTTATCTTACTAAAATCACCTGCTTCAGTAGAGTCTCGCCATGTATTGACAGAAAAGTAATTTGTCTCTAATATTATTACTTTAATATCAAGTACAAACTCATACACGTTTGAAAAATGTGTATTTGGCTGGAATTCATTTACGCAAACTCACACATCATTTATGTTAAAACGCCGTTTGAAAAATCTATTTAGAAAATAGAAATCAGTTTTCTTTTAATGTGAAATATTAATCACATTCTTATATATATATATATATATATATATATATATATATATATATATATATATATAGATATTGGTTTTAAATATGATGATGTACCTTTCAACCGACACATTGGGATTTTTTGTTCTGTTAATTTTAGTCGATCTTTTTATTCTTTTTTTAAAGTTTTTAATCGACGATTAAATATATTATTGAATATTTCCTCTCTTTTTTTTTCTTGTGATAGTGCCTTGACTCGCTATGACTCCGTTCATCATATTTAAAACCATTATAAAATTCTGTACCACAAAAAATGTGGTTCATATATATATATATATATATATATATATATATATATATATATCATCCACTCTATCATAAAGACCAAAGTGGGTATTCTTGTATCTATATAAATATCTTTCTCCTCACACGAAAGTTAGCGAGTACAAAATAGATGCGCATGAAATTATTTGAAGTGTTTAGAGGCAGGAAGAAATAAAAAAGGGAAGTCACATAACCAGCCGCATCTGAAATTAATTTTAAAAGAAATACTTTACTCTATTTCCTTAATGTGTCCTTTTCTTACCCATATTCGTACATCTTTTTATGAAAACTGACACTTAAAAAAAAAACTTTCAATTTTCAGATTGATTCTTCCTTTTTTCTATTTCCTTGTTTTTGATTCATCGAGTGAAACGTTATTTTCGATGAATATGGATGTTAGTGCTCTCTACATGAGTGGCGCTTATCATCAGTCTTAAAATATACCTTTAGAAAGCTCCTTCAGTGCTTATAAGGCTAATTGCTCCTGATGAACTCTTAAAGATCTAAACAAATGTTTCTCTGCAGCTTTCTTTAAGTTAGTCTATTTTCTATTATATAAAACACTAATTGTAGCTACTTGGCGTTTCCAGAAGTCATTCTACTTTAAATTTTGCTAACAGGGCTCTGGTAAACATCCAGAAAGAGTTTATATCAGGGTCCGTCGTCCTCTAGTCGTTTGTTGCCTGTGCGTGTTGCAAGCAAATGTGTGACAAGCGCGTAACTGAATTCGCATCCAACCGCTGAGCTATGCTCTCTCGGGTCGAAAGAGGAAACCGGTCATATTCAAGGGTTAACCTATATCCGCGATCAACGCGGATAACTTAATGCCGATGAGACAATCATGTGCCACGATTTTCCGGGGCTCTATGTAGAAGACAGACTCGCCTGCCAACAACAACAACAACAGTCTACGAAATATTTGACGGAAAACAAGAGTTTCTCTCTTGGTAGAGAAAAAATAATTTTCAACATTTTTGAAGATAATTCGTACTAAAGGAAGCGTATACATTTTAATGTAATCGACAGAACATGCACTTTTCTAATCAAATGACCGAGTTAAGCATACAGAAAGAACAAGATAAGCATTAAAAAAACACGAATTTATTGTAATTCGATATTTGTGTTAACATCCTCAAATCCAACGGACAGGATTGAATGACAAAGAGTGAGTCGGTCATTTTATTTGTATTCGTCAAGTGGTCTATTATACTTTCTACTGTGTTCGTCTCAATTTTTTCGGTCGTTTAGTGCACAGAACCATCAAGAAATGGGACAAAGTGACATTAAACTTAAATGCGTTTTAATAGAGACTTAATTATACTGGACTTTTAAAAAGAATAAATTCAAGAAAAAAATGCAAGCACTCAGAGACTGCCGATCTTCGCTACAAACATTTACAAACAAAATAACATTATTTTAAAATCTATTGAACGTCTGAATGAAAATTGTACACTCACATCTGTTTTTAAAAACTTCTAAATGAATAAATACATAGATATAATAGACGTCATGTCAGCGACTTTTATACTAAATGAAAGTTGCCTAAACATTGTGCAAGGCTAATATTAAGTGTAAGTATATTTACACTTAATATTTGCATTGGATAATGTATGCTGAATGTATTATATATTTAATGGTGGATGTATTATATATTTCAAATAAGAGTCTAATATCCATACTTGCAGTGCTGTTTAAGAAATGAGTTTTATCTTTGATTTATCGGAAGTATATTTTGTCTTGATGAGTGAAAAACTCTACTGTTGGCTTCAGTTAATCTAAATTACGTATAGAACACGAAAAATCAAATCAAACTCTAGAAACTGCTTTATATTGTAATCTGAATTCACCACGTTCAAGTTTGCACCAAATAAGAGACGAAAATACGTACCTGCTAGGCCTTGAATTCACAAGATCTGTCTCTAACTTCTCATATTATATAATCGAGTTTAATTGTAAAAACAGTAAACGAGTGATTATAGTCAGTGGTAGTCAAAGATATATACAATTAAAATAAATAAATCATTTGATAGTTGTCTTCACAATACGTATCAAAGTTGTATGTTTCTGTAATTCACAGGTTTGCTACCCCTTTGTTTAGCTCTACTACCTCTTAACAAACTATTTATAAGACTACAAGTTTAGTATAATAGAAACACGAATGTTAGCGAGTAAACACGCCGACAATTTCAAAGGAGAAAGAAGTAGACATACATAAATATGTTTGAAATGTAGTTAATACGTGATAGTATTTGAAATATGATATGACAGTGGACGTGATGAAGAAGCGCAGAAGTTGGCGACAGTCTACGTTCTCTGAGTGCTATTGCTCTTTATTTAACGTTTAATGTCACCAACAACTTGCTTGCCAATGTCAAGTACATTTTTGGTGGAAAATCCCCAATCGCCGTACACGGTTAACTATATATATATATATATATATATATATATAAGTATTACTATTTCATGTATCCACATAAAATTTTATGAGAAGATATAATTTGTTATGTATCAATTTTCAGTTTTTACTTCAACAGTGCTCGATACGTAAGTAGAGCTAGGTAGTAAGCTATGAAAATATATTTATGGCAATTAAGCAACACAGAGGCTCTCGCGTTTAATCCGGGGGAATCTTCAGGCTAAAATGTATTGTAGCCTGAAGATTCCACCCAGGGATGAAACGCGGGAGCCTTTGTGTAGCTTAATTGCCATAAATACATTTTCATAGCTTACTATATATATATATATATATATATATATATATATATATATATATATATATATATATATATATATGTGTATATATATACGAGCTAACGCTTGTTTTGCCAACTCTTCATCGCTTCGAAAAGTTAGGTACTAGAAACCAACATTTAAAATAATAAACATATACTTCATAAGTTTCTTGTAAACACTTCACAAAATCTTTCGAATTTATTTATATAAGTAGATAAATATTAACATTTTGGTAATTTTGACAAATTCATTTATCTTTTAAATGAGACCAGAGAAAATAAAACAACAGAAGAAGTAAATTCACTTTAGTGCTTTTTAAAAACGATAAAGAAAAGAATATCTGGCATCACAAGTGAAAGAGAGAAAGACAAAACAGGGGAGAGAAGAAAGGGGAAAAAGGGAGTGCGAACGGCAGCACATTTATTGTTTTACTGTTTTTAAAGTGCCCCCTCCTTTCAGAGAGAGAGCGAGAGAGAGAGAGAGAGAGAGCGAGAGAGAGCATTCACCTCCCCTTCTCTGTGAACACTCGGCCGTCATCGGTATATCTTTCTAGCTTGCAAAGACATGTTAGTTCATTTAAATAGTATTCCTTGTAATTAATTAGCATATTCCTTGTAATTAATTAGCATATACGAAAAGTAATTGCATTAAATCATACTACTTTTCTGCAAGTTGTCTTCTTTTGATTAAATTACTTTGATTAATTATTTTTAATATCGACGAAACTATTGTAAATTTATAGAAAAATAAGACAAATGTCTAATGAATAACACGAAACATAGATTATTACATACTTTTAAAAAGTGCTTACACACATTAGTCAAATAGGTGAATGTCTATGCATCTTTAGTAAGTACGATATGCACCGTATTTAAAATATTATGTTTAGTATTGATTTAAGAGTAACTTGTTTTGATTGTAATATTGGAGTTATGAATGAAAAAACATCGTATTTATTCATTTAGATATATATATATATATATATATATATATATATGCTTTTTAAAACTTATATTTTGATAGAAAATATAGTATCATATGCTATCATTGTTCTATTTTTAATATACGAAAAGTAATTGCATTAAATCATACTACTTTTCAGCAATTAGTAATTAGTTGTTTAAAGTAGCTGTTTATCTTAACTAACGTCTATCTTTTCACTGAAAAACTATTGTACACACTTATTAACTCACAAGTTAGTGTCTCGGTCAGTCAAGCGTGTGAATTTATGACTTGATTGTAATCGCTAAAATTAACTAATTAGAGAGTATTCTAAAAGAAAAAAAAATGGTTTTGAAATTCAACAAAGTACAGGGTTGCATACGAAGTCAGGAAAGGTCTGAGAAAGAACACACAAATAAAGTGCGTGGATTCGACGTAATTACTCTCACTCCATTGATTTGCTGTTCCGCGCCTGACACCTATTTACTTGCCACAGGCAGATACAAAGATCACCAGAGTGCGACGAATCCTGATGCCGACCCTTCTTTAGTTTTCACTAGATCCCTGTTTACCAGGAAGCTCTTACGCTACCACGTTGCCACTGCCCCTGTCATGGTGAGAAAGGGTTGGATTTCAGTGGGTGTTGTTGCTGTTTTGGTGTTCATCATGCGGAAATTGTGCATATTTTTGTTTTGTAGATTATCTTGAATTCGAAGAATTTTGGTTTTGTTTTATAGAGCACCTGATTTTCGCAAATGGTCACCTATTTGGTACTGGCCAGGTTCAACGTTGTTTAACTTAGGTGATATTAAAGAAACTGTCTTGACAATGTGAAAATAGACAACCTCCGACCGTTTTTAGATTCATCTTTGCAAACTTTGGACCTTTAATGTCGAACTCTAGACAGAATTTTCAAATGAACCGTTTATTTGATACACTGGATAAGATTGTTCTTATTCCGTTGGCCGTGACTTATTAGAAGAGTTAATTTATTTTATGGTCAGTTTTTATCGCTTTCAAAAATAATTGTCTACGTAGAAGTGAGTGTAAAGAAAGACTTTAACCTGTGTTAAACTAACAGATTTATTTATTTTAGAAGTTAGTGTACCAAACCAGAAGATTACCCGGCTCAACAGCAGCGGCAAACAGTGTTCTGTCAGATTTAGTTCCTGATATTAAACTTCACCTGCAATACGACTTCCGGTGAGAGTTTCAGTTTCCAACATTTATTAATTTATTTATTGAAATGTTAGCTGAAATTACAGAATAGTAAACGAAGCCTCCTTCCTATGTTTATAACGGCTTGATAGATAATAACGTAATCATTTCAGCACGGTCTGTAAACTAAAGAAGATTGTTTAGAAAACTATGTTTTACACGGTGGAGTGGGAGTTTGTTAAATATTCTGTTCTTTCACCTAACAATTTAATAAATTAATAAATAAACAATAATTAGTACAAAACTTGGAAAACCAGAAGAATTAGCGACTAAACACAGGAACAATTTAATATCAAGAACAAAATATGATAGAACACAGTTCGCTACTGACTTTGATTCGGATACTATTCTGGTTAACTGTTAGTGTTCAATGATTTGCGGGGAATTACCAGGCTTAGGAATAGTCTCTGTTAGAAACACGGCTTGCAGGACTTGCCTACTACTCAATCCACTGGTATTAGCCAGATAAATAATATAGTTAGACAATAGGTCAGGGGTGAGTTTGATGAAAGTTTTTCTGGAACGAACTTGATTCGAACCCGGCATACCAAAGTACTCAGTCCGCGTCGTGTACCAATTAGCCACCGTGCCATCAAATAAATAAGATGCGCCGCGTTTGCTCTCTCTCTTTTACCTACTTATATCATTCAATTACACATATAAAGGATATTACAAATTTATAATATATTATGATGTCATAATAGAGTGAATCTCTTTTCCCCCTCTCTCTACCATCATACTCTCTTTCTCTCTCTTCACTCTCTCTCTACTCACTTTTTCTCACTTTTCAATCTCTCTATCACGTTTCCCTCTACTTTTTCCTCTCAATTTAAATTATTTACATCATTTTATTCTTCTCCCCACTTTTCTCATCAGTTGCCCTTTATTTACATTATTAACATCTCCACTCATATAATATATCAACGTACAAGTGAGGGTTACACAATGACAAGCAAGCATAAAACAACTTCGTCAAAGTTTTAGTAACACACAAGTTATAACTCCATCTCTCTCTCTCTCTCTCTCTCTCTCTCTCTCTCTATCCACTAATCACTATGACTCTCTATCATTCCTTCTCCATCTCCATCTCTCATCTCTATCAACTCTTACTGGTTCACCTTTCTACGTTCGTGCTCACGTAAATAGTCCGCTCTTGTTCCGCCCTTTCCATGCGTCATTTATTCAAATCGCCGCCATCTTGGCATTTTCGCTCTTTACTTTCGTTTCATTAATCCGCCATTTCCGCGTTTTGTTTCGCCGCCTTCCACTCTGAATGAGCGCGAAACTAAATCGCAAAAAATAAAAACTAGTTTCCTGTTCTCATCAGTTTCATAAGCCTCGTCTTTTCCTCCTCTAATGGTTGTCGAATTAATTCTGGCTTCTGTCTTGAAATTGCTTTTATTACACATTCTATTTGTTGAATGAAACAATTACTTAACCCACTCGCATTTTTTTATGTTGGCAACTAATCAATGCGAAACTCCAGATGATCATCGTTTCGGTCTAAAACATATCGTCTTTTCAAACCCGAGCAATAATGAAAAGGGTATTGGGTGCATTTTGAGAATTTGCATGATGGAAATAACTTGCGGTAATATATACACATAAAGAATGCCCCTAAACAAAGGAAAATGTTTTTGTTTTGTGTGTGTCTGTGGAAGTCGCTCCAGACAAGTAATAAAGCCACTTAATGTAACAAGCTAAAGGAATGGGCGCTCATCATGATCGTACAAATGTAACAGATTCATCCTTAGGACAACCCCTGGGTAAATCTAGTGCCTTCAGCAAATCAACTCACCTAATGTGTTGGGTTTGGTCAGATGTCACTTTGCAGAGCATGGATCGTCATTGGGCTGCAGTCGTTTAAAGCTAAACCACAAAAATTAACAACTACCCTTTAATACGTCCAACATGTATTTAACTATCTTTGTGCTCCTTTCTCTATTAATTGGTTACCAATAATCGTGTTATGCGCACCTTTATTGAAGTTGAGGTAACTAAGAACCTAAAGAGAAGCAATACACAGTTTTTATTTGTGACCAGTTTTTCTATGGAATACAGAGCATGCATACATTTGATATGATGAGCTAAAAAGGACGGGAGATGATTAAGTTGTCTAATAACCAAAAAAAAAAAGGAATAATGTGAATACAATTAAAATAAAGTAGTCATTTAATTGGCGGTGATAAATTCAGATACAAAATAATGGAACCTAAAACATAAACCTTAGCGTGGTAGTGACGGGTCGAGTCATCCACACTGGAAATACTTCAAGGGATGCACATCGATTGTCAACATGGCACTTGAAAATACCCCGACATTTAATGATTGTTGATGCACTCCTGTACAATCACCCGGGTTTTAAAAAAAAATGCTATTTCGCTCATTTATACACTTTGCTCATAAAACACATATTTTCGAAGCGTTTCAATATAACGTCTCCTTTTCTTAAAATTAATACGTGAATAGATTGAATAAAAAAATTAGTGTTAAGTATTATCCGTCTGCTTACAAGTTCAACGTATATGGGCGAGTAACCGGAATAGAAACCAACCGGTGACAAAGCGAATCTGTAATTTTCGCATTTGCTTTGTTTTAGGTGTTTCTGAAATAGATCTGTTCCGATTTTTGTTGAGTGTTATTTTCAAAGTCGACTTTACAAATGTGTTATTTTCAAAGTCGACTTTACAAATGTGTTATTTCCAAAGTCGACTTTACAAATGTCTGTATTGTTTGGTTGGGAAAGCATTACACTAAAATCGTCGAGTGTGAAATTTCGATTCTACCCCCACTCGCCGATTATTTGAATAAAAATGATAAGAAATCAAATAATATATTTTTCTTTTTTTAATTAAAAAAGGTAGTGAACAATTCAGATATATTTAGTATATAACGCCTCTCCAGCTGTATGTCTGCCTCTATCCCTCGAATTTCGTCTCTCCATCGTTATTTATATAGCTATATCTATATATATTTTCTATATTTTCTCTCTCTCTCTTTCTTACTATATATATATATATATATATATATATATATATATATATATATATATATATATATATATATATATATATATAAATTTGGGAAAGTTAATTTTTTAAGCTTCTTTTCAATTTTAACATAAAGATAGAGGCAAAATGCCTTCAAAGAAACCATGTGTTAGATGCAGATATTTTTATTAAATCAAAGTAAAAATCAAAATATATATTTTTTTTCTTCATCTTGATTTTTGAAATCTAATATTTCGCTTGATAAAACAACCATAGTCTAAGCAAGGGAAATATAAGATGAAAAAAATAAGATGGAGAAAAAAAAATATTTTGATTTTGATTTTCATTTAATAAAAATATCTGCATGTAACACATGGTTGGTTTAAAGGCATTTTGCCACTATCTTTATGCTAAACTTCAAAAGATGCTTCAAAAATGAACTTTCCCAAATTTATACCTACCAGCGACCATTCGCGATCAAGTTCTATTTAAAACATACATTTGCACCGTTAGTTTACAACATCGGACGAGACACTCCTACAAGACCAAGAAGGATTATTACGAAAAAAAAGGTGTATACCTTTTATTTGCCTAAGCTCTGTCAAGGTTTGTTTTATCAAGCGAAATATTAGATCAAGAAAATTAAGATGAAGAAAAAAAAATTTAATTTGGATTTAATAAAAATATCTGCATTTAACACATGGTTAGTTTGAAGGCATTTTGCCTCTATCTTTATGTTAAAATTCAAAAGATGCTGAAAAAATGATCTTTCCCAAATTTATAACTACCAGTGGCCATGCGCGATCAAGTTCTATTTAAAACAGACATGTTTACCGTTAGTCCACAACATCGGACGAGACACTTCTACAAGACCAAGAAGGGTTATTACGAAAGAAAAAAAAAGGTTTATACCTTTTATTCGTCTATGCTCTGTCGAGGCTTGTTTTATCAAGCGAAATATTAGATTAAAACAATCAAGATGAAGAAAGAAAAATATATATAATTGCTGCATGTATACGTGTATGATAGATGTGTGTTATCCATAGAACGTAAAAAATCTACTCTTATGTAAAATTTACCGGGAAAGGCAATTGAAATTTACCCAAATCTCTAAGTGAATCCCTAATGAAGCTATGAAAAAATAACGCCCTTACAACTTCAATATACTTATATATTTATGAAAATTAATCATATGTATAAAGTTTTGGGGGGAGGACGATGGAAGTAGTCTCAAATCTCTAAATCCTATTTTACCCTAAACTTTCAATTATATCCCGTTTTGATGAAACATGCATAAATGTCTCCGGTGAACACAATGTAAGTGGCCCCTAATCTCTACGTTACTCTCTGTGTACCGAATATATAAATGTTAGAATACATATATCCGATTTTTAATTTTGGTTTTACTAAAGTCGATCCACCAAATGCAAGAATTCTTTAGTTTGGAAAGTATCACATTAAAAACGTCGAGTGTCCGGTTCTGATTCTAATCTCACATTTAAAAAAAAAAAATTCATGAACTCCAAGAATTATATTTATTTATTTCAATTAATATAAAATGTAACTTAAAAATGTGATTATATTTAATACGTTATATATATATATATATATATATATATATATATATATATATATAAAGAACACATTTTTGTCTACGCGCATGTCTGTCCCTTAAAACGAAGACATACACTGGAGTGTACTTTTTAATATAAGTATATTCGCATGTACAATTTCGATGTACACATAATAGAAGTACTTATGCATCTCTAGCTCTCCCTTAAATGAGCTAATTAAACTTTTTAACGCGTTACACAGTCAAGTTATTCAATTTATAACCCTTAGTGTAAGAGAATTAACACATAACTAAGTAGCTTAGTTGGTAAGATATCTAGTTGACAACATCAATGTTGTTGTTGTTAAAGTAAATTCTTCTTAATATTATGTAGCATATAATTTTATTCCACACATTTATCCGGCCATACCAGGTAGCCCTATTAGTCTATTTAAAAAGGAAATGGGATGTTTGATATCATTTTAATCTTTTAGATCTACACTATTCAACGCTATATATTATGCGTGCACAGAACTGCTCAGCTGGTCTCGCTCTCTCTCTCTCTCTCTTTCTCTATCTTTCTCTCTCTATCTCTTTTTCTGTCTCTCTCTCTCTATCTCTTTTTCTGTCTGTCTCTCTCTCTCTCTCTTTTTCTGTCTCTCTCTCTCTCTCTCTCTCTCTCTTTCTCTATCTTTCTCTCTCTCTATCTCTTTTTCTGTCTCTCTCTCTCTCTCTCTCTCTTTCTGTCTCTCTCTCTCTCTCTCTCTCTCTTTTTCTGTCTCTCTCTCTCTCTCTCTCTCTCTTTCTGTCTCTCTCTCTCTCTCTCTCTCTTTTTCTGTCTCTCTCTCTCTCTCTCTCTCTCTCTATATATATATATATATATATATATATATATATATATACATATATATATATATATATATATATATATATAGCGCACAAGTGGGAGAAAAACCGTTTAATAATAGTGAATAAAAGACTAAAAATGAACCAAAAAATAAACGTGCAACTTACAAGCAAAGTAAAGTAAATCACACTTTCAGTGATTGTTTTGTTTTTTTGAGGATTGTCTGTGATAAAATTTTCGGGAGCTATTCTATTATTCAAGCCGCCTATGAAGTGTCAACAGGGCTCTTGAAAACAGCGAACTAAAATAAATATTATTAATATTCAACTAACCGGCAATCAGGGTCATTTAGGGTTGTTTATTGTCTTTTTTATTTCCGGTACACACGTACCAGAAAAGAAAAGAAACAATAAGAAAAAGATGGGGAGTTCTTTAGTAAAGACTGTCTGCTCGGTGTGTATAGGGGTGTTGTCTTTGCACGTCGGCGGGTTGCCTGTCTCGCTTAAATCCGGTATGCAGGAGGGAAAAACAGAAAACAGAAAAAAGAGAAGGGAATAAAAAAGAAACTGTGGGTGGAGTATTGGTCTGATAGCCAATATATTTTACGGGGTCTGTATCTTAAATTAAAATGTTGTGATTAGCAAGGGTGTCTGTTAACATGTAAATATACACACACAAACACATGCATTAACATATACATATACACACAAACACACACACACACACATATATATATATATATATATATATATATATATATATATAAATATATACGAATATATTAACATTTATATTAATTGCGCGGTGCACATGTGTTTATATCTAGTTAGTTCGAGGTACGTGTATGCATGTGAGTGTGACAGTGTGTGTATTTGTGAAGTTAAATTAGCAGTGTTTAAATTTGATTTATAATGCCATGTGTATATCTCTGTATTTCGAACGGCATGCTTATTGGTGGTGTGGTGCAAAAATTGTAAGGCCTCGAAAATACTTAATCCTCTTTGTATCGGTGTTTAATTTGTAGATCCATTTTATTTCGTGCTTTCTGCGATAAGATGTGGAATGGAAACCTGTCCGTAGTAATAAGCATTTTATGCTGTTTATTGTGTCGTTCGCTGAGTTGTAATATCTATAATATATATATATATATATATATATATATATAGAGAGAGAGAGAGAGAGAGAAAGAAGAAAAATGAGTGATAAATATGAGACGATTGTCCAGATTTATTTCAAATTTCAATTGTTCAATGCAAGGTGTATTCAGTAATAAACTAGTGTTTATTATTCTTTCCTTAAGCCAAGGCTTTTCAAAGATCGAAATCTTATCATCAGAGGAGAAATACAGATGGATAAGTTGGCTTTCGAAAAAACCAAAGTTCATATATATATATATATATATATATTAGTTTTAAATATAATGAACGGAGTCATAGCGAGTCAAGAAGAAAAATAAAGTGAGAGGAAATATTGAAAATATATTTATTTGTCGATTAAAAACTTTTAAAAAGAATGAAAAGATCGACTAAAATTGAGGAAAAAAGAGTTGTCTCACAAATTATATTTATTTAGAGACTTCTTAAAAAAAAAATTTAAAAAAGAAGATACTTTGCCTTTTTCCATTTATTCCTTCTCGGTTAAATGCCGGGATTCAATCTCTCTTTTTTTCTCTCCCCACGTTACTTTTTCCCACGTTTATAAGCGATATGTGCCGACGTTTTTCTCTTGACAATGTGTCGGCTGAAAGGAACCTAGAGAATTAGTTCTTATTCTGTCAATTTTAGTCGATCTTTTTATTCTTTTTAAAAATGGTAATCGACAATCAAATATATTTTCAATAATTCCTCTCACTTTTTTCTTCTTGTAATAGTGCCTTGACTCGCTATGACTCCGTTCATTATATTTAAAACAATTATAAAATTCTGTTCCACGAAAAATTTGTTCATATATATATATATATATATATATATATATATATATATATATATATATATATATAAAACCTTCGTTCTCAATGTTTACTTTTTTATTTTCATTCAGCCTTTCAAGTGATGTGGTAGGATCGAAACGTTGGTTGGTTGACGTAAAGCTCTAATATTGTTTATGTAATTTTATAAATGCTCTACTTGTTATTAGGCACTTTTAAAAAAATGGTTTTATGTTCATTTTATTAAACATATTTAAACTTGATTATTTAATATATATATATATTTATGAATATATATATATATATTTATGAATATATATATATATATATATATATATATATATATATATATATATATATACGTGTGTGTGTGTCTTTGTGTCAGTTAGTGGGAGAAAACCTCAGCAGAGTGCTCAATTATTTCAGGAAAATCAATAATAGGATCGTAATATCCATGTATATATGTACTACAGAAAATCAGACTACATCGGTATCGTCGATATCAAATCCAAACAAAGGAGGTCTATAATTGTTCTCCTTTACTGTCCTATCTTCAGCTTTTGTTTATGGCTGCCTCAGCGAAAATGGCAGCTCGCGCGTTGTGTAACTTTATGACGATATTTCCATCATCTGCTTTTTTTTTCATTTATATTATGTTTACTATTTTCATTATTACGATATAGTCCGGTAAGATAGACCAATTATGGGTTCATTCTGTTTGAATTTGAAACGAACGGTTCCGATGTTGTTCTGATCTCATGTAGTACATATATGTATATACATATTTATCGATTAAATGGGTGTTGAAAAATGTTTATTTTTGATTTAATAAGGCAAAGTAATAACATTTCAAAAGTTTTTCATTCTGACTCTCTTCAGGATAAAAAACGTCAATACGAATAAAAACTAAGAACATCGAATTGTAATGAGTGGGCATTTATATCTAATCCCTTTGAAGTTCCATTTTGCATACACAAATTACCTTTTTCTTGGTATCCTTCGATATCAATAGTCTTTTACCAATGCACCATTGGGAGTAACTATTGTTATATGTGCGAACTATCTGTATCTTAGCCCCATGAAATCTTCCGCTCTTTTCCTGAAATAATGTTTGTTGAACTGATCAAATTAGCTTCTAAATCAGTCTCTTTTAGTTTCAACACAATCATGTATTGACAAATCGATGGTATATCCATAGGCAGCCCTCTTTCTTATAAGTTAAATAATATTTTCGTTTGATCTTTGGAAAATTACTTGTTTTCTAAAATTACTAAGCCAGCTTTTTACGGACGTCTTTATATGTCTTTATTTCAATTGGTTTACTAATTCCCTCAAACCAATAAATCAAATCGGTACCATTAATTTAGTAAAACGAACTATTGAACGGTAAGTTACTAAATTCAAGAGTAATACATTCATTAGTTCATATCGGTGCCCCATTTATTTAAAAAAAAATGCATTGTTAGGTCATTGTGAAAAGGATCTATTCTGTTACTCAAAACTGAATCCATCTACTGCTGAGAATACCTTACAAGACTCGCACCCTTTCCCCCCTTTTCCCAATTTGTGTTTTGCCCATTATATAGCATAATTCTGTCATTTATTAATTTCATGGCAGTGTGGAGCTGGCTGCATTGACAAGCCTACCCAATGGTAAGAAATGAGAATATCCCAACATATTCCTCGTGCTATTCGCACGAATAGGTTCTGGCGCATGATTTTAACATTAGTAAACACGGGTTCAGAGTAAATACCTGTTCTAACCGTTACTCCGACGAGTTGTTCTCTAATTTACATTGTGTTAGGTCAAACTTTCAGCTCAGAATTCTATAAGCGATCGTGATTAACACCTCCTGACCTAACCTATGTAAACACAACTAAGTTTGAGATTTTTAATGATTTTAATCCATCAATTAATTAGCTGAATAAAGTACCCCTATTCCCCCAACTTATCTTATAATTAATATATCTACTCAGTTCATCATTTTACGTTCTTGGGTTTTATTTATAACCTTATTTACTGTTTTCTCATGAAGATAGCCAGAAAATGCCTTTAAGATTATATTACTTTTGTCATTAAATTTCAATATATTTTTTCAACCATTTTATTATCGATGAACAGAATTTTCTCTTAAACCAATGCTTTCAAAACATGAAACACACTTTCGTATCTACTTTGCGCTTCCACGTGCTACGTTCTTCACTAAAACTTTCATCCAGCATTAACTTCAGCAACAGACGAACTGAAAACACACCCCAACAAAGATGAAAAACGGTATTTTAATGTATCTTCATGTGACATTCTGATGAAGAAGTATATGTTCGAAAATAAAAATTGATAAAGTTAAACTATCGACTCATTATTTTTAATAATATTCTAATCACCAATAATAACAATGTCTTAGCTTTTCTTTGTCTAATGGCTTGTATCAAATTGTCACCTGCCCTACACGTTTTCCTAAAAATGATATTCATCAACAATCCTTAATGGATTTTTTCTAACCTCTGTTTTTGACTCATGTTTTATTTCCTCTATTACTCCATTGGGTTTTTCTGATCATGGTGTTTATGTTGAAGTTAGTGGGTGAAGTCTTTTATTGATCGACCCTTCCATATAAAAACGTTCAACCACAAGAAGGCTGACTGGTATGGGGTGTGCAGCTTCCTATGTGACGTTCTACGGGGTCATATCTTTGGTATGTCTCCGAATGATGCTTCATCTTCATTCCTCATCGTCAGTTACAAACGAAACCTCATTCTTATACATGGTGTTCATCTGTTTGTGCTTCTGTCATTGCCCATCGTAACTATTACTTTAATTAGTATCGTTGGGATGGTTATCAGACTTCCGGACAACTCTACACGATGCATATGAAAAGAGCAATCTCAGAGGCTAAGTCTAGCTATTTTCAAAGGATTTCTGGTTCTTTCTCATCTCAAAGAGTAAGCTTTCGTGATTTTTGGAGAATCTACAAGAGTGTAATTAATAAACACAAGTCTGTTATTCCTCCCCTTTTTAATGGTCTTCATGTTATTTCATTTTCTAAGGATAAGGCGGATCTCTTTGCTAGTCTTTTATGTTATTGTTCCCAAGCGTTGTGCTCATACAATTTATTTTATCCTCTCTAAAGTATTGACTCCTTGTTTGTCTAAGTCATGTTACACTTCTAGTTGGAAGTAGTCTTTTGTTGTCCCTATCTTTGATATGTTGGTGATCCGTCTAATCCGACTATGTATCGGCATGTTTGTCCTCTCTGTAATTAGAAAAGGTGCTCAGTGGCAAGCTTGTTCATTTTCTGGAAAGTCTGAGCCTCTTTAGTGATGTTCAGTATGGCTTTCGCGGTTTTCGTTCAACTGCTGATATTTTAACTGTTGCAACTAGGCAGATATGTCAATTTATGGATAATTCGGGAGAGAGTAAAGCCCTTGCTCTTGACGTTTCAAAGGTGTTATACAAGGTGAGGCATTCTGGTCACCTACTCAAACTTTAGGGTTATGGTATTGGATATGAGGTTTTTGACATTATTAGGTGTTTTCTTTCTTATCGAAGCTTGCGAGTAACTTTAGACAGTGTTTGTTTTCCGATCAATGCTAGTGTTCCCCAGGACCCCATTCTAAGCACAACACTGTTTCTTCTTTAAATGAATGATTATCCAGAGAATATTGTTCAGTAAATCAAAATATGTGCTAATGATACCACTCTCTATTCTGGTGTTGCCTCTCGTCCATCTCCCACAGATCAATCGAAATATACAGCTGATCTTGAAGTTGACCTGAGTTCAGTTGTGGATTGGGGTACGAAATGACTTCTTTCATTTAAATCTGCTAAGACTCAGCTCGTGTCTTTCAATCGTAGGCGTGCCCCTTTTCTTCATGAGAGCCTCATGGATGGCTCTGCATTTGAGGAGAAATCGACTCTGAAACTTCTTGGTCTTTCTCTCTCATAAAATCCTCTTTGGAGTTTACACATTAGATCCATTGCATATTCTGCTTCTCGTAAAGTCGGTTCTCTCTATCGCTCAAAACACTTTCTCGCACTTGATGCTATTCTCTATCTCTGCACATATACACTCAGACAATGTATTGAGTACTGTTGTCATATTTGGGCTTGTTAATCTTTGTCCTATTTGAGAGTTCTTGATAAAATTCAGAAACCTATCTGTAATTTTCTCTTTCACAAACGTGATGTTACTAGTCTCAGTCTTTTCAATGAATACTATTATGCTATGCGTTCTTGAGAGCTATGTAATCTATTCCCTGTTTTCTTTTGTGCCAGCTTGTTTGACTCGTCGGTCTAGTGGTCTCCATCAATTCGCTGTTTTGATACATCATTTTTATACACTTACCTATTTCAGTAGCTTCTTTCTAAGAACTGCAGCTTTGTGGAACTCTCTTCCCGCTGACTCTTTTCCTCCTACCTATAGCCATTGTCTTTTGAAAACTAAAGCCAACAAGCATCTCTTATCTTTTCGATGATCATATTTGTTCTTGTTAGCTCCTTACATCAGGTGGATTCATGCTATGTCTGGAGCGATTTCCATGACGTAAATCCTATGTTTCTGCTGTACCATGAATCTGTGTAGATATCTCACTCTCTCTCTCTCTCTCTCTCTCTCTCTCTCTCTATATATATATATATATATATATATATATATATATATATATATATATGTATGTATATATATATATATTTATATATATATATATATATCCCTCACTCTATAATACATACAAATGTGTATTTATTTGTATATAAATAAATATGTATACTTCCACCCAGTCACGCAAAATGTAGCGAGTAATACACGTGCAATTTTCTATCAATCGAACAAAACTATTTCAAGTTGTAAATGGAAGCGAGAAAGCAACTGGCAACTGCCGCCTGAAATGATGTAGGAGAGCATTCGATCACAGTATAATAAAAAGTCAACGGCATGTGTTTTTTCTTTATGTCGTCGGAAATGATGATGGTAATAATATAACGAATATGTTAACTATGGCAAACAAACGTATGAGAAATTAAATTACTGATGTAATTCTATGATTATAATGTGGATACTTTAGTGTTATTACTAAATTAATAGCTAGTGCTAACACTGGCGAAGTATACTTTTGATTCCGTCATTTTTATACGGAGGTCGTACACGAGTAAACACACACATATATATATATATATATATATATATATATATATATATATATATATATATATTTATAAATTTTATTTGCAAAAACCAGCAAAGTGCAACAAACCATGTAAAAGTAAAAAACCAGAAGACATTGCGTGGATGCACCGTCTAGATATTTGTTTCCAGCGACGTTATACCTAGATATGGTTGACATCATCGCTATCTGTTGCAGGAAACAGTACCCGGACAGAGAATGCTGCCATTTCTTTTGTTGAGACAAAAGCGAGGACAGTATATATTCCGTAGATCGAACGGATACGCGTCTAGATGTTGGGTGAAAATCTCATCTAAAAGTAGATTGAAATGACTGTTAATGATGTTGCATGTTAGAATTCTCTCTATCTCCCTCTCATATATATATATATATATATATATATATATATATATATATATATATATATATATATATATATATGCATATATATATGCATATATATATATATATATATATATATATGCATATATATATATATATATATATGCATATATATATGCATATATATATATATATATATATATATATGCATATATATATATATATATATATATATATAGTCATTCACATATGTACATATATATATATATATATATATATATATATATTTATATATGTATATATACATTTTTGAATGACTAAATGCGAAAGAGTTTTCCATCTATTCCAACCATATTAACATCAAAACAGGTTGTGCTTTTTGAATTTTTTGATGCAATGTAGACATTTTGAAATATCGTATAGTGTAAATACTCTCAAACACATTTAGGTATTCTTCATTTTCATATTTATCATATAAACAGCTTCTAATATATACATATTCTTAATATTCTTAATATAGAGATGTAGTGTTGCATTCTTATATTTTCTTATATATACGCAATTGTCGTTGATAGTAAAACGTCGGAGGTCGCTGGGATGCGGGGAACAGATATTGAGAACAGAGTTTACACTTTGATTTTAGTAAAATGGCTAAGTAACCATAAAAACAATGTTTGTATTGCTAGGCATGTTTAAATGAATAAAAAAACAATGAATGTATCTATTATTGTATTATCTGTTAATGAGGGTGTCTAGTTTAATATAAAATCTCTACATTACTGTTTCTGTTAGGCGAATCGGATTTAATTGTTACAGACTTACGTTTTATACATACATTTTGTAACAATGAAACCTTGTTTCGCCTAACAGTAGCTGTAATGTGTAGTTTGTAAATAAAATAATTTATGTTTGCTCTCGCAAATCTTACGATAGAGCATTTCTTTTTCTTTTCAACATATTTTGATATTTGTTCTTGTTTTCGTTTCTCTCACGACTTCATAGTTTTACATAATAACATACTTAAATGAAAAAGAACTTAAGATATGTACTTGTGTTTAAGACTAGCTTTCTGACATCTATTATTTAATAATTATAAAGGCCACGCCCTCTCCCTAAAAAGTCACCAATAAGCAAGCGGAGTTTTTCCCCCTAAGTCACCATGACCCGCTTAAGAGAGAAAATTGCATTTTTTGGTTTTGTTGTCATGATTTTTTAAAACCATTCCTCGTTGTAAAAAGAAGGAAAAAAACTCAGTTCGAAGAAAAAAGTTAAATGAGAAAATAATCTGATGGAATGTATCGCAGGCAGATTATAAGTAATTACTCGCACGGGGGATAGACGTCAGTGGAAGGAAGTGACGATATCAACATGGCGGATTCGCCGAATCAACTTGGAGTATGCCTCTATGTACAGATGAGGTAATCAGCAGCAGCAGAAAGAACCTTAATGATTGCATTCAAGAATGGTTTTATTTATTTTAGAGATTCCAACAGCAGTTAACTACAACGAGTAGGATATTATGACTGTACGTGTTTAGAATAACATGTTAAGAATACAATTTGAATAATAATAAAAGTAAATAAAAATTACAATTACAGTTATTTTAGAATATGAAAATACTATTTTAATTAAATTAAAGAAATGTGAAATAGAAATAGAAAATACAAGATTACATATAATTCAAAATTTATATGAAATCCTAATATGTAATCTTTATCTTTATATAGTAAGCTGTGGTTATATATGTATATATGTATTCGTACACTATTCACTTTATAATTAATTAGTCGATCCTTATGAATTTAGGAACGTGTAATGGGTCTAAAGAGGGAAAAGATGGATAATTAGGTAGCAATTAATAAACATTTCTCAAATTTAATTTGCCTTCGTGTTTTTGAATAGGGTTTTAGGGGGCATAATATGGGGAAAATATCTTATTTAAAAATTAAAATATATCAGATCTGCTGGGAATTTGATCCATAGTCATTACACACATTCTCTGAATTTTAATTTCTTCTAAAGATTCTTAAATTGTAGATATGTTCTAGAATCTAAATCATGTAATGGATTTTCGACATCAATTCATTACAATAATATATTGATGTAAATACTTATTAGGCGACATAAACTTGGTTCAAATATGTTCGGTTCGAGTAATTAATTTTACCCGTCCTGTCACTGGAATTCTTCGAGTATATATATATATATATATATATATATATATATAGCTTTTATACAAAAATATTTTTGAAAATAATGCAAAATATGATTATTATAATTATGGAATTGTATGTATAAAAAATTTTGAAATTATATTTATGGCAATTAAGCTACACAGAGGTTTCTGCGTTTCATCCCCGTAGGAGATGGTCAAGCTAAAATGGCATTTTAGCATGATAATTTCTTACGGGTATGAAACGCGGAATCCTCTGTGTAGCTTAATTGCCATACATATATTTTCATAACTTACTACCTATCTTCACTCACGTATTAGACACTGTTGAAGTAACTACTAAAAACCGACACATAATATACTATATATCCTTATAACCGTTTATGTAGATACATGAAATAATAAAAATAATTATATATATATATATATATATATATATATATATATATATATATATATATATAAGTATTTTGGGATTTCCAAAAAAAGTTATTTAGGAGAGAAAATTCTTCAAATCCATCCATTTCTCGAAAATTCTTGGTCTGATGAGGTTGACTTTCTGGGAAAAGTGCAACCGAACCATGTATGCACATATGTAACTAATAATGTTTGTATAAATAAAAATGTATACTTATAAACAGCTCTACTTGTTATTGAGCACTTTTTATAAACACTTGAGTTTCTACGGATTTACATTTACAGAAACTAATACAATACATGTACGATATATATATATATATACATATATATATATATATATATATATATATATATATATATATATATATATATATATGAAAGAGAAAAAGGATGAATTTGGAATATAGAGATAAACAGATACAGGGATGGAGTAAAGTAGGTTGTCGACTAGATATGAGCATACAGTGATTAATGAGAACATTCTAGTAAACTTATTTAATCAAAATCCCGTAGACCGAAAGAGGCATTGGTCAATGATTCATATCACAATACATTGTCAATGCTTTATTTACGTATATGCAACAATGTTATCCTTTTGTGTATTTCTTAAACATATAGAACACGACTAGACTGACTCGTTTGATAACACTATTCCATCTCGTATAGATTAGCCTGGTAGATTTCGATTTACATTAAAAGAAATAAAGATTGCTACAATAAATATCTCCATGTCAACCGGATGATTAGAGAGAAACAAAGAAACAAATAGGATTACACAAACACCTAAATAAAATACACAAAACAATGGAATAAATATCAGCGTTTTCATAAATGACTATATACTTTTCTTTATACATAATAAATGCAACATTAGTAGAAATATGCAGCTGTAACATAGAAACTAACAATACGTACACTTATTTTGTTTTTTAACATGAAACATGATGTTTATTAAAACATTCATTAAAGGTATGTGCGTTCTTTATAAGGTTCAATACATTTTGCTAATCTATCCAGGACTGAGCGGCCTACTTTGGAACATAGTTCCAACGGTACTTGAGCAATAAACAGTTCTTTAAGTTTAATGATGTCGCAATGATTCGACTGCCACCTGAAATCGAAGAAATGTTTGAGTATCAACATAGTGTCAAACAAAAGAATGTGTATATTTACTTATACATACTTAGTGTATATTCGCTAGAAAGCAAATATTCCGAAAAGAAAAATTGCTTAGTAATTACCAAGCCAAGACTCTAAACAGAAAATAAGATTTAGCTCTCGTTACCAGAGAAATACAATGTTAAATAATTTAGCGACAACGTATTTAAATAAGACAAACTACAGGATGTTAACGACTTTCAGAATTGATAAACTTTGTAAGAGGGTGTTAAGACTGCTTCCTGTTGTGTAAATGTCATTTTAAGAAATTGAAATAAAAAGAACGAATGTGTTTCTTGTAACAATATGATCTTCGAGAATGACAAAGAAAAGATTAAGTAAATAAACTATAACATATGCGCTCACATGTAAATGTAATGAAATACAAATAAAACAAAATGTTTATATGGTAAAAGAAAGACACACTTTAAATCTATATATTAATACGCTAAGGTGTACGTACGTGTGTCACGCTCTTCAGCGTGGAAGGCGCAGGGCAATGTGGAAGGCGGAGGAGACGCAGAAACGCTTACCAAATATTTATTTATTATTATTATTTTTTTTAATATTTAAAATTTCTTCTTCTTATTTATATATTAATACGATAGAGTGTGTGTTATTTATTTTGTATGTCACGATCTGACACTCCTATTTAAGATTTGCCCCTGACAACGGGGGGGGGGGTAGGTGCAAGTTAAGAGTGGAGTCGCGACCGATGGTGACTGCAACCGAGTAATATAAATAAATATATATACTTCAATCCCGTCACGCAAAATTTTAGTGAGTAAAATATGTGCATATTTCTAGCCACCGGATAATATAATTAACAGTAAATTATACAGATTGATGTGGAATTTCCACAGGGCCCCGCTAGTATTAATAAATACATTTACTATAATATATCTTGTTTGAAGTAGAAATACTCTAGGAAGAACCAACCAGAAGCAATATCGATATTTTCGTGTAAGGGTACTATTTACTGTTCTCAGAAGATAAGGGACAAACTTTTGGTAATGAGACTGATTTTACTTTTTTGAAGTAAAATACTTAGACATAATTGAAATCTTCATGGAACTCGATGCACAGAATCGACTTTGCAATCTTTTGGGTGAAGAAGTCTTCCATTCTCTACAGCCCGGTTCTGACAGAAGTCTTTACTTACAATATCATTATTTCCATAAAAGAAGCTCAATTATTTTGTACACCTACAAATAATTAATCTAAAATCAGTCATTTACAAAACGCATATATGAAAAATGAATACATATTTTAATACATTCGAAGCATAAAATATTTAACAAAATTACTGGAAAAGTGCTGAATGTTGTAAAATAAAACGACCAACAAACACACTTTACTTCCATCAGCCACCCAGAGAAATATAGTGTGGCACAAGGCGATTGAGCATTTTACAATAGTAAGTGAATCAATGTCATATAGTAAAGGCGAATTTGTGTGGTGTGTACTCTTAGCATACACGGACGAGGGGCGTTCAATGACCCATTTCCTATAGGAGTAGATTAATAAAACTTGGCACAGTTATTAGTATTTCTCTGCATAAGAACCACCCAGAGTTATGCATTTCCCCCATTTTTTGATGTAGCACTGGACAGTGGACATCGTTTTTGTAGAACACCCCAGGTTGGTCATCTAACCATGTCGTAACTTCAGAAACCAAGGCTGCATCATCTGGGAAACGATTTCCTTTCAAAGAACTTCATGGCTGGGAGGCCATGAAGTCAGAGGGTGTAAGGTCAGGAGAGTTAGGGGATGGGGGAGGATTTCATAGCCACACGAACATCTCCGAATTCATCCTCGAGCATTCGACGCGTTCTGGCTTCTGGAAAGGTGTGAGGAACCTGGGAATCCATCTGGCAGACACTTTATGCATATGCATATCATGAATGATAGTTTCCACACACCCTGTACTAATCTTGACCTCTTAGGCTATTTGGCGAATAGTAATGCGTCGATCTTCCAAAATGGCAGCCTCAACTTGACGGACAGATGCCTCATCAATGGCAGAAGATTGACGACCAGGTCTGGGAGCTGTTTCCACAGACCTCCGGCCATGTTTGAATTCACGATGCCAGCGTTTTACAAGATCATATGATGGGGCATCATCACCATAAGTTTCTTTGATTTCATCAAAAGTCTCCTTTTGTGTGCATCATTTAAAATACAAAAAAACGGATCACTGCGCGACACTCAACTGGCTCCATTTCACACCTGACTCATTTCAAACATCTGTAAATCAGAAACCACAATTAGTTCATAGCTGTTTTTTGCAACATAACCTATACAGATACAAATCATTACACATGCAAAATTTTGTCTAGATCAGCCACCAGGAAGTTAGTCAGAAACATTACTTATTGAACGCCCCTCATATTTGTTCACAAAGCCACTTTTTTCAATTCTAGCCCACTATGCCGGGTAAGCTGGAAGCAGAAACACCGTTGGTATGTTAAGTACAGTTCTAGTAAAGTAAGGAATATAATAATAATAATAATAATAATAATAATAATAATAATAATAATAATAATAATAATAATAATAATAATAATAATAAAAATAATAATAATAATAATAATAATAAAAAAAAAAGTCAGTATAAAACCAATAATCATAGGAGCACTAGGAACCGTCCCCAAAAACATGGAGAAAAGACTAGGAGAAATAGGAATCAAAGGGATAACTGAGACCATACAAAGGACAGTAATGATCAAAACAGCTACAATCCTGAGAAATGTCCTCGAATGCGGAAACCAACTCACATAAGCAACGAATGGAGTACAAACACATGGAAGCACAAGACAACAGAACCGGTGAAAATACAACCGCGAGAGAGAGGCGCAAGCATAGGCTGACACCACGAAAATTATGGACAGAGGGTCGAGGAGGGAAAGCGCAAACCAGACCTCCACTGGAAGAGCGCGGACAGCTCTGGGACCGTGAGGAGGCTTGTTGCCACCCGGGCCCCAGAGGAGACCAATGACCCTTATCATCGTGAAATCGGTGGTAGGTGGCTGTTGCGATACCGCAAGGTCATCAGCGGTGATGAACGAAAAGAGGTGGAGCATACTGGAAGTCTGAGGAGACTTGTTGTCACTCAGACTCCAGGGAATACCACAGGTTGTTGGCAGTGGGTGATCACTGACGATGACCAGTGTGATAACTCCTAGTGAGTAAATAATAATCAGAAGAAGAAGAAAAGAAGAAGAAAAAGATGAAGCAGTACAAAAAAAAGAAATAAAATGAAGAACATCGCACGAACCCGAAAATTTACAAAACTGTACGGAATGACTGCCCGTAGAAAAACAGAAAAACAAACATCATATACAAGAAGTGACACTGTTCATGAAGGTGCGATGGTGGAAAGACCGAGAAGGTAGAGCACCGACTATACTTCAACTGAAAGGGTGTGGGGCTTAGAAAAAAAGCAATAATCGTTACCACCGATAAATCAATAGCAAACGGCTGTGGCGATCACGCAAACTAATTTGCAACTCTTATTAAAATAAGAAAAGAGTGCTCAAAATGTGTGGAAACTTGTTACCGCTCATAGTCCATGGAACACGATTGGTTATTGTCAATGAGCAAGAATATTTTGAAACTTCTTAGTGAGTATAATAATTAAAACATATCATAAAAATGATCTTTAAAAAATCATATGGCGAGTCAAGATAGTCTTTAGGTTATATTGGTTTAGAGATTGACATTGAATATTTTATAAAATATCTAAGGGTAATACATAACCATTGATATTTGTTTAGCTATGACCACGACTGGTATCACTTGATCATTTTTTAATGGCGATCAATATTAGATTCGTTAAACATGACTTCAAAATATGTGGTATATCTTAGTTAAGACAAGGCGGTTTTAGCCGAAAATTGGTTATTTGATACGATAGAGGCGCATGCGAAAACACGTGCCTTCATTTGATGTAGGAGCATATATGGCAGTTAATACCTTACTTCAAAAGCGTATTTGTAATTTAATTTACCCCATTTTTCTTTTTTTTGTGCACAGTATCTCTCACAGATGTGATGTTTCTAGTTTCAATCTCTTTTATAAGGACTATTATTGTATGTGTTCCTCAGAATTGTCTGATTTATTCGATGCTTCTTTCGTTCTAGATCGTTTGGCTTGTTGGTCTAGTTGTCTTCGTCAATTCACTCTTCAGGTACCTCCTATTAATTCATCATTCTATTCCAATAGCTTCTTTCTTAGCACTGCAGGCTTGCGGAATTATATTCACTCTGACTTTGATGAATATGTTAGGAGCTTGTAATAACTTTTGAAAATAATCCGGGATGCGTATATTTCGTGACTGTTCGAAATTAAACAGTAATTCTGAAACATTTAAATCGTCAATTAAAAAAAATATTTTATTTTGGAATTGTAGGTCTGATGCAATTGTTTAGTATTATGCTTCTTTGGCTTACTGGTAAGACGGTTTGTATATGGGTCTGGAGACCAGCGTTCAATCTTCGGTCGAGTCATAACAAAGACTTAAGAAATGAAAGCTGATGCTTCCTTGCTAACCACTCAGCATTATAAGGTTAAAATCAAGGGTAAGTAGAGTAATTGTTGGAAAAGATTGTATTAACTAATGAAAAGTGAGCAGTCAGAGCGCATTCGACTATAGTTGCCCACTTTACCTTTTTTTACTGGCGTCTAAATCAAATAAAATGATAACTGTTTCGCACGCATCGTTGTCGTATCAAATATCTTGAACTCTACTTTTCTTATCTATAGACAAAGGTTCATCGAATTTTAAAAGCTTAATATTTTACTTAATTTTTTTTCCTTTTTATTCTTGTTTGTTTTTTTTTGTTTTTTTGGTGTCGCTTAGCAACTCAGTCGCCGTTTTATCTTTATCCGTTGCACCTCTTTCAATTCTCATCTCACTGTGCAGAGCCCCGTCTTCCCAACATCGTTTCTTCCCTACTTACACAAACCGTACATACGTTTATAAGTCTATCTTTACCTTTCCTTACTTTTTTTTTGATTCATTTTTTTTTCTCTTGCGAAAGTCGTGCTATTTCGCGACATAGTAGTTTTTTTTATCGGATCGAAAGGTTTAGTGGCCGTGATGTGAAACGGGGGATGGGGGATTGGGATGATGCGTAAAACACGTGAAAGGCTGATTTGTTTGACAGAAAAGGACAGGAGGGAGACCGAGCTTGAAAGGTTTATGTTGTAGTGAGTCATCTTATAAGAGATTCCAATCAGTAAATTGACTACAGAATTCAGATCGAAAAGAGATAAGGGCCTTAATTTATATATACATATATATATATACATATATATATATATATATATATATATATATATATATATATATATATATATATAAAGATAGATGAACGAAGAGTGATAAACATGCACGAATGTCCAAATTTATTTCAAACTTCGATAGTTCAATGCAAGGTATACTCTGTAATAGAATTATGTTTATTATTCTTTCCTTAAGCCAAGGCTTTTCAAAGATCGAAATCTTATCATCAGAGGAATTATACAGATAGATAAGTTGGCAATAGAATAGCCAAAATTCAACATTTGAAAAAATATTAAGAAAATGACGGGTGAAAAAAAGTTCGTGTAAAGAGATATGGATTTTGTCCAGGTGGTAATTGTCCGCCGATAAGGTGTCCAATGGAAGGACATTTTGATGGAGAAGAAAAGGTTTCGTGAGGGCAGCATAGGAAGGCGTTCAAAATTAAGTACATCCAATAGTGAAAGTTGAGTCTAAGTCGTAGATAGAGCGCACTTAAACGGAATTAATATAAAGAAATCGGGCCATTTTAAAAACAATACTTCCTCGGCCAGGAATTGAGTCGTAAACGAATGACATTAGCAATGGAGAATTGAAGTAGTTCTGAGAAAAGAAGCCCTTCGTTAAAAGCAAGGTCAAATTAGGAGGTTCTTAATCTATATATATATATATATATATATATATATATATATATATATATATATAACACCATCCGCCGACGACTGTATCGTTGCCCCACAGTTTATCAGTATATCTGAAGATAACGAGCTTATCACCACCGAAATTCGAATCCAGACGTCAGGTCATTAACACCCTTCTCCAGCAGGTGTTGAATGTCTTAATGTCTTACCATGTGAGCAACCTTACCTGGTACCATATATATATATATATATATATATATATATATATATATATATATATATATATATATATATCACTAGGTACGTGTTGTTTAAAAAGAATGGCAATATTGTTACTCGTTCCATACGTAATGTTTTTCATTGTAGGTTGCTGCGTGTTAATAAAGATTGCTTCAAGTATTTTAATTTTTTTTAAAATTAGTTTCTGGATTTAATATGTGTGTGTCGTTAATTAGAATGTTCCTTAAATCAGAGGGGGGAGTTATATTTTTAAAATTGCTTTGAAGCGAATAACAACATCTTAAAATATTTGACGTAAATAAAAAATATTTTGTAACATTAATTGTCGCGTTTCTTTATGTAAATATTAAATGTTCTTCTGAATATAAACGGCTTTGTTGTTTTGACGTTAACGACTTTACATACGGCGTCCTCGGCTGTGTTATTTTCTCTAGTTTTTTTTTTTTTGTTTATGCGTTTTTTTGTCAGCTGAAGATGATTTGACCAACAATCGAAAGTGCTCGTTATACCTTTGGTTGATTCATGAGTTTTTGTTTTACACAACAAAAATTATTAGAAAAATCAGAAAAATAAAAAATGGTGTAACCTAACAGAATGAGTATGTTATGTTTAACAATGTTAACTAAAATAAAAGACTGCCTCTTAAATACACACACAATATATATATATATATATATATATATATATATATATATATATATATATATATATATATATATATATATATATATATATATTGGAGAGCCATGCATATAACTGTCCTTTTTTTAAATCTCCGAAACAGTTTCATGGTAAACAGCTGATGATCCCCGTGTTAATATTAGATGCTTACGTTAAGGTCTCCTGTTTTTGTTTCACTGTTAGATACTTAATCCCCCTTTTTATTTTATTTACTTACTATTATATATTTTATTATTTTAATGAATTTTCCAACGAAAGTTAAGTCTGCACTATTTTGGATTTAGTTAGTCTCTGTGGGAATTTAAACTGCATTTTCCTTCTTTTTTTTGTCTTTTTGTTTAAAATAACTCAAAGCTTCTTTAGACTATATATATATATATATATATATATATATATATATATATATATATATATATATATATATATATATATATATAATCCAGGTAAAGTCAACAGTTAAATAATTTTAACGGGGGCTTATAAACAAATATAATTAACAAATATTATAGAAATATTATAACAAATTTCATATAAAAAACATAACAATAATATTTTAAAAGGCAACTAAATACTGAATTAAATGATTAAATAAACAACAAAAATTAAGACTTGTAACTGCATAAACAAAACTGAATGTCCCCTGCAAGAAAATTGCCTTACAACCCAGATAGTCTGACAAGAAAAAATTTCAAATAAAGAAAACCCAGAAAAATAGACATGTAGACATGGCTGGTAACACATTAAAAAAAAGATATATCGGCCATAAATGTTCATTCCGTAATTCTGACTACCAAAATAAAACTTAACTCTCCATATAAAACTGAGAACTAACCAACACTGATCAATTACACAGTGATTTGGAACACTATTATAAAAACCAGTATCTGTAGTGTCTTATCTTCACTTTGTTATTCATGTTTAAGTGAAAAACTTGATACTATTAGATTTAGTGATAGAGATACACTTCTAAACAATAAACAAGAAACCTCAATTAACTGTAGGCACAATAAATCTCACTTTCTTTGTAATTTACATATAATTCTTTGAACGAATGTTAACATTTGACAGTAGAGTAAAAAACCCAAAACAAACATCTTTTAACCCTAAATAAACCCACCATTCTATAGTATCTACTGAATCCCTTCGAATCAATTACTCCCTAAAACACAGCAACACTAGATCTGCTATTATGAAACAGAACTATCTATCTAAAAACAAAACATAGTTATCCATTTCTATATCATATATTATACCATACACCATATGATTATTATATTTAATTTTCCATTATTATTATAATAATAATTACAATACAACATTAATGTTGTCATTAATACTATTAATATCATTACCATCAGCACTTTTAGCAATTACGAATTATTATTATTATTATTATTATTATTATTATTAATATTATTATTACTATCATCATCATTCTTCTTCTTCTCCTCTTTCTTCTTCTTCTTCTTCTTCTTCTTCTTCTTATTATTATTATTATTATTATTACCATAACCATCATTACCATCGTTATTATCATTTTTATTAATATTATTATTAATGTTATTATTAATATTATTGTAATCATCATTATTATTAGTAGTATAATTATTTTTATTATCACATTCATAACTATTATTACATTTGTTATTATTATCATTACTATTACTATTAATATCATTATTATTGCTATAATTATCATTATCATGGTCATATTCATCATTATCTTTATTAGTATTATTATTACTATTATTATTATTACTATTATTACAATTATCATTGTCCTTTATATCATTGTTATTATCATTATTATTGAAACTACTAGTATTATTAATCGCATTATTATTGTTATTATCATTATTATTATTATTGATTGTGTTAACTTCTTATTTAAAAAAGTAGTATCACTCCCATCACTATAACCTTATTTTCTATTCTCTATATTTCAGTAATTTATTCCCCACCCCTTAATATGACTATTATTATTATTATTATTATTATTATTATTATTATTATTATTATTATTATTATTATTATTATTATTATTATTATTATTATTATTATTATTATTATTATTTTATCACGGTTGCTGCTATTACCATCCTTATATGATGTTAGTAAACTTTAGTAAACTTTAATTCATTTTTTCTCAATTGTTAGCTGTCCTCGGATTACATAAACTAATAAAATAAATTAATTAATGAAAATCATATGAAAAAAATAATAAAAAAAACAGCATCAAACTTAAAAAAAAAAAACAAGATTAGATTTGAATGACTTTACACCGAACCACCACCGGACACTTTGATTTACACCAGACTGGAGATTCTTTCTTCATGCCCATCGAAACATTACGCTGATATTGATACGTTTATATCAGCCACAAACAAACATCCAGACATTAACTATGTTTTTATTAACTCCCTTATCCCTTTTCCTCTTTTTTGTCTCTCCCTCTCTTCCACCCTCTCCCTCTCTCCTTTCTATTCATTTCTCTATTCTCAACGAGTTTATTTTTATTTTATTTTATTTTGTATTTGATTTTCAACCGTCTCAAATCTAACTACGTGACTTTCAAAATTTTAACATTTCATTTTTCCTTTCTTGTCTTTACGCTCTAATTTAATTATTCCCAAATATATCTAAAGTAAGGATCGTATTTTAATTCTGCCTGATGAGCTGTTGATCGATAATATCCACATGCCAGTGTCGCAGATTTTGTACATGTTTATATTCATAAAATATTCATATGTATTTATATATATATATAGCTTTCTACATCAAGCTGTTCAGAAGAATCACAGTTATTAAACGTGGCTAGAAGTGGCGCGTATTTCTGGCTGATACGAAAGCTGGCAGATGGGTTAGTAGTCGAGACTTTCTATCCCTACGTTATTTCATTAAGAACGAAGTTAAGGAACATTGTAATGTCTGTCTGCGTTAACATTTGCATTGCACCGAACACGAATAAATAATCAGAAATGTTTCTTTAGCTGTATATTTTACAGCAGTTTAAATGGACAGTTTAGAAATTAAAGCTGGGAATGCCACTACATACAAGACATAATGCTATCAATTATGGTTGTTTTGCGTCACAATACACATTAATATACGCTACACAATGAATAAAATGATGTATTGGTCTTTTAAGCTTGTTTCTCTTGTATTATATTTTTGAGTTAATTCATATTCATATATTCTTCTGGCATATATTGGGTCTTTTCACTGAATCACACGGTTCTAGCTGCACATATGCGATCATTTTACGTGGGATTGTTATGTTATGCATATCATTTAATGGGGTTACATTTCAAGCATCTAAAAAATAACCAGTGTATAAATTATCAAATGTAACCGTATCTATTAGCGTGGCGGATTATTATTATTATTATTATTATTATTATTATTATTATTATTATTATTATTATTATTATTATTATTATTATTATTATTATTATTATTATTATTATTATTATTATTATTATTATTATTATTATTATTATTATTATTATTATTATTATTATTATTATTATTATTATTATTATTATTATTATTATTATTATTATTATTATTATTATTATTATTATTATTATTATTATTATTATTATTATTATTATTATTATTATTATTATTATTATTATTATTATTATTATTATTATTATTATTATTATTATTATTATTATTATTATTATTATTATTATTATTATTATTATTATTATTATTATTATTATTATTATTATTATTATTATTATTATTATTATTATTATTATTATTATTATTATTATTATTATTATTATTATTATTATTATTATTATTATTATTATTATTATTATTATTATTATTATTATTATTATTATTATTATTATTATTATTATTATTATTATTATTATTATTATTATTATTATTATTATTATTATTATTATTATTATTATTATTATTATTATTATTATTATTATTATTATTATTATTATTATTATTATTATTATTATTATTATTATTATTATTATTATTATTATTATTATTATTATTATTATTATTATTATTATTATTATTATTATTATTATTATTATTATTATTATTATTATTATTATTATTATTATTATTATTATTATTATTATTATTATTATTATTATTATTATTATTATTATTATTATTATTATTATTATTATTATTATTATTATTATTATTATTATTATTATTATTATTATTATTATTATTATTATTATTATTATTATTATTATTATTATTATTATTATTATTATTATGATGATGATGATGATGATGATGATGATGATGATGATGATGATGATGATGATGATGATGATGATGATGATGATGATGATGATGATGATGATGATGATGATGATGATGATGATGATGATGATGATGATGATGATGATGATGATGATGATGATGATGATGATGATGATGATGATGATGATGATGATGATGATGATGATGATGATGATGATGATGATGATGATGATGATGATGATGATGATGATGATGATGATGATGATGATGATGATGATGATGATGATGATGATGATGATGATGATGATGATGATGATGATGATGATGATGATGATGATGATGATGATGATGATGATGATGATGATGATGATGATGATGATGATGATGATGATGATGATGATGATGATGATGATGATGATGATGATGATGATGATGATGATGATGATGATGATGATGATGATGATGATGATGATGATGATGATGATGATGATGATGATGATGATGATGATGATGATGATGATGATGATGATGATGATGATGATGATGATGATGATGATGATGATGATGATGATGATGATGATGATGATGATGATGATGATGATGATGATGATGATGATGATGATGATGATGATGATGATGATGATGATGATGATGATGATGATGATGATGATGATGATGATGATGATGATGATGATGATGATGATGATGATGATGATGATGATGATGATGATGATGATGATGATGATGATGATGATGATGATGATGATGATGATGATGATGATGATGATGATGATGATGATGATGATGATGATGATGATGATGATGATGATGATGATGATGATGATGATGATGATGATGATGATGATGATGATGATGATGATGATGATGATGATGATGATGATGATGATGATGATGATGATGATGATGATGATGATGATGATGATGATGATGATGATGATGATGATGATGATGATGATAATAATAATAATAATAAGAAGAAGAAGAAGAAGAAGAAGACTCTACGTGAAGAGAAACGAAGGTGGAAGCACACTGGTAAGTATAGAAGACCGTGTGGACGACACTTAAAGAGATCTGGAGAAATACATAAACCAGAACACAGAACGGTTGATTACCGCAGCAATAGACACCGTCCCAACGAACAACGCAGGAAGCATCGAAACTGGACACAAACAGACGAGAAAAGTAAAGTAGCAAGAAAAGCAACTACATTGACGCTTCATACGACTCACAAGTAAAGAAACCAACGAAAATAGCTGGACTTGGCTGAGAAAAGGAAACTTGAACAGAGAAACGGAATCTTTACTGATGGCTGCACAGAACAATGCGATTAGGACAAACTACATTAAAGCTAAAATAGATAAACTCCAGGAAAACTGTAAATGCAGACTGTGTGGACAAAGGGACGAAACAGTAAATCATATAATAAGTGACCGTAGCAAACTTGCCCAAAAATAATACAAGAACATGCATGACTGTGTGGGGAAAGTGATACACTGGGAACTGTGCAAACAATTGAATTTCGAATACGCAGACAAATGATACACACATACACCAGAAACCGTACTGGAAAACAAAAAAAAACACGAAATCCCCTGGGATATGGATATACAAACAGATAAACTCATACAAGCAAGGAGACCTGATGTTATTATAATCGACAAGATGGAAAAATCTTGCAAAATCGTAGACTTCGCCGTTCCAGCAAGCAACAGAGTGAAGATCAAAGACACGAAAAAACGAAGTAAATACACAGAACTAGCCAGAGAACTGAAAGGAATATGGAGCATGAAGAAAGTTAGTATAATACCAATAATTGTAGGAGCACAAGGAACAATCCCCCAAAAAACTGGGAAAAACTGGGAAAAAGACTGGGAGCAATTGGAATAAAAGGGACCATCGAAACTATACAAAAGACGGCAATGATCAAAACAGCTGCAATTTTAAGGAAAATTATCAGATGCTGAAACCTACCCGCATAAGATTCAAAGGGTTACCAGTCACAAGGAATTTACAACAGGGAGGAAACAAAACCACACGGAGAACACCACAACACAAACCAAGGAGAAGAAACTGCAAGAAATATCACTTCATAATCTCCTCCACCTAATAAATTACACCGGCCTCAGCAATCACCACACTAAAATAAACCAAGGAAGAGAAAGTACAAGAAACACAATAAGCTTCCCCCTTCTCACCCCCCTAACCCCACCCCCCCCAAAAAAAATGTTTTCATTTTTAATTAAAACATTTAAACAAAAATTAAATTTAGAATTTTAAAAAACTGGTGCCGGCCTAGGCTGACACCAGACAAAATATTTGTAGAGGGTCGAGGAGGATGAGAAAACCGAGCAAGGGCAGCACAAAGCAGATCTCCACGGGAAAAGTGCGAAGAATGCTGGTACCTTGGGTAGGCTTATTATCACCCACATCTCAGAGTAAGAGGCTGTTGTAATACCGCATCATTATCAAAAGGAGGTGATGAATACTGGGAATCTGGGGAGGCTTGTTGTCACTCAGACTCCAGGAAATACCACTGGTTGTTGTCGGTGAGAAATCACTGACGATGATCTGTGTGAGAACTCCTAGTGAGTACAAATAATAATAATAATAATAATAATAATGATAATAATAATAATAATAATAATAATAATAATAATAATAATAATAATAATAATAATAATAATAATAATAATGTGATAAAACTAAAATAAAGAACTGACTTGGCGATAGGTGCTCTGAACTCTTCATAGGATCAGTAGGTTTATATATTCACTAAACACTCACAAATATATTTGATAATGTTAAAATCAGCTTAAATAGAGATAAATTTTGGCTATAATAGGGGGACGCATACAAAGGATAAGGATCCTGGAAATTGAAAGACAAAAAAGAGACGAAATTTGGTCTACACCGGTTGACCTCACAGGTTGACCTTGATAATAAAGCTGTGTTCGTCGGTTTTCCTCAATATTTCTTAAAATAAATATTTCTCTATATTAATATCCGGAAATATTTATTTTCAGAAATATTTATTAAATATTTATTTTTAATGTATGATGCGCTTGTTTAAGGAAAGATTTATTTAAAGAAATATTTATTAAATATTTATTTCTAATGTATGATGTGTTTTTTATTTACAATTTTTTTTTAATAATCAAACGAAACATTGCAGAATTCTCGTTCTAAAATGTTTTCGTGTCACTATTTACTGGCCTCCGTGCGAGGGCAGAATGCATAATGAAATAAAATAAAACGTATAGGGTGCGTTTTTTTTCATTACGTTTTAATAAACACACAACATTCTATTTTTCGTGTTGTGTATTTTAAGAATACATATATAGGGGTATATTAAATATTTATATTTTCATGTAAAGTGCGTTTTTATTTGTTTACAAAACATTAGGCAATTTAAAGTTTACGAACTTTTTTACTTTTCTTCTGGAAGCAACAAGTATAAACAAACTAAATAAAATGTAACAAATGCATACTTTTATTTACAAATTATTTTATGACTTAATTTACATTAAAAAAATCGCTATTTACTGGCAAAGATAAGTAAAATGTAAGATAATGAATAGTGGCAAAAATGAATCGTGGACGAGTCCATTGGGGGTGAGACGTCGAAAGAGAAAAAAAAGCGACTTGATAACTATTAAAAAGGAGAAGGTCCGCAGTGAGAGGAGACTTGAAAGACGGCGGTTCAAAAACGCGAAGAGCCAGAGTGCTTGGTGATCGGAGTATCGAAGTACCAGAAGAATGGGAGTTTACCGATGTTTATTGCACCGATGAAGCTTTATTGGCTATGGTACCCAAGCCCGTCTTGCTGTTAGGCTTTCGTGTCCGCTGACTAAAAATGCGACTGATAAGCAAGTCGGTACAGTGGAGGAATCCCTGACTTTTATTTCATCAAAGTGCTTGTGGAGCATTTGCTTAGACAATGCAGAGCAAATTGCTTTCAAATCGGATGTATATACGAACGAGTTTTTAGCGGAAACCAAATCTGTAACCTCAGCAAGAAAAATACTTTCAGGAGACAAACGTATGTCAAAAGATTGTTATATGTGTGTGCGTAGCCGGCGTAAACCATCCGCCGATAGCAAATAAAGAAAAATCAAAGTGTTTCTATATATGTTCTGTTCTTAGCCATTCTTGTTGGATCTTACCGGGTACCCTGAAAGAACAGGTAATGCAACAATAACACCCCCATGGGGAGACACCACGGAAGATCACACAAGTCCGCCGATTTTTAAAAACTGTAGATATTTCGTTCATGTATTAAACACTGTTGTGAATAAAAAAACGCACCCTACATAAAAAATATGAATATTAAATATATCCTCCCCACTTTTCATAAAATACGCAAAAGGAAAAATAGAATCTTCTTTTTTTTATTAAAACGTATTGTAAAAAAAGACGCATCGTATAAGTTGTGTTTTATTTTTTTATCCATTCTGCCCTTATAGGGAGGCAAGTAAATAGTAACACGAACACATTTTAGAACGAGAATTCTACAATGTTTCGTTTGATTATTAAAAAGCTTTGTAAACAAATAAATCGCATCCTACATTAAAAATAAATATTTAATAAAGATTTCTTTAAAAAAGCATCCTATATTAAAAAATAATATTTCTTGTGAGCTTTTGACAAAAACCGACGAACACAACTATACAACTCAGGTCAACCTGTAAGGTCAACCGGTGTAGTCCGAATTTCGTCTCTTTTTCGTATTTTAATTTCCGGGGTGCTTATGTTTTGTATGGTTCTAGTAAGGTATTCAAACAACGTCAATAGTTTGAACTTTAATAAATGTAAACATGGACATTAAAACAAGAGTCGACGGATTGCAAAATTTAAAATAACTAACTTTTAAGGCGTCATTTTAAAATTAAATAAAAATTAATCCAAGCCATATTAAAAAAATATAAGACACCAGATATAAGTGAACGTAAAATCTAATCGATCCCCATCAATCATGAAAATATTCCATAGTTCTATCAAACGTAGGCTTAGCAAAACTATTACAATTAAAGTTTATTTAAGAATTCAAGTAACCTTTACAACAACGCTTTAAAAAATAGTGTGTATGTTAATATCTAGAAATAATATCAGAAACAAGATAGTAATAATTGAAATAATAATACAAATAGACAGAAAAATCCCATGGTTTACCCCACCCTATAACCAGATGCTAATGACTTTACTTGGCAAGAAATTCGTAAATCTTATCGAAACTAATCACCTGCAAAAAAAATTAATAATAACTTACAACTGCTGTGAAATGTTAGAAATGGTAATCAAGGCCAATATAACAAAACAACAAGATACTAAACGATAGTAGTAGAGCAGGAATAAAAGAAATGCGTACAAAAGGTGAAGAATTTAACAACAATAACAATAAATAGAATAATAATATTAACGATATAAATAGTATTATTACTGAAGTATAATAGCAATGATCCAAATAGAAATAAAAAGAGAAAAACCACACCTGAAGCCGTGTGCACTTTGTTCACTAAAAATCACTTCTTAATAAAAGGCAGATGGAACTAAACACACTATTTGCGAGCTATAATCCGAATAAAAATAAATACTACGTAGGATAAACGTACCCAAATTTAAAACCAGGTATACTAACATTTAAAGCATATTCAATAACAATAACACAGATCTAAAATGTTACTAGCGATCAGATAATTGAGACTTGTCAATAATTAAGTGGATAATATAACGATGGACTAGTACTTGCAGATATGTTGTTGCCCCGTGTAGATTATGTTTGTATGAAAAGCTTAAAATTATAAATCATAAAGATCCTCTAACATACTTAATTATCGAGGCAATTAACTGTAAACATACAATAAAGTTCAATTTAGCATAAGGATATATATGTATATATATATATATATATAT
>OY744531.1:33776732-33894232 GCA_963556195.1 Sepiola atlantica | reverse complement strand
CTTCCTGCACTGAAGATTGCGTTAGCATGAAACATCGATGTCTGTAGGTATTAAAATAATTAATATTTATTTATAAATATTATATATATATATATATATATATATATATAAATATTATATATATATATATATATATATATATATATATATATAAATATATATATATATATGAAATAAAGAGGAGTTATCTTATATATACAATAGGGGTTATTTCTTAGAAAGTAATCACGCTCAATTGAAGAAAAGTTTTATAGAGTCCAAAAGGTAAAAAGTTTCAATTATTTTTGCATGTACGTGTTGTTTAATTCTCTTGCCCAATCTCAAAGTCGACTACCTATGTATCTAGTACTGTCACCAAGCACAGTTGTAAGAACGGCATGTCAACCTCCGCCGTAGTTACTCTCCCATAACGATGGTAGAAGTAGCCCAATAAGAACGCGACGACAGTGTTGAGTTCTGAAAGAAAGAGGGGAAGGTCATATTTATATGTAAATATATATATATATATATATATATATAGAGAGAGAGAGAGAGAGAGAATTATAAAAAGAAAAACTATACACACATTAAGGTTGTACCTTAATGTGGTACAACCTTAATGTGTGTATAGTTTTTCTTTTTATAATTCTATTTTGCTCTGTTTAAATTACATTGAGCTCTGTTACTCAGATTCTCTACACAAAATTGAAATCTACACTATATATATATATATATATATATATATATATATATATATATATATATATATATATATGTTTATCTACATCTGTATACGTTTTATCCTTTCGGAATCGTTAGTGTAGAAATAATTATTCAAGTCGAGCGCAGGATTCGAACCACTGGAAAAGGGCATGTTAATAAATCAAATTCCCACCTCTTCATCCCCACGACCACCATGAACAACTACATAAACGGCGAGAGATATTTTTATTCTATGTATCCACATGAAATGCTATCAGGAGATATACTATTTTATGTATCAATTTTCAATGTTTTATTCCACAGTGCTTATACGTGAGTAGAACGAAGTAGCAAATTATGAAAATATATTTATGACAATTAAGCTACACAGAAGTGTCTGCGTTTCAAACACACACACACAAACACACACACACACACACATATATATATATATAGTCATCCACATACTTTTGTTATTTTGCCAACGATTTATCGGTGTTGCTTTATGTAGTGAGATGGGAAACGCGGGAAGTAATGATTGGCGTACGGTGCTCTATTTACGAATCTACTAAACGATATACTATGAATTGAAAGAAAAGTATTCTATGCGTTTATTAGTGTCACGGTATATTGTCAATAATATTAAATTCTTTTTACCAAAGAATATAGATAACGTGCAGAATTCGTTTGGATCCTGATGTCTCTGATGATCATATGCGTTTCTAACGGGTTGCAGCATATGCAACCTTTGTATAGATAAGTTTGTCAGCTCTCTTTAGATTTCCCAATGGATAACTTTTCAACACTTAGCTGAATATATTAAGCTAGAGATAGCGACGCACACACACGCGCATATATATATATATATATATATATATATATATATATATATATATATATATATATATATATATATATATGGGTGTAGTTGGAGGATATTGAAGAGAATATACAGAAGTTTAGTGGGAAGCTTAACGTAATAAAGAAATGTTTTACGCACTCAGGTTGTGCGTTCCAATTTAGTCTCACTGCCAGTCAATGTTGAATGCATCTTAATTATTGTCTTGTCTGCCAAAGTCGCGATAAACGCACTCTACTTTAGCCGCTTTAAAAAAATATATGCATTATTTTTTGTGCTATCCTTTTATTGGCACAGTATCGTCGTTGAAGTTCAAGCGCTCACAATAAATTCATTATCTATAATTCCACTTATAGCAAGCGAGCGGACAACGCAAATCTTTGACATACTTTTAATTCCTCTTTGCAAATTTGCTATTATCTAATCATAAATATCGCTCATGTGGACAGTGTTATATATCTATCTATCTATCTATCCATCTATCTATCTATCTATCTATCTATCTATCTATCTATATATATATATATATATGTGTGTGTGGGGGGTGTATTTATGTGTATGTATTGGACAATCAAATTACAATTAAAAAGAAGCTTTTCTTTTCCTGTTCACCTTCATACACACGTAAAAAAAGATTCACCCGTTCATAAATAAACACAAAAAATATGCGTCCGTTCATAAATAAACACAAAAATATGCGTCCGTTATCAAATAACTCTTATTTTTAACAGATTAGTATGATCCATTGTTGTGAAATATGACTTTTTCCTTTTTCCTTCATGCATCTATACGTATGGAAATTAATTACAATTTGCGTATATATATATATATATATATATATATATATATATATATATATATATATATATATATATATATATATATCCTAACTCTCGTTTCGCTTATTTTGCCCTTTTGTCTTCACATTCCATGAACGTATTTTCTGTTAAAGGGGGAGAAGAATTTCTGATTTCTGGGACGGAATGAATCCATATTACACTTATTGTTGGCTAGTATTTGTCCTTGAAGTAGTTTTCTTAAGATTTTTTCATCAAGTGACTTCCATATATATATATATATATATATATATATATATATATATATATATATATATATATATATATATATAATATTAAATTATATTTTCAATCACAGGAGATTGCCACGTGATAACGGAGAAATTAAGTAATATTTATACTGAACGCGACGAGTATAAATACTCAGATATTCGATAGGATTAAACGGTAGAGCCGAAGTCTTGCACTGCGGCTTTAGGTGAAAGTTTATTCTTAATCTTTCCAACATTTCTCTATTTGTCTTTTTGTATTATTACATTAATTAGTGGTCAACCCGATAGTCATCCCCATACACACTAGTTCGCTGTATCACAACTCTTCAATATGCCTAGACTTGCACCCATCCGAATTCCTGAATCGATGATAGTCGACAGTTCTAACTACTAAACCACGGGACGGGCATACTTAGTAAATGATATTTAATTTTATTATACAAGCATTGCTCGCTACTAGACAATTCTTGAATTGATTTTTTATAGAGTGATAAGAATTAAGCTAAATAGTAGCAGGCGATATCATTTACGACAGTGCTCAACCTTGTAACGTTTACCGATATAATGATAAGCGTTTGCAAACATGAAAAAATGAAACATCAAAAAAACGCAAATTAATCCAAATGTTACGCCTTCATCAATTGAAGAATTTCTCGAGACTGAGACAAGCGAAGAAAAGACAAAAGTTGGAAATGACTAACACCAAGTGAGAAATTCGTGGTGTATTCACTTTTCATGGATGCCAAAAGTAAGACGCTGATTTTACGATATTATTTTACGTAATGTAATGTTATGGGGGTCTACCTACAAGATCGTAGGAAGAATTCGTGATGTATTCTCTTTTTATGTCCAGTTTAAACGCAGACCCCACGAAATTATTTCACGCATTTGAAAAAAAAGTAAATTACTTATATTTAGAACACAGCTCTTGAGCGTGGACAATTTAACTGTGGAATATATTTCCTTGTGGGAATCCGTGAGCGATAATAGTTTGGAAGAATATATTTTCCGGACGATTCACACAGGCGTTTGTTTAGATTTTGCTACGACAAAAATCATAAGAATTTCAAGTTACATGTCTATGACTTTCAATTAATCAAATAAGAAATGCAATGTATCAAGCCAATGAATTTTATCTAAATTAAAGTTATGTTCAGGCCAACAATATTTAAGAGGAGAAAATAAAAGTGAATAGAAAATAGCAGTAGCAGTCTAAACTGAATCCTACTGATTCTTTTGTTCTGATGGTACCATCTTTTTATAGGAGAACTATATATTTATAATATTATTATATTATATTTATTAAAAATAAATGAAAGTAAAACAATATATTATAATGTATGCTCTTATTTACCATTTTAACATGAATAGGTCGCAAGAAGACACGTATGTATAAAATAATTGGGATTATCTGTATTTTAATTAGTAGTGGCTTTTTTTCTTCTGATGTAATTTACTAGTAAAATACCGAACCTTTTCACAACAGGTTAACTGTGAACTGCACTAAATAACATCTTATGAATATGTTAAGGAAAAGAAGAAAGGGAATATTTTTCTCTCACCTTATTATCAATTTCCTAATCTTCAAATTTCTACTTATTTCCTCTCTTTTACTCACTTCATATAAATGTATGCATTTATGTATACATATATATATATATATATATATATATATATATATATATATATATATATGCGCAGACACATTGAAGGCATTTACATATATATTTATATATATTAATATACATATATATATATATATATATATATATATATATATATATATTTAAATATATGTATTTTCATCTAGAAAAATAAATATATATGTATATACATATATATATATATATATACTCTTATATATACACACATTAAGCTATTCAAATCTTTATCTTGAGAGCATCGACGATGCCCGTAGGTGATTTACAACGTGTCGATCGATCTTTTGACGCTGAACATGAGACAAGACAAGGTGCCTGCCGTGTAAGAGACGGAGAGAATAAGAGAGATAGAAAGAACGCGAAAGGTCTTGGAGTAAACAAAGTTAGCTAAGAGTTCCTGATTAGGGGCGAGAGAGTCATGGGTAGGTTAGTCAACCTGGAATTGGAATTTAATAAGGTAATGCGGAAATCGAAAGAAAAGCAAAACGTAAATAAGTAAAAGGTAAAGAAAAAAGAAAGAAAGTGAGCAATGGTGACGCGAAGTGTTTCTTATAAAGTCACGCCAATTCCGTGTTAAATGATCGATTCTAGATAACATGGCCGCTTCTCGGAATCGGGATAATGTGATGCTAATGACAGTTCTTTGGGTATAACGTGAAAAAAATAATACTACTCAGAGGAAGCAAAAAAAATTTAAAAAATGAGTCACTCTCTCTCTCTCTCTCTCTCTCTCTCTCTTTATATATATATATATATATATATATTTGTTTGTTTTATTTTGCTTCAGTCGAAGTTCTCAGAAATAAAAGGGGCTCTTTTCCTAGGGCTAAAAGTTTACTTATATATATATATATATATATATATATATATATATATATATATATATATATATAGGATACATAGATATTCGAATATTCCATTAAAATTCTCCTTTAGATGTCAAACGTTGAGTTAGTAAAGAAGTAAATAATTTGTATTTCCTCTCCCAAACTGACACGTTAACTATATTATAGTACATATTTCGTTGTTGGCTCTTAGTCTTATCGTATTATAGGACAAAAATGCATCTAGTCTGGTGGAGTATCCACTATGTGCTGTTACTTGAGGTAACATTACTTGGAGAAAGTGCACCATTCCCTGTATGAGCCAGTGCATAGCCACATAGAGAGGATCAACATTGGGCTTAGAATATTATGTTATTTCGATTATTTGATCAGGGTTTACTTGTAGGAAGAAGTATACTCATGTCACGTTCTCGTAACAAACGTTTGGACAGAGAGACCGAAGACACTCAAGGAGTGTGTATAGTAAGTAATTCAACCTGTCCCAGTACGCAATTTAGACTTCATATTTTTTGTTTCATGTTACTTCAGTGGAAGTTCTCAGAAATCAAGGGGACACTTTCTGGGGCTAACACGTGATCTTTTTATGAAATACATAGTTATCCGAGTGTTTAATAAATATTCTCTTCTACCTCTAAATCGTTGAGTTAGTTAAGAAGTGATCAACATCAATTTTACTCTCCCCAATTGACCAGTTTACTGTGTTACATTATATCTTACTTGTAGTCTCTTGGTTATACCGGATTAAAGGACAAGAATTAATTTTGTCTGGTGAAGTATCCAGCCAAGAGCTGTTACTTTCTTTTATAACATATTTCACTCCAAACCAGGTAGGCCGCCACTGTAGACGTAAGGAGCTACTGAGAGTTAGTTTGTAGGTTTTAAGTGTCATCCTAAGTTGGAAGCTGTGTAGCGAGATGTCTGTTTACATTAGTGTTAAACCTCTGCATGTCGGTACAGTCGGAGAAATACGGAGCAGGGAGTGAGTTTCAGAGTCCGGAAGCACAAGGAAAGAAGCTATTGGAGTAGAAGGCTCTCCGGCATCTGGGTACCTCCACAGTGAATGGATGAGATTTTTCTGATTGTCGAGTTGGTATAGTGTATTTACGTCGAGGGGGCACCAGAGCAGCCAATTCATTGGAGCGCAATCCATTGAAGTATTTGTAAATCAAGCACATTGCAGCAATGAGGCAGGGGCTGGAGCTTGGTTGACAGTGAGGGACCTATTAAGTTGGCGACTCTTTTTTTGGACCTTGTCTAAGAGAGAAAGACTAGTGGATGATACACCAGCCCAGACATGGCAACACTACCCCATGCATGGGCAGATGGTGGCTTTGTAGATATACAGGATAAATTCAGGTGTGAGGAGTTTACTAGCACAGTAGAGGGAGCCCCCCTTTTTTGCTGCAGCCTTGGCAATGTCTTCAATGTATTTGTTCCAATTCCTGTTACCTGTGAAGATTAGGTCGATGAGTTTGAGTGTATAACTCTCAAATAAGGTGTTATTTGCCATTGCAATCGGTGATTGAAGAGGTTTCTTGTAGTTGTTGATGGCAAGGAGCATTGTCTTTGCGGCATTAACACTTACTAACCATTTATGACCCCAATCCACTACGGCCTGAATGTCGTTTTCTAAGGATTCGGCCATTGTCTCGGATATGATTGCGTCCGTTTTGCCCACATGGCAAGAGTAAAGCGTGATGTCGTCGGAATATATACCTATCTCAGACTCAATGTTATCAGGCAGGTCGTTTATGAAGATCAGGAACAATAAAGGTCCAAAGATAGATTTCTGAAGTACGCCAGCAGTTATGGCATGTTGCTTAGATGAACGGCGATCGAGGACAACCTGTATCTTTCTTTTGGGTTAGGTAGAATCTAATTATGTTAAATATTTGCCCACTAATACGATACGAGCGTACTTTTAGGAGAGCCCTGTATGTCATACCTTGCTAAATGTGTTGGATATGTCAAGCGCTACAGCTCTAGCTTCACCTGCCTTGTCCAGTGTATGATATGCGTTCAGAGATGACCGTTAAGATTTCCGCAGTAGATCGTGCTTTTCTAAATCCCTACTGGCGGTCAGAAAAAAAGTTTAGCATTAACTAGGTGGCGGACTATCGCTAGATTGATTAAGGATTCAAAGATTTTAGCAAAAATTGGAAGTAGGCCGATTGTGCGGTAGCTCTAAGTATCAGTTCTATCCCCAGGATTATTGAAGACTGATACCACAGAGACAATTCTCCAGCCATCGGGAAAGCAAGATTCAGCTAGGCATTAAAATAACGAGATACTACGATAACGCTGACTTTGAGTCCATCATAGATCACATCACATTGAAGACGACAGGGGTCAGTTCTGCAGAGCCTTTCTTCATTACTATTACCGGTATTACGCTTTGGAGTTGTCAAGTTTTTTTACGATGTCTCTGACCTAGGATGGGGGGATGACCACGTTTTCAAGTGTGGATTCGGTTCGCAATGCGAACTATAGGGAGGGTGGTGTTCTGAGTCAAAAATGGAGTTTGAGGCAAAATACTGGGCAAGTAGTTCAGCCTTATCAGTTGCCGTGCATTTTATAGTGGGGGAATCGTTGATTGCCCATTGTTCACCACACTATTTTAGACTTGCCAGAAATCGCGAGTACCTAGTTTCTATGACTGAATGCGTTTTTTATACCTTCTCTTAGCTTCATCTATCACTACTTCACACTTATTTCTTGACTCTATGAATTTCTGTCTATTAGCAGCTGACTTATGGCAGCCGAATTATCGGAATACTTTCTGCCTCTCAGCAATGGCAGCTGCACATTTCAAGGTGAACAATTGCGGAGAGTGGGGCTTGCTGGAGAATTTTCTTATGTGGGCATAGGCTTCAATGCCTTCTTTTACACATTCGGTTAACTCATTTGCACACTGATCAGCAGGGAGTGAGAAGGTTTTCTCTCCATTAAGCGTCGCTGATGAGATCTATTATGGACTCAAAATCAGCGTTCTCGTAGTATCTCGTTATTTTAAGCAACGGCTCATCAACTTTTGGACAAGTTTTTAGAGTGATATCAATCATTACCACAATGTGATCAGCATTCCCGAGTGGGCTATGGGCTGTCGTCACACAAGCCTCGGGCAGTGAGGTCAAGAACAGGTCTAGAAATAAGGCTTACTGGTCTACTTGATCGGGGATGCAGGTCGAGAAATCGACAGTCTGAGAAAGGAAATGAGCTAAACATAAATTATACAATAGAGTTACCAACTGCGTCAGTAAGACTGGAGAATCCCAACCAGTCACAGTGGTGTGCATTAGAATCCGCAAATACATGTATCTGTGCATTCGAGTCAAGTGATAGTGGTCTATCTATGATTTTAGAGACAGAGTTTAGCAGGGTCGAAGGTGAATGGTACAACAAATATAAGTAACTAACGCTCTGATGCAAAGTCAATCTAATACACATGTAGTCTTGGACATATGTTTCTAACCTATGTTCTCTAGTCAAGGGGAGCGCGTTCCGAACATGAACTCCTAGCCCGTGCATATGTTTGTCAAAGTTTTTACGGTAGATTGGGAGGTAATCAGTTATATCAAAGTGGTGAGAGGAGATTGCGGATTGAAAGTTTGTTTTACTTTGTGCTAAGATATTCGAGGAGTTTGTCAAGACAAAGGTTTCTATGTCGTTGATGTTGGTTCTAAGTCCCCCGATATTTGTGAATGCGAGCCTCAAAGGCGAGGTATATTTGCGGTAAACTTGCTTGGATAAGGTGCACCATTCCTCGTGTTAGTCAGTGTATGGCCGTATCGAGGGGTTCTGTTTTGGGCTTCGAATACTATTTTATTTTGAATATTTATTCAGGGTTTACTTTAAGGAGGAAGTATCCTAATTCCAGGATATCATGACAAACCCCTGTACCAAGAGACTTTAGACACTCGAGGGCGGTGACTAGTAGGCCCTCAAGTCCTCTCCATATATATATATATATATATATATATATATATATATATATATATATATATATATGATAATTTTATTTACACAGACATGTACAAAATCTGCGACACTGGCATGTCGATGTTATCGATCAACAGTTACTATAAACTGAGATCTCATCAGGCAGAGTTAGAATCCGATCTTAACCTCAGATCATATTTGGAGAGAATGAAGTGATAGAGAAAGAGAAGAAGAAGGAAAGAAATTTAACATTTAAAAAATTAAAGCCGGTAAAAAATTAAAATTAAAAATTAAAAAATCAAAAAATCTAAAAATCTAAGAAACAAAAAACAAAAACAAAAATCTAAAATCTAGAATCTGAAACAGACAGGGCAAATAAATAAATAAATAAATAAATAAATAAAAATATAAGGTGGAAAGAGGAACAAATAATGATGAGGGGAGAGACACATAGAGGAAAAAGAAGGAGAGAGAGAGGGCGTCTGTTGATTCAGATCGAGAGGTACGGAGGGGGGTGGTAGACATGCACGAATCAGGTGTCAAAAAACCGTCGAGTTTATAAATGTATTTTTCCAAGTGAACTGTAATATTGTGTATATGTGTGTATGCGTGCGGGCAAACTGGGCTGATTGTTGTGGTGGTGGGGCGGTGATCAAATGTGTCGCGATTCTGGATTTATATTGTCTTTATAATTTGTCTGGAGTTAATTTGAATAAATAAGTATATATATATATATATATATATATATATATATATATATATATATATATATATATATATATATATATATATATATATATAGTCTCGGAAGTTTCTCAACCATTAAAACTATATTAGAAAAAAACAAAAAAACTTATAGTCCCAAGTCTTCCAGTGGAAAATCACTCATGTAAGTCAATTTATTTTTTACAGTTATTATATTAGTTTATTTCTAACACTATTTTAAGGGATCATCAGTTGTTTACCATGAAAAACTGTTTCGGGAATTTATATATATATATGAAAAATCAAAAGGGATCGACTGTGTGGAAAATATAAAAAAAGTAAATGTGAAACTTACTATTTCGTTCTGAGTGAATTGGACGTGTGATAAGCAAAATTGAACCGAATTTTATTTTTAATGATATATTTATATTGTTAAAATCGAGTTGTTGAATTTTTTAAAAGAAAACGGGGACAGAGGTGGACGGGTCTTATCTGCCTTACTGCTACTAAAAGAAGAGCCGGGCATACACCTAAACAACAGTGAAAGCGACGTAAGTAGCATTTCCTACGAATTGTGTCCCTCATCCGCCTGACTGGTACTAAGGGAGCAGGAGAGCATACACCAGAACAGCAGTGACCACAGCGAGTTTGGCTCTTTTCTCTCTAACTTTTCATTCCATTCCTCCTAATTGTTTCAAAAGAACAGCTCTACAAATGGATAATAAAACGACAGAGAGTGATACAAGTTGTCATATTGTACAATATCGTAATTTTCAGACAAAACAGCACGTCTGGAAATCAAACGATTTTTAATTAGATTTTGGAAGCGTTCGCTCTGTCATGAAGCTCCTCTTTCGGAAAACTTAGTTAATAAGGATCAGTTGACTATCGACCTATCCGTCAGCTAAGTAAAGAACCTCTTTTACGTCTCTTTCTATACATATTCTAACATTGGCCAACGAACTTTTTTTACATTTTTCATATTTACACACACACACACACACACACACATCGCATCACATTTCGTGTAAACAATAATAGGTCTCTCCGACCCTTCGAGTACCACATTTCTTCAGTTTTATATCTACCTTAGGCCAGAAAAATATTTCAAATACCCGACAGGGTTGGGACCCTAATCGCCATTCAAAGTAGGCTTCTTTGTTCTTGCACACACTTACCCCACCGATCTATCCACTGCCGGAAACACCTATGGAAGTCTTCTTTTGGAATGGTGTTTATCTCCGCCGTTGCGCACCGTATTATTTATTCTCTAGTCTCATTCAGTAGCGTTTTGTAATTTTCGAAACAACCAGAAGTATCAAGGAGCCATGTCTGGGGAGTAAGGCGGTTGGCGAACAACTGGAATTCCATGTTTGGCCAATAAATGTTGGATCTATTGGGATGATTGTGCGGAGGTGTTGTTGTGATGTAGTTGCTAGTTTTTCGCCGTCCACATGGCTGGTCTTTTGCGCCGAACTGCGCCACGGAAACACCGGAAAACATCTTGATAGTACTCCTTTTTCACTGTTTGTCCTTCCGGTGTGTATTCGTGATACAAAATCCTACGGATATCAAAGAAAGCAGTTATCATCACCTTTATTTTGCTTCGCCCCTGTCGTGCTTTGTTGACCTTAGAGATTCGGGATGCTTCCATTGCGACGACTGCCCTTTTGTTTCTGGGTCGTACCCGTACACCCATGACTCATCTCCAGTTGCCGCGGTATTCAGAAACCCAGGATTAGTGTTGACGGTTTCCAGAAGGTCCTGTGCAACTTGAAAACGGAGGTCCTTTTTTCCTGTGACAACAACTTCGGCACAAATTTCACAGCCACTCTATGCATGTTAAAATCATCACGCAAAAGTGTATGTGCGGAATCTTTACTCACTCCAACCTCTTGGGCGATCTCCCGCACGGTTGAACGACGATCTTCCATCAGAAAATTTCGCACCGTTTTAACAACAGCTGCACTTTGAGCAGTCTGGTTCCTGCCAGAACGCTGGTAATTTTTCGCTGATGTGCGGCCATTTTTGAATCGGTTGAACCACTCTTTAATTTGTGTTACACCCGTCGCATGTTCTTCAAACTCTTGCTGAATTTTATGAATTGTTTTTCTTTGAAAATCAGCAAGCTTTTGACAAGATTTGATGCAGTACTTTTGCTTAGCACGTTCAGTAATCTTGAGAGAATCGGTAATCCGACGAACACGTTGTGTAGCACCTCACTCAGCGACCGATAGGCAGCGACTCACGCAGAGGAATGCATTTGTTAGGACACCTAACGAAAAGGAAATATCTCCCTTGAACCATTTCGGGAGCAAAGAGTTATCGCCCTTAGAAATGGTAGGCTACTCAGAGAGAAAGATAAACAAAGATCACGGCATCAGAAGATGAATATAACAATTGCGCCCAGCGGCAAATTAACTCATTAATTCATTCTGTGTTCAGTTTTAATAAATCTGTTAAACGATTCTCTTGATAGTTCATCCATTTCTTTACAAGTTATTATTTATTATAACCTAAATTACGAGGTTATAAAAGCATTAATAAAATTCACACATGCGCATAAATGTGTCTTCCTTCACTGTGTAGAATTGCGCCGTCCTATCGGTTTTATTTCGCACGGGAAAAATAATAATCGGATACTTTTCAGACAGGCCATGTATATATCATTGTCTGTGTTTTTCTTTCACCGTATATTGTATTTCGTGTTTTTTCTTATCAGTTCTTGTCCGATAGACAACACCTCTAGCCAACAAAACATCGTTAGCTTACTTACGAAGGGGCAAAAAGGACCAAAAGTATAAATATCTTCAGTCACGAATACGGGTCGTGGCATAAGTGAGGGATCTGGTCTGAGATAAAATTCAGTGGCAGAGAACATTACAGGAGATAACGGTGACGGAACATGGCAATGACAGCGGTAGAAGAACCTTCGAAAAGCTCCTGAAGCTGAGGAAAGATGATGCATTCTTAGTGTGGCAAATGCTCGAACTGGACACCGCATTACAATGAGAAAAGCAAAAATCATAAAAATTATTGCTGAACAATGGTGGACAACAATGTATCCGAGGAAGGCGTACTTGGTTACCAAAAACTGCCGTCGACATAACTAGAGTTGAAAAAAAATGATGGCCAGTATGGAAATTGAGAAGGCACGAATAATTCAGCAAACGAGAAGGTTGGTACTTGAACTGCAATGAAGGAGTCAAGAACCAAGAGCAAGAAAGTTTGACGTGGCGAAGCAAGTCAGGTTGATACCGACCTTTTAACAAGAAAAGGTCGACGAATATTTTCGGCACATCGGGAAGACAACGATAAGTATTGAGTGACAAAAAACACGTGGACCATGTTACTACAGACAGTACCGGTCGGCAAAACCAAAAAGACATACGGAGGGATAACAATTGCTGAATGTGGAGACGATGACAGTGTCAAAGATGCCACATTAAAGGCGTACGAGCTCGTGTCCGAAGCGTATAGGCAAAAGTTTCGAGATTATCGAAAAACAGAAGCTTAACCTATACAAAATTCCTCAGGTAATAAGAAATGTTCTTCGACAGATGGAGCTTGTCGGAACAAGTCGAAAATAGCTACGAAAAGTTAAAGCAGCTAATTCTTTTTGAGAATATAAAAACGGATTGAATAGGCAACTAAAACTGTATGTAGATGAGAAAAGAAGTCAGAATCGCGGAAAAAAACTGGCTGCGTTATAGGACGAATATGTCCTGACTCACCAAACGTTCCAGACGCAGCCCACCTACGTGAGGATACCCAGTATCGGACAGAATGGGCGTAAGGAAAGAGGTTAAAATGCAAAAACCGAGAACGGACGTTAAAAGTATTCATTCTATGAAATGGAAGGAGAAGCCGATAATAACATACTTTTGTTGTGAGAAAGCCTGGCATCGCAAGAAATTGCGAGAAACAACGTGACGACGTATTAGACGGCAACACCATGCCACAAGGGGTAGTCTCGACAAAGGTACAACAAGAGAGCTAAAAGTCTATCGTGTCGACAGGACAACAATCAAGGGTGAATGACGGCAGAATTATGTCGAACGTCAAAATACTGAGAGTACAGGAGCGTCCCAGCCCTTGGTACTCAAACGTCGACTTCGAAATGAAATCGATTCGGCAACAGGGAGACACATTTACATCAAGGAGATAGGAAGTTATCTCATAAAAATACCCATTCACCGATATAATATAAACTTTTAATGAATTTCGGGAACGGCAAAACTGGCCTTTGTAGGCAGACTACCCATGGATGGCGTCGAGATGCTCATGGGAAACGACTTAGCGAGACCGAAAGTAAACAACGACCAGACGATATGTTCTACCTCCCGACGGACGCGCTATTTCAAGAAAACATCTACTACGAAAGTATTCATCGGCAATACACAAGCTCACTGTCGAAAAGATGACCTCATAAAATATTTGAAAAATATGGGACGGTGCTAAACTATGGATTCATACATTTTTGGAAAGAAGAGGAAGCTGCAATAAGTCAGAGTTTGAAAGTGCCAAAATAAAAAGGGAGTTTTCTCATAGCAAGATTCACAGAAAAGCTAGCGACTATTACAAATGCCGTCGAAATGGACACAGTTTTAAAGAAATTCCACGTGGTCCACCCCGAAGTCGGAGAACTCTAGAGCAACTCTCTGGAAATAACTATGGAAATTAGTTATAACACTTTTGTTGGCACGTTACCGTGAATTTCAATGTAAGCGCAACCAAAAATTAAAACAAAGAAGACAAACAGAGAGAGTTAGAGACGAGAAAATATTTTTTGCGGGTATAAATAGTTTCTCCATTGATGGGAAGCGAGGTTACAATCGAGTCGTAAACTTCGCTTCGCTTGTTTTTTTTTACTTTTATTATTGTGTTTGATTTTCCCCAGGATAATGTTGTCGGAAAATTTTAATCATGTAGCACACAAACGTCTTACTGATTTGTGTACGGAAGTCGAGTTTTATGTGTTAATATTTTCTGCTAGCTGTCGTGCTATGTAATGTGCGTTATTTTTAGTTAATATTTTGATTTAGTCGCCATCTGCAGAAGGTGTTCTGTCTAAGCGTTCTTCATTATAAGTGCTAGACTTCGCGAAACCCTTCACCGGATTCAGTTTATATCGTTTTTTTGTGTTCTTCGCAAGGCATTTTTACATTTATGAAAATTGAAAAGCATCACGTGTCCAAAATAATGTTACAATCCTTCAATTTCAAATGGCTTCAAGGAATTGCAGGGTAACGAGTTCATATTTTTACTAAAAAACGACTGATTTGAATATAGTGAAATGGAAAAACAATTGGGTGATTTAGATTTGTAATTATTATTTTTTTTAATCGAATGCTTTAAAAAAAGGCATTGCCGATAGAGGCTATGAAATTTGATGCGGGCGTTAACGAACAGCGCCTGTTCACTAGTTTCCATTGCATTGCCAAACTAGTACGCTCAGGGTTCATTGAACGGGGATGGGCCAAATGCATGACCAGAGCGCATATATTCAGGGACACGTTTATCTATTTCATGTATCTATATTATTTAATTCTCCAATGTACATTTTTGTACACAGACTCAGGAATCAGGGATTGTCGGAATAGCATGTTATTCTTTTTATCCGATTTATGTAAACATATCATGGGCTTCGCACTCTTTTCAATGGCTATTGATGAAAACGATAAAAGAAATGCGAGAGTAGGGAAATAAAGATGGCATGTAATGTAATAAAAATGTAAATAAATAGACACGTGAATGACATATTCATTGTTATATGAATCATATTATGTAAGAAATTTAAAAGAAAATTATATAAGTAAAGAGAAACGTCATCGGCTGAAACTGTGATTATTAATCGTCTATAGTCGTAGCTGTGTTTAAGTGGAAGTGAAAAGTTTAGGTGTCAGAGAGTCAAACCGTGAGAAAGTGATGCAAATCAAGTGTCTACCAGTGTGGCACCTTTTATTCTCTTAGCTAGCGAGATTTGAACGAGACAGGGCGTGTTTTACCGGCTGACCCAAGGCATGGCAGCAGGCATAGATCGACTGGTATAGTGAAAACTATTTATAAGCATCTTATCTATCATTTTCTTTTTTCTCTCTCTCTCACACAGACACATGCATGAACATTTATGTTCTGCCATTTTGCATTATAAACTAAGCAGCAAGTGTCGACGAGAAGTCTTTTCGTGGAGACGATCGGGAACAAAGGATCTCAGTCACGTAAGTAGCGGAAAACACGGGTAGGATTTCCATTGTGAGTTATTGAGTCCGACTTTAATTTAAGCGAAAATCCCCCCCCCCATGAACAACATCTGGATCACAGGACCATAGTCACAGGAGTAATGGACTACACGAGATATGAATGAATCGCGTTCATGATTTTTTTTATTTCTATTGACGACAAACATTATATTGTCTTATTGTGACTGCGACACAGTGAACCTCCTCTTCGAGCGCAGGTATATGTAACTGACATTATTTGGTGCCGTGAACAGGACTCATCAACATAACAACAAAAAAGAAAGAATTTAAGCCACGCAGCAATGGAGAGAAGAAAAATAGAAAAGTAAAAAAAGAGAGAGAAGAAAGAAAAATAAATACGCGGACGAAACGGAGAGAGGAAGAGAGAAAAAAATGCTTGGTAAATAATGTGACTACTTTTTTAGTGTATATATATATATATATATATATATATATATATATATGTATGCGTATGTGTATGTATATTTGAGAGACAATGCAATTACAAATGACAAACACAGAATAATAATAACGAATGAACATATATAGAGAAACAGTTTTATTCATAAACAAATCCTAAAAAATAAAAAAAAATCTCAATAAAAAGAAAAGAAAATAGAAAATAGGAACGAACATAAAAACGCACATCACAATGCTTAAGGTAATAATATTGTCACACACAGATGACCAATTCGGAATACTTACACCCAAACTATGGGAACAGCACGCGTGGGGCGACTGATGTAGTCAAAACTATTTAGAATCATCTAATTTCTCTCTCGATATATTTCTCAAACGTGTAAGTTTATGTTATATTTTAGAAATAAAAACTTTTTATAAACGAGCCAAAAGTGGAAGAGTGTTTTGGGGTCCAACTTTAATTCCAGCGAGAATTCGTCTAATGAAGAGGATAGTGAACAAAACTCTCAGTTAAGGGAATAGCGGAAAACACGCGGTAAGATTTGCCTTGATAATTTGTGATTTACATTCATCAGAACAATTTATCTTGTTAGATTGTGATCGGAAGTGTAAGAAACATAAACACAAAGATCAAAATAGTAGCATCAATACTCCAAATAATCAAAAGAAAAACACAAATTAATTAATTCTTTTACCAATTGCTTTTTTATTTTTAGGTCAGACGAAATCTATTAACGGTCTTTTTGTACCTTCAAATCAATTTACATTTAACGTCCCGTTAATTTCTGTTTCGTATCGTCATGTAAGACTGTATTGCTAACCTGGTAAATGGTGGATTAAACCAAAGGGCCTGTTTTGTTTTGTATTTTTAGTTTCTGAAAAGAAAATGCCCAACCACTATCTTTATTTCATGAGAACCAACAAGGCAATAATACCCAGACTCTTACAAAATGCAAAAAAAGTAAACATTAATTAATTTTTTAAGCCATTTCTTTTTTAACTTCTACAATATGTAATCTTTTCGGGTGAAATTGATTTTTAAAATTCTCTTAAATTATTAATTGACTTTTTCCGGTCACATATTTTTTCTTTTCTCTTTTTGTCATAAGACAAAATGGAGGTTTTGTTTCTTTTTGTTTCTGTTAAGGTCCCTGAAAATAAATTAAACAAGCACCACATTTTTTAAGTAAGAAGAAAATGCCTTTCAGTACAAAAACACCAATCTTATGTCCGGATGACAATCAAACCTCACCTAAATAAAACCTCTTTTACCCTATCACAGTCGTAAAAACGATATCTGCTAGCAAATTATTTATCATTTCACGTGAAATATATATCAGAAAGTCGTCCCAAACTATATTTCTAATGCTTTTGACGTCCATAAATTAAAGTTTCCACTAAGAAAATACGTATTTACATTCTACATTAAACACAAAGCCTCAATCCGAAGCACACACATGTGTGTAAACTATCCCGTTGGTGTAAATGTATATAATGTAATCTGATTAAGTTAAAGAAGAAATAATACCCGGTGTTATTTTGGATTATTTCTTGAACTGTAGCCTTAACCGCTAAAATGTATATATATATATATATATATATATATATATATATATATATATATATATATATATATATAATTAACTTGTTACAAATATCCAGGGGGTATGAATCCGAAGGAAGTTGAAACCGGGTTTATGAGAGTGCTCAATGAAAATTCAGAGCAAAATATATATTTTTTGATTTTATTCCATTAGTTGCGACAAAACAAGTTCTGTTTCATTGGCGCAAATAGCGTCCAACTCATCAGGCTAACGATGGAATCCGAATGGCATACGCTTTAAATTTACCTCAACGGGAGATTGAAAATTGAAAATGCATTGGAGGGGGAGGGGGGACAGAATTGGGGCTTTGTCTATAACGGTGACATGGGACATGAGAGGGGAGGGGGGACCCCAACAAGTCGTGTTTCAAATTATTGCGTGGGAGGTTTTCACGTGTTTGTGCTGTGATGATCTCAAATATATATATTAGTAAATATTTCCATTGTATAGAATGCATTTACATTTGTCATTTTAAACGGTTTAAGAATCCAGTGAGAGTTCAGATACTTTTTCTTTATAAATATACATATTATTCTTTTTTAAATTCAAATTTTCGATTCACACAGGAATCCTCATCAAGATCATACAAACAATTCTTTTCCTCTTTCTTTAAACGACATGGTGTCGCTTGATCTTGTGCTTCAATTGTTAACGAAGCTCGTTGTGTAATAATGGTCGCACTTTATACGAAGGACGCCAATAAAACCGGAGGAACAACTATGTTTCTCCACCACGAAAATACAGTCTATTGCGACTTTTAACATCAGTAAGATGAGAGAAACGGGAAATACTTTTTTGAAAATGCTGTTTTACAGCGACAGTTTTAAACCTATTAATTAAAAATAAATGATTTTACTCATTTAATAAACATATAACAAATGTTTCTATTCCTGAATTCTAGAAATATATATATATATATATATATATATATATATATATTTATTTATTTTGATACTGAAAAATTAGTACAACATTCGTACGGACATGACAAAAGAACCTGAACAGAGCCGGACGGCGAGGTCATTCTGTGCTTGAAACCGACGGTACGAATGTTGTACTAATTTTTCTGTATCAAAATAAATAAATATTACGCTTTTAGTTTTTTTAATTTTAATTCTCAATTAATCGAGCACTCTACTGGGATGTGTCCTGCTATATAACAAAGAAGTTATATATATATATATATATATATATATATATATATATATATATATATATATATATTACAGTGTCTGCTGGTTGTACTGGTGTTTCATATATCTGATCATGCCAGTGATAGGTTAGAAACCGGCTTATAGTGAGTGATTGACTCTCCAACACCGTTAAAAATGCGAAGAGTTGGAGGAGGGGGGCAAAGTAATAATCACCATTTTTTATGTTCCCCATAATAGATATCATTTCCCTAGGGAGCTGTCTGTTATAGTTGTTCGTTTTATTCGGGGGGATTAAAAAATTGTTAAATAAAAAATTAAAAAATTTAAGTGTGTTTTTAGTTTTTATGGTTCTTTAAGCGTATTTGCTTTGCGTGTTTGTCGGATGAGACCAGTGTTTTTAGCAATACGCGATGACCCACGTTCATAATTATCAACAATCGGCATAGAAAGAAAAACAACGCGTGTACAAATCGCTCTCAACCAAACATGCTTAAAAATAAAAACCAATACAAATCCCTTTTAAATAAAATATAATTAAAACATGTTTTAAACATTAAACAAAGTCACCCCTTAACCAAACAATTACAACAAACAACAACGACAAGGACTAACTATTATGGAAAACACCAAAAAAAAACGAGAATTGCTTGTCTTAACTCGCTGATTGGTGTTTCTATTTTGTTTTTAGTTTTCGAAGTATTTTCTCACTGAAAAGTGGTAAAGGGTCGATCGCCCATCCTAAACATGTTTCTACTCTAAACCCGGCATGGTCAGATCAATGAAATCTCGCTACCGAGACTGTAACGTATAGTATTTAAATAAAATACTTCCTATAAGATCTGTCAGAACTAACAATTAGCACTCTATTGTTTTTTCAACTAAATTATAATACATGCCATATATATATATATATATATATATATATATATATATATATATATATATATACAATAATATTTTTTATAAATATTAAATATTTACCTAGAGACATCGATGTTTCATGCTAACGCAATCTTCAGTCTAGGAACTAGTTCCCACCGGTCAGTAGGCGCGAACCCCGAACACAAATCGCCACTGATTCGCAGTCGAAGATCTTACCCGAAGGCCACTGGAAACTAATTAGTAAATAAAGGGGAATTTTAACTGTAAATAGTAGAATTACTACTATCCACCAAGTAGATAAGAGTGATCTACGAAGTCGGATCATGCGTATAGCTATTTGTACTACTTGTTATTAAAGCTCCTCGAAGAGTGCCCAGCCTCCGTGGGAGGGGGCTGATAAACAATAATATTTTTTATAAATATTAAATATTTAAAATATACCTAGAGACATCGATGTTTCATGCTAACGCAATCTTCAGTCTAGGAACTAGTTCCCACCGGTCAGCAGGCGCGAACCCCGAACACAAATCGCCACTGATTCGCAGTCGAAGATCTTACCCGAAGGCCACTGGAAACTAATTAGTAAATAAAGGGGAATTTTAACTGTAAATAGTAGAATTACTACTATCCACCAAGTAGCTAAGAGTGATCTACGAAGTCGGATCATGCGTATAGCTATTTGTACTACTTGTTATTAAAGCTCCTCGAAAAGTGCCCAGCCTCCGTGGGAGGGGGCTGATAAACAATAATATTTTTTATAAATATTAAATATTTAAAATATACCTAGAGACATCGATGTTTCATGCTAACGCAATCTTCAGTCTAGGAACTAGTTCCCACCGGTCAGCAGGCGCGAACCCCGAACACAAATCGCCACTGATTCGCAGTCGAAGATCTTACCCGAAGGCCACTGGAAACTAATTAGTAAATAAAGGGGAATTTTAACTGTAAATAGTAGAATTACTACTATCTACCAAGTAGCTAAGAGTGATCTACGAAGTCGGATCATGCGTATAGCTATTTGTACTACTTGTTATTAAAGCTCCTCGAAAAGTGCCCAGCCTCCGTGGGAGGGGGCTGATAAACAATAATATTTTTTATAAATATTAAATATTTAAAATATACGTAGAGACATCGATGTTTCATGCTAACGCAATCTTCAGTCTAGGAACTAGTTCCCACCGGTCAGCAGGCGCGAACCCCGAACACAAATCGCCACTGATTCGCAGTCGAAGATCTTACCCGAAGGCCACTGGAAACTAATTAGTAAATAAAGGGGAATTTTAACTGTAAATAGTAGAATTACTACTATCTACCAAGTAGCTAAGAGTGATCTACGAAGTCGGATCATGCGTATAGCTATTTGTACTACTTGTTATTAAAGCTCCTCGAAAAGTGCCCAGCCTCCGTGGGAGGGGGCTGATAAACAATAATATTTTTTATAAATATTAAATATTTAAAATATACCTAGAGACATCGATGTTTCATGCTAACGCAATCTTCAGTCTAGGAACTAGTTCCCACCGGTCATATATATATATATATATATATATATATATATATATATATATATATATATAAATATATATAGATTTAGATTTTTCATATATAAAATAGATCATTCAGTATAGACCATATATATATATGGACGGCAGCACCGGGGGAGGGGGTCTCAAGCCCCCCCCCGTTTTGATTTGCCCCCCCCCACACTTTTTGACTGGGTCCCCCCCACTTTACGGTCATCAATAATGAAGTTATATATGCATGTGTTTAACCGGCACCCCACTTTTTAGGAGAGTCCCCCCCCACTGTTATAACTGTCCCGCCGGTTCTGATATATATATATATATATATATATATATAGTAATTTTAGCCTGAATCAGCGAACTGATGAGGTAAAAAGAGCCCGAAAGGACGTCGTTTATTTTTAAATTTATTATTTACAAAATATTCAGTTTAAATTTCTTTTAAAGGGGTAATAGTCTTCAAAGAAGCGCACTGTTTATAACCGAAAAGTTAGTTGTAATTTCTCTGATGTGCAAGCTCCGCTCAATCGTTGAACACTGTAGGTGATAACGCAATCCCCCCTACCTCCAAGGTAAGTGCATCTTAATTCCAAGTTATGTCCATGTCGACTTCTCGCAGCCGTGTGGTCCTGAGCGTTTATCTCGTAATTCAAACTGAATCTACGAACTGCGATCGAGCCCATGCGACCGCTTGCAACACTGATGAGTGTAAGAGAGCCCGAAAATACGTCGTCTGTAGCTGAAAAAGCACTTTAATATTATATATATATATATATATATATATATATATATATATATATATATATATATATATATATATATATATAATTGTTATTTCATGTATACACATGCTATTACAAGGAGATATAATATATTCTGTATGGTTGTTTAGTTTTTACTTCAACAGTGCTCTTAATATGTGAGTAGAGCGATGTAGAAAGGTATGAAAATATATGTATAGCAATAAAACTACACAGAGGCGTCCGCGTTTCGGCAGGCTAAAGATTCCCTACGGGAATGAAGCACGGACGCATCTGTGTAGCTTTATTGGCTGACGATTTCCTATGTGAATGAAACGCGGACCTCACTGTGTATCTTAATTGCTATAAATATATTTTTTCTACTAAATTATTTCCCTCGTATATTATTTTTCTTTCCTTCGCTTTTAAAAAAATGTGTAACTTATTGTGAGTCATACAGCCGTTATTTAATTTTTTATAAATTTAAAAAAATAATGAAATAATCTCCAATTTTAAGTATGTTATTGTCAGAACTAATACTATTTATTATACTTGGCATGTTTATTTGGAGTAAGAATCACACCCATTGTAGTTACGTTTGAGATAAATAAACTAGACATAATAAGACTAATGTAATTTTCAAGTAACCTTGTAAACTAACCGAATTTTCTTATTCAGTTATTTGATAAAATCTAACATGTTATAATCATTATTGCTTAAGTTAAAGGCAAAGAAAATGGTATCAGCCAGCAATTGCACTGAAGCTTCTAGGTGAATGTTTATTTTTAATATTTTCGGCAGTGCTCAACTTTTAATTTTACTTGGAAGGGACTTATAATAATATACAATTATTTTTAATATTTTAAAAAATATTTTTATATACGTACGACGCCGTTTCGAACTTATGGCTCTCATCATATATGTGTGTGTGTGTGTGTATGTCTTTAATTATTAGGGGGAATTAATTAGGATCATTGATAACCGTAGCTAGTGGAAGAAAATGGGTGTTTTATATAGACAATAAAAACAAACAAACTTTAAGTTAAACTAGTGTGACTCGGTTAGTAGGTGGAAATGTGTGTGAACGTAATACATTACAGATAAGATTGCTTCATGAAAGTAGACGTTGTAAACATTCTATCAAGGGTGGCGTATTTAACGGATATTTTCTGATCTTTAACAATGATCTCCTAAATCACATGCTAAGATCATTCGTCGACATGTATGCCGATGATACAATTATCTATGGCAACACTTTGAAATAAATTAATGATCAATACCTTTCCGATTTTCTCTCGTCCGAACTGAGCACGTTGTCCAATGGAGGAAAAAGTTGCTGGTTACTTTTAATACGTGTAAAACCAAGCTTCTCTCCTTTCACTACCAACGCTCTGATCCTCACTTTGCCCCAATTGAAATGAATGGCTTACTTTGAGGAAGCCTTCCGCTTTGATAAGCTCCCGGGTCTGACCTTCACTCCAGACGTCGTGGAAGACTTACATCAAATATGTTGCCAAAGCCACTGGCGAAATGGTATGATCATTCCACCGCTCAAAAAAGTGTCTCACTCTTGACGCAAATCTCTACTTGTATAAGAGAGAAATATGTCCTAATATGTTGCCACATTCGGGGAAGTGCTACTCAGATCAACCTATCCTGCCTTGAGGGAGTACAAAGCCGAATACGAAATCTAGTAGACGAGGTTTTCTCGAGCATACAGGTTCTTGCTCACAGTAGAGGCGTAGCTAGCCTTTTTCTACTCTATCGTTACTTTTGTGCTCGACTGAGCGTCATTCTATCACCCCCTGTAAAATACTTCCAACAAGAAGTCGTTAACCTTAACAATTTTCAATATATTCAATCTTCTCCCTTTGTGTACGAAGAACAAAGCGGATCATCCATGAGCAAAGTTTCTTTTTTAGAACTGCCCGTCTGTTGCACACAGTACCACGGAGATCCTTCCGAGTTGATTATAACATTGTCGATTTCAAGTCAAATGTAAACAAATTCTTGTTAACCGTCCTCTAAAATATTCATTTATTGAACAGTTACAACTATCGTTACTAATACATGTCAAACTCAATAACTTTTATCCTCGAGTGCCTTGCGGGCCTTGATAAGCGGTGACTCGTTTTTAAAAAGAAATCAGAACAAAGTATATATATATATATATATATATATATATATATATATGTGAGAGGTTAGTCGGAGAAAACTCCAACGTAGCGCTCGATTATTAACAAAAAAGATACTATCATAATATTCATTTATATATGTATTACAGAAGACCAGCACAACATCAGTACTGTCGGTTTTTAATGCTAACAAAAAAGACCTACAATAAGTCTCTTTACCAGAGTCTCTTCAGCCTTTGGTTATGTCTGTCTCACTTAAAAAAATACCTTTTTCGGGAGACATACATAAACATAGGCTGACAAGATTCTGGTAAATAGGCCTTTTATAGGTCTTTTTTCTTAGGATTTAAACCGACGGTACCGATGTTGTTCTGATCTGCCGTGACATGTATATATATATATATATATATATATATATATATATATATATATATATATATATATATATATAAGCTCTATTTGATAATGATAACTTTATATAAGACCGGTTGAAATTCTTTGGATTTTTATCCGGTGAGTGTTTACTTAACCTGGATTAATATATATATATATATATATATATATATATATATATATATATATATATATAAATATATATCGAATTGAGATTTGTTTTATATCTGTTAAAGACAAAACTATACTATTACTTTCATTAATTGTACTATAGCACTGTCTTTTAATGCTCAATAAAACTTGTAATACTATTTCAGGCTAATGTACTATATTTCAATGCCGAAGTCGGAGGAAAGTTTAGTATATGTTCTGTTGTCATGAGATCATGCTCCCAGATATTACTTTCCTCGGAGGTGATAGTGTAGTATTCGTTCATCACTATACCATACCCCAAATCATTATTCCCAGCATTTTGGGGGAGTGTAGTGTGGCATCTATTATGTGGTCACGATTCTATCTCCCCAGGCGTTACCTCCTTCTTTGGGGTAGGTAGTTTAATATATATTCGTTTTTCATGATACCAACTTCCCGTGTTTGCAAAACTATGCAACCGGAGGTAGCATATATTTTCTAGTATATATAATGAGGACACGGTCACGTGGTTTGTGTGTGTACAGAAAACAGAAAACTAATATCCCAGATTAGGATATGAGCAATCACATACTCAAACATATTGGTATCTATTTGTGTGAATGTAATTGTTATTGTACTTATTGAACTCAAGTTATCTGTCATACCTCAGACAAAAAAATAATAATAGACAAAGTCGAATGATATATTGGAAGTTGTATCATCGCATTTGAAAAAGAACATATATTAATGCGATTTAAAATGCAATTTTAGTTGATCACATCAATAATAATCAAGCAGCAAACACACCAGGAACCAAAGGTTATTCACGGTCAAATACAATTGATTGAACACACACACATTTTTCATGTTAGCTAAGTAAATTTATAGAAATAAACGTGACTTATTCCAGATGCGAACATTTGATTTTTTATAAGAAGTGCATGGATATCTGAGTGTTTATTAAAAAATTGTCCTCACTTTTCAACATTTGAGTAAGTGAAGCAGTGGAGAATATTATTTTCTTTCTCTCCAAAATTGACCTTATAAGTATGTTATGGTTAATATTCTTTGTGTTTTTGCCTATATTTGGTAAGATTCCAGGATAATTCTCTTGCTCTTATGGATTATCCAGATTAGTGCTGCTATTTGTGGTAGCAACACAGGGAAAAGGCGCACCATTCCTAATACGAGCCAGTGCATCACCATGCGTAGGGGATATTGTTTGGGATTTGAATAATATGTTCTTATGGCTTTGGATAATATGTTATTTTTAATATGTATGTCAGTGTTTACTTACCAGGCGATGTATCCTCATGCAAGGTTATCCTGAGAAAAAGCTCTCTACAAAGAGACCTAAGACACTAAACCGTGGTGTCTATTAGGCATTCAAGCTCTCCTCCCATGTATATACATATATATATATATATATATATATATATATATATATGTGTGTGTGTGTGTGTGTGTGTGCGTGCGTTTATCTACGGTAAAGTATCATCCAGGCTAATAAAAAATACAATATAAAGATAAAGAAACAAATCTAAACCAGACACACGCTAAAAACATCTTCGCTCTCACCGTTAAGGCTAGCATTCACAAATATTTGGGGGTTTATAATTAACATCAATGACGTAGACACTCCCTTGATATCTTAGCACTAAGTGAAACAAAGCTACAATCCTCAATCTCCTCACACCATTTTAACATGACTGAGTGTCTCCCATTCAACTCTAGGTGCTCAGACAAACATCTGCACGAGCTAGGATTTTATGTTCGGAACACCATCCCTTTGACTAGAGAACGTAGGCTAAAATCAGATGACAAAGCCTACATGTGCTTTTGAATAACCTTACAACACAACGTTACTTACTTATATATCTTATACCGTTCCTCTTCGACTCATGACTGTAGCCTGCTTGACTCTGTATCTAAAAGCATAGATACAATATTCTCATTTGACTTGAGTGCGGAAATACATGTACTTTGGCATTTTTATGCACACCTCTACGATTGACTGGGATTCACTTGCTATACAGACGCAGCTGGTAACTCCATATATAATTTCTCCTCAGTGCACTCCCTTTTCACAGAGTGTAACTTTCCCGACCCTCCTCACTGATTGTATCTCAAACAAGCCTCAATTCTCGACCGGTCCTGTACCTCACAACCCGAGGCTTGTGTGAGGAATGCTCATTGTTTTCTCGAGAACGCCGATCACCTTGTAGTAATCATTGATATAACCCTAAAATCTCGTCTCAAAGCTGATGAGTCATTGTTTAAAACGATGAGGTACTATGACCAGGCTGCTTTTGATTCCATCAAATATCACATCAGAGACGCTCCATGGAGTGAAACTTTTTAACTTCCTGCTGGTCAGTGCGAAAAGGAGTTAACCGAATGGATCAAATCAAGCATTGAAGCATGTGTCCCCCATGCGAATATTCTACAGCAAGCCATATTCTCTACAATGGTTCACCTCGGAATGTGCAGCTGCTATTGCACAGCGGCAGCAAGCATGTCGACAATGCAGCCGCCATAAGTAAACTGACATTTATAGAGTCAAGAGAAATTGTAAGGCAGTTATAGGTGAAGCAAATATAAGGTATACATAGATGACTAAAAAAAGGCATTTAGTCGCAGAAACTAGGTAATCCAGATTTATGGAAAATCTACAATATTGTAGCGAATAATGGACAATCGACAATTCCCCCGGTATCAAACCACAATGATGTCGTCTGCACGGCAACTAATAAGGCGTTTCGCCTTAAACTCAACTTTTGACTCATAACCCCCCGCCCTCTCCATAAAATCCTATTGCGGACTGAGGCCACACCTGATAACCTGGTCATCACCGCATCTCAACTCAGGGGCATCATAAAAAAACCGTGACATCTCCAAAGCATGTGGGTCTGACCTTATACCAGCAATAGTAATAAAGAGATGCTCTTCTGAACAGGACCCTGTCCTCTCCAAATTCTACAACACATGCATTGCTAAATCTTGCTTATCTGATGGCTGGACAATTTATTCTGTAGTACCAGTCTTCAAGAACTCTGGAGACAAAACTGATCTTCGTAATTATCGCCCCATCAGTCTACTCCCGCTTATTGCTAAAATATTTGAGGCTTTAATCAATCTAGCGATAGTCCGGGACCTCGTTAATGCAAAACGGTTTTCTGACTGTCATTATGTATTTCAGCAAGCACGATCTACTGCGGATATCTCCGAACGCATATACAATACACTGGACAAGGCAGATGAAGGTAGGGGGCGCTTGATATATTCAAAGCCTTTGACAGTAGAATGGGGTCATAAATGGATGTTAACATTTCATGCTACAAAGACAACGCTCCCTTCCTTCAATAACTACAAAAAACTTCTTCAACCATCGATTGCCATAACAAATAACAGCATGCCTTAGAGTCCAACTTTCAAATTCCTCGGTCTAACATTCCCAAGTAACATGAATTGGAACTAATACATGGAAGGCATTGCCAAGGCTGCTGCAAAGAAGGTGGGCTATTTCTTCCGTGCTAGTAAGCTTCTCACACCTGACATTATCCTATATCTTTACAAAGCAACCACCAGCCCATGCATGGAGTAGTGTGACCACATCTTGTGGTTGGCACCATCTAATAGTCTCTCTCTCACAACGTTAAAAAAGAGTCGCTTATTTAATAGGTCCATCACTATCCACCAAGCTCCATTTCCTGCCCCATTGCCACAATGTTGCATCTTTGTGCCTGTTTTAAAAGTACTTCAATGGACAGTGCTCTGATGAACTTGCTGCTCTGGTGCCCCCATCGACGTGAATACACTAGATTAACCCGACAATTAGCTAAGTGCCAATCATTCATTGTGGAGGTTTCCAGATGCAGGGGAGACTTTTACTCAAATAGCTTATTTTCTCATGCTCCGGCTTCTGAAACATTCTCCCGGCTCCCTGTTTTCCCGACTGTACCGACATGCAGAAATGTAATACTAATGTGAACAGACATCTCGCTGCACAGCTCTCAATTGCAGATGATCGCCCGAACTTTCAACCTTACTTTTCAGTAGTCCCTTACGCATAAAGTGGCGGCCTACCTTGTTTGGGGTGAACAATGATTAAAAAGAATTAGCCGTAAAACGGCGACATACGTGTTTGTAGATAATATATATATATATATATATATATATATATATATATATATATATATATATGTAAATATATATATATATATGTATATATATATATATATATATATATATATATACAGGGTGTTTCAAAAGTCTTGGGAACATAACGATTTTTAATAACTCAAAAACTATTAGGAGTTGAAAAATGAAATTGGTACCGTTGGAAAGGTTAAAGTTTCCAGTTTTGTGGGCAATCTTCAAAGTTGCTCAATATGAGCACCATTCGTCACACGGCAGACATCTAGTCGATAGTCCATTTCCTGCCAAACGCGTTCCAGCATCTTGACGTCAATGGTTCCCACAACTGCCGTTACTCGAGCCTTAGTTCGTCAATATCTCTTGGAAGGGGCGGCACATAGACTTGTTGCTTGACAAAGCCCCCCCCAAAAAAGTCACACGGGGTAAGATCTGGAGACCTAGGAGGCCAGGGCATGAGAACGTCATCACCTCGCCCAGATCTCCCAATCCATCTACCAGGCAGCCTTGTGTTAAGAAACTGCCTTACTCTAAGACTCCAGTGTGGTGGTGCACCATCTTGTTGAAAAATTAAGTCATCAGATTCTGCTTGTTCCAACTGAGCCATTAACCAGTCTTCCAGCATGTTGAGATAGGATTCACCAGTGATAGTTGCCTCTTCAAAGAAGAACGGTCCATAGACACCTTTCTTGGAAATTGCACAAAACACGTTCACTTTTGGTGAATCTCGCTCGTGCTCAAGAAGTTCATGAGGATTCTCAGTACCCCATATGCGAGTGTTATGCTTGTTAACTTTGCTATTCAGATGGAAGGTCGCCTCATCGCTAAAAACAAGCCGGTCATCAAAGCCGTTATCTTCCAACTTCTCTTGCATTGCAATGCAAAAGTCACGGCGAAGTGGCTTATCAGTGTCCTTCAACTTTTGGACCAACTTGAGCTTGTAAGGTACCAGTCGTTTCCTTAAGACACGCCAGACAGTTGCTGGAGCAAGCTGAAGTTCCCTGCTGGCTCTTCTCACTGATTTACGGGGGCTCCGCTGAAAGGCTGTCCGAACTTGCTCAACTGCATCTTCTGAAGTTGAAGGGCGACCTGTTCGCTTACTTGGGCACAAACACCCATCTTTCACAAATATAGCATGCCATCTGACAATGGATTTCCTTTCAGGGGCTTCTTTTTTAAATTTCCTGCGAAATGCACGCTGAACACATGTCCACGATTCAGTCTTTGCAAATTGGAGGACGCAAAATGCCTTGTCTTGTTTAGAGAACGCCATTACTGCACCTGGAAAGATAACACGAAAATCATTAGTATGACCAAAAACTTGATTAAGCAAGCTTTAAAATGGCACCAGTTTCATTTTTCTACCTGGAATAGTTCATGAGATATACGCATTTGTAATGTTCCCAAGACTTTTGAAACACCCTGTATATATATATATATATAATATATATTATCGGTTACGGGCTGAAAGGTCGTTTTAAATTTCGGGAGCAAAGTTTTTTTGTGGGGGGAGAGTCCTGGATATTATCTACGGCTTGTCAAGTGAGATTTTTTATTTACGTATTTTAGCGGTCCCTTAAATTTTACAAGACTTCTTAAAGTGTGTCCTTCTTCCTTTTCTCCTGTTTTTAGGAAAATATGTGTTCCTATTGCCATTAAATTAACTATTACTCTGATGTTAAGTTTAATTAAACACTATATATTTCTATTGACGTTACGGTAAAATTTAAAAAATAAAAATTTTTTTGTGAGACAAAGGAGAAATACAGGTATTCTTTAAAATCTGAAAAAAACAAATTGAAACAATAAATGAATATTACAAATTTGCATTTATTTTCCGTATGCTCATTGTAATGCAACTATAAAGTATATATGCTTGAAGCTTGTAATACGACGTCATTGAGTTTGCAATTTGGAACATTTTCGGATATTATCAGAAGTATATACTTAAATATAATTGTTTCATTTGCGACCGTTTCACTTAGTTACATTGATTTGATTAGTTTGTTGTTTTTACGGTTGGCGAATAGAGTAGTCAGAATAAATGGTAGGAAGAGGTGAGACAGGTAGTTTTCACGGTGATGGATTGGATAGAGGCTAACACCTTGCCCGAGATTTTCCGAAGCAGTTTCGTGTCGCGTCCGGGATAAATTCTATGTAATCCATAGATAGTTATCTAACTAAGATAAACACTTCGAGTCAGATTGGATACGACAGTAACATTACTTAAGAAGTAAGTCGACATACTGAACTCTCTTAAATTGAGGTCTTACCATTGGATGCAATTTTGTGTTAAATAAAGAATCCAGGAATTAAATATATATTTTATTTTAATAATGAGTTACTACTGTTCAGGGTTTATGAGTTTGTAGGGTGAGACTACACCTGGACAATTGGAGACGATGGTTAAGATTGGGTGGAAGTTCATTATATAAATAATGACACGACAAAGATTTGTTAACATTTGACTTGAATACGACCATGTTGTATTCAGCTGGTAAGCACAGTCGTGGCATTGTTTTACAAGAGGGAACAATAGATTAGAGATTAGTCGGGAAGCTATCATGAAAATAACTATAGAGTAGAGAATGACTAGCAACGTAACAGCGAAGATATAATAAGTAAAGAAATAAAAGCAAATAAAGAATAGTGTAGGAATAAAATAAAATCAATGACGGATGATGTCCACTGTTCTGAAACTATGAACGGACGAGGAAAATGCCCCACACAAATTTATCCTTACCGCCTTTCTTTTGTCTCAGTTAAAAAGAAAATGCGCGTGTTGAAGGTGGTGTCTTCTATTTCATCTCAGCTGCATTCGTACATGGATTCTCATGGTTCTTTAGTTTCCAGCTAATATCCACTCTTCTTTCAATTATGTTATGCGCATCTTATTCCGTTTGTCTTTGTCTAAAAGTGTGCGCATATTTGATGTATTTGACTGTCTGGTTTACTCTCTATCTCCCCATCTCTCTCGCTCTCTCTTCATATTTGTTGTGCATTCATCATCTATTTTGATATACGATATACCATTCAATCAAGTTCCGAGTTTCAAAGACTATTGGATAGCACATCTACACATCAACACATACATACACATACATGATATTGATAGAAGTATAACACTCGACTGAATTGACAGAAAGAGAAGTGAATTCAAACGTACTCAAACCACAAAATATAAAAAAGCGAAATTAAATTCACATAAACATTAGACGACGAATATTTCGTTTCTTTTTATTGAGAGAAACTTCTTCGATGTGATGCATCTTATATACCTTTAAATGAGTTTGAAGAAATAGGGATGGGTGATAGAGATGACGTTGACGGGGGAGGAGGTAGACACAATTAGGTAGAATTCATGAACGTAGTTTTTTGTTTAACTAGAGAATATGGGATAGTAGTTCAACCATGGGGAAAGAAAGAAAGGGGTTATTTAATGGCAACAGAGGAAACGAAAATGTGTATGTAGATGTATATGACTCAAATCTAAATATTTTAATCGTTGAGAAACACGAAAAAATAAAGAAAAACTGTGATTATTCTAATATATTTTTGTTTAAAATGAAGAAGATGGGCAAACTAAACAAGATGGGGGTATATATTAATGAATAAAGGTGTATTAGTTTATATATGAATAGCGGGAAGAGCTTAATATCAGTGAGGGGGCTTATGTAGACTATTTGTAAAGTGATTGGCAGGTTTTCGACGCTTTCCTCAGATCATGCAGTTAGCTCAACGGTATGTGCTCGTTATCTCTCTATATCTCTCTCTCTCTCTCTTTCTCTCTCTCTCTCTGTATATGTATATGTATATACATATGTATATATATATGTTATATATATAGTATGACAATTTACTTAATGAAAGTAAGCCACACTCACACAAGAACATCCAACCAATTAACCAGGAGAGAAGCCTTCATAACACTTTAAGATCACAAAAGATATTTCAAAAACTTCCTGCAGACAACTCAATCTCACAAACACTGAATTAGGTATCGCCAGAAAACGTACGCTTAAAAGCAAACAGGTTGCACGTAACACAGTCTTAAGAATTGGATAAATACATAATCTACAAGTAATTGGTTCAAATATATACCCAGAGCCATACTAAGTACGGCATTCAATTTCTCAAATAAATATACAGACATTAGCGGCACAGAGATAGAAACTACCATGTATGCTAAAAAAAAATCCTGACGTTCATTGACAGGAAAGCTTTGTTTAAAAATACAACCATGAGTAATTAGTTGATATGACTAAGGCATAAAATGACAGCGCAGAACAATGTAACCTAGTTTGGTTCTTAGAGGATAAATACCTAGAAGGAATATTTAGGTTATACCGCGATGATGGCCTCTGCCTATCCAATAATCGTAGCGGACACAGACGGGATACACTACAATAAACAAATAATAAGTTATAGATGTCAATTTTGATTTAGAAAGCATATCATAATCCAAACGGAAAACTAAAATATATATATATAGGTCCATGTAACCATTCTGCTATCATCAAATAGTTAGTACCTCACGTTAGCTGTAAAATCTCAACTCGTTGAGTCAAGACTGACATTTTTAAACAGAATGCTCCATACTATAAATCTGGATCTTATTACAGAAGCCTTTAAAATACATCATGTAAGGCAAAATCGTTATGTTGATGAGATATGGTGAAAGAGATTTACTGGTAAAACGCATCTAAGACAACAGAAATTGATTATTGATCTTTAAAATTGTAAAAGATTTTACATGAAAAATTTGAATTTACGTTACGCTAGTTAAGTGTAACTTTTTATTCAGACTCTTGACTCTTTTATCGAGACGGTTGCATGTGGTAAAACACACGATATTTAAGAAGAACTAACGGCGTTTCTTTAAGATTTTTGTGTTTTTAGGTATTTTTAAGTATTTATTTTGTTTTTATATTTTAATTTATATGTGTGTAACTGTAAGTATTGATCGGTATATATATATATATATATATATATATATATATATATATATATAGTATAAATTTTTATTCATGCAAACATTATTAGTTACATATGCTCATACATGTTCAGGTTGTACTCTTCACAGAGAGTCAACCTCTTCAGACGAAAGAAGACAGAGACATGATTCTCTCTCTTCTTTGGTCTGAAGAGGTTGACTCTTTTTGAAGCGTACAACCGAAACATGTATGCACATATGTAACCAATAATGTTCGTATACATAAACATTTTTACTAAATAACATATCTACTTATATATATATTTTTTTTTGGGGGGGGGGGTAAATACAACTACTGGCCCTTTTTTATTTCAGTTAATAATGTGACTTTTAAAAAAATAATAATGTAGAAGTGTTGATGAGTTGTTGTGATTCTTTAGCTGTCATTTACTGTGTAATGTGTGCTGATGAAGAACTTATTACTCAATAAATTTCTCAGATACGTTCTCACGCAAACACTGGTAAAATTAATTGCTCGCATATATTAGGTTTACGCAAATGGCATGTCCTCTTATAAAAAGTTCTAAATAAAGACATAATGATATTAAACAACATGTCGTGAATTCTTCGTACTAATTTTGATCAAAATCAAATACATGATTCTCATTCTAAAATATATCTAAAATTGAAGGCTTTTAAGCTTAAGTTTTCTGAAGAAGAAATTAAAATTCAGGGAATTTTGCTTAAGTGTTGATTACTTGTTATGGATCAAATTCAATGCAGATCTGATAGATTTGAAGGTGTCTCGCCTATTGGTCCTTCTAAAAACCTTTTAAAATACCACAAAGAACGGAAGTTTATGGACTATGTAATTACTAAGGTTTAATACCTATAATTAAAATTTCACAAAAATGAAAGGGCGTCCATATATTTTTACACCTTTTGCATAAAATTAAATATAATTAAATGTAGCTCATATTTTGACACATAGCAGCTATGTTCCAAGATTCATTATGATCAGTTAATTAATTTAGGTATAAATGCTTGTACATACAAATATAAACATACCTTTATCAAATGAAATATATGAATAATTCCTGATGTATTATTCCAGTTAAATAGGCGGTATGTATACTTCCTTCATTAGCGCATTGCAACAAATTGATTATTTCTATATAAACACTCCCGTTATTATAAAACGCACAAGTTAACATGTTTCTTGATTATCTGTCTATAATCTTGAACATTGCATGTTGAAATCGAAAATACTAAGCTTTTATAGATGAATAGAGGGAGAGGGAGATAAAAAAAAGTAAAATAGAGAGATCGGTATTTTTGTACGGTGTGTATGTGTGTGTTTACTGAACATTTGATTTAACGTCTTGTATATATGTTTCATTTTATAATCTAAAACCAAAGCACGATAAATTATGTAAACGATAAAAAATGCAGTCGTTTACAAATTCATGTATTAAATTCTGAGATACACGAAACAGAAACACACACACACACCATAACAAAGCAAAACAAATACAGTGATTATCCCTTGCCTCTCACTCACATTCATTTCATTATGGAATTAAATATCATCATAATGCATTTTTATTCATTCGTACACAAGTTAGCTATTTTATTCTTTTGTTGAATTGCAAATTTAACGCAGCCTCTCGCCTACCTCTCAAACTAACATACAACGACCAGGCAAGACAGTCAATGAGTATATTACACCCATCCCCGCTGCCCAATAATTCTTTACAAATATGTTTTTATTGTGGACAAAAGCTTAGAATTTTTAGTGTCAATTTTTTTCTTTTGTTTTAGTTTGTAGACAAGTTTGCTGCATTCTTTTATAATGTCGTTTACCATGTCGTGTTTTTGCCAACACGGTTTACATTGGCTGCTTTTTCTGAATCTTGTCTATTTTGGTTTTGATGTAGTATATCTTATGATGCGTTGTTTTGTGCAGCTGCAGTAACTATTTTTCTTTTTTCAGGTCGTCTTTTCAAATTATGCCATTTTTTATTGTGTGATATTTTGTCCGTTTTATTAATAGTTCATGACACCGGTTCTCCTTATACCACCGAAGTTAAGCAACGTTAAGCCTGGTCAGTACCAGATGCGTTACTATTTGAGAATATCAGGTACTGTATGTATGGAGATGTCGACACTCCCCTGCACAACTGCACAAACCTAATGTTGTCATCTCCCCTAAGCGGGATATGCATGCGAGTGAGAACCGCTTGTGAATTCTTTACTTCCAGGTACAGTGTATGTATTCGCTTATTCCAATTTTCCATTCTTATTTAATTGTTGTCCATTTCATTGCTCTCAATATTGTTCTACTTCGCACTGCTATTGGCGGTAGTAATCAGCCTATCTGTATTTCGTCTAATAATTGTATTAGTGATGCTATGGATATGTATTCTATTGTTGTTCCCCATCTTTAGGACCTTTTGATCGATATATAGCAGATCAGGTGTCCGTCTTGTCACTTTCCGGAACCCTTGCTTTTTCTCGGAGAGTAATCTACAGTTATTGAAACAGTTATATGTCTATTTATTATTATTATTATTATTATTATTATTATTATTATTATTATTATTATTATTATTATTATAATTATTATTATTATTATCATTATTATTATTATTATTATTATTATTATTATTATTATTATCATTATTATTATTATTATTATTATTATCATTATTATTATTATTATTATTATTATTGTTATTATTATTATTATTATTATTATTATTATTATTATTATTATCAGTATTATTATTATTATTATTATCATTATTATTATTATTATTATTATTATTATTATTATTATTATCATTATTATTATTATTATTATTATTATTATTATTGTTATTATTATTATTATAATTATTGTTATCATCATTATTATTATTATCATTATTATTATTATTATTGTTATTATTATTATTATTATTATAATTATTGTTATCATCATTATTATTATTATCATTATTATTATTATTATTATTATTATTATTATTATTATTATTATTATCATCATTATTATTATTATCATTATTATTATTATTATTATTTACTCACTAATTTCTTAACGGTTCCTTATCAGTGATCTCTCACCAAAAGAAACCAGTGGTGTTCCACTAGGTCTGAGTGGTCACAAGTCTCCTAACATTTCTATTACTAGTCTTAGAATTTGCGTGAAAATGAACCTCTTTATGTCTCCAGTACTCTTGCACCTTCCAGTAGTTGACTCTCACTCTTCTTGTTCTTTCCATCCTATTTGAATATAACGACAATTTGATGTGCCATTAGCCAATACTGGTGTCAACACATATGTGTAGATCTATAATAATAATACTACTACTAATAATAATTATAATAATAATAATAATAATAATAATAATAATAATAATAATAATAATAATAATAATAATAATAATAATAATAATAATTATTATTATTATTATTATTATTATTATTATAATTATTATCATTTCAGTATAATTATTATAATTTTTATAATTATTATCATTACATTATTATTATTATTATTATTATTATTATTATTATTATTATTATTATTATTATTATTATTATTATTATTATTATTATTATCCTACTTTTAATTATCATGCAATTCAATATATTTTATTCCCATGTTTAAGTATATCACGTAAGCCTGAAAAACTGATCTTGATAGTTGTTTTTAAAAAATGACATGACCCCGTACAAAAGTTCTAAGCCCGTGTTTAGCGTTTGTATGTTGATCGTCACTTATGATGAATGCCCCCTTTCTCAGCCCCCCTTTTCTTTTCTGTAGATCATCCGACTCCCCTCAAACCCCTTCTAAATTATGACATCGGCATCTACCCCTAAACCTGTAACTTACTTACCTGGACGTATTTTAAATATTATTATTCGAGACTTAAATGTTATAGGTTTTGTAGTGTAAACGAAGAGACACTCCACTAATTAAAATTCGTGTTATATTAATCAAAACTCTACATAGTTATGTGGGTGGAAAGCTCAAGTTTTCTTATCCAAGACACGCGTTAAAGCCTACGTAGGCCGCAGATTTTAAGTCTAACCGTAATAAAAGATAGATTTTTGCTAGAAATCAAAACACAAATATAACTGAATTCTATCACAGTGTGTTCGACATTGGAAGCTTTGTCAAGATTTGCTGGAATAAGCGATCTTCGAATCGCAAGGTCAGTGATTCACTTCCCTACATCAATTTATTATTTTAACAATGCTTATTCTGACTCATCATACAGGCCATTTTGGTTATGTTTTGTTTCGAATGGATACATTTCCTCAGATAAAAGAATGAAGCCCATGTGAATGTCCATTTACTCCTAACATTACCATTCTTGACACAAAGTGAATCTTTTTGTGGACGCGCTATTTTAACACGATTAGAATGGTGACTTCAGTTGCCTCGGCAGTTTTTACAATTAAATTTTGAAGATTCTATTAGCACGGCATGAATTCAATATAATCGGGAAAAGGAACAACCGTTATTTTATATTGCCTGCTAATACAATTAATGACGGAATTACCAATAAGGTTAGAGTAAGAGAAATCCGAAAATATAAAAATAAAGTACAAAGAGAAAATAGAACTAAAAACAGAAAAGCATACAAAACACAAGATCGAATAATCTAAAGTGCGGCCATTCAAAATGGTTGCTGAAACTACCATGTAGAATTGGAAGCATCAAAAGAACCCTTTTCAATATTACGCGTGACAGATGAAACGAAAGTATTTCAAGCTAAAGTATGACATACCCACTTAAAGAGTAAGCTCCTATTAAGATAGATGATCCTATTTTATAGCGTTACCAATCTCTATTGGATCTTTTTCTGTCGGTTGGTATGTCACGCTTTAGCTCGAAGTACTTTTGTTTATCTGTCACCCTAAATTTTGAACGGTAATGTTTAGCTGCGTCCAAGATGTGTTCATTCACTTCTTGCGTTTACTGTTACCTGATACGTTCATCATTTCTAAGCTTAACGGCAGACACTTCTTTTTTCTTATACATCACTCTGCAACACCCTATTCTTTAGTATGCCATCCATAAAACAAATCGTATTCTTCAAAAATATCTCGCACACTTCGAGCAGATAATTCACATGGTTCTCCATGCTTACCTACCAATAACAGCTTGAAAGACTTACTCTGTCCTCACTTGAGAAGCAAAGATTGTGCGGGGTACCTAATTCTGCTACACAGCACAATCTACGCTACCTTTGGAGGGGTTTTACATGTGAACATCTAGTTGCGGTCTCCGTCGAAACCCGAAGATGGACCACTGTCGTTTTCGTCTCAACAGACGAAAAGCAGCATTCTCTGTCCGTGTTTTTGCTCCCTTGAACAGTTCACCAAAGTAGGTTTTTATGATGCTTTCAATATCCAGGTTTAAAGTGGCTTTGGACAAATATTATGAAGTTATTTCGAACATGACTTCTGTTTTTTTAAATGGCTTGCAGCCATGGACGCCACCGAATTTTTAACAGAGGGGGGGGGGACAGTTTTCGGCGATATCCAAAAATACGATGCGTCCATTCAATCTGTGCGTTTAGTGATGAAATTGCTATCTTTATCTTTATAATGTTTAATGGCTTTACTGTATTGCCCGTGACATAAAAAAAATAACACACTCTTTTTGTCATTCTTTCTTTCAGTAAAGCCAAGTACATTCAAGCGGGGTGGACATCTGCCCCCTTGCCCCCGCCCCCATTGGCGATGTCCATGCTTGCAGTACTTTGCTTTTGCATATAAAACAAATTAAATAGAATTGATTGATTGAAATACTATTACAAATCGAAGAACATTGCATACAGATTCAAGGACATATCTCCAATCCCTAAAGGCACGTTTTCATTTGTATGGTCTTTGTATTTATTTATCGTTTCATTGTTTTGCCTCATTCGAATTTTTCCCGCCATTTGCAATTCTGCAATTAATCATATTAGGAAAGATCATAATAAAAAATATCCATTTAATTTTTTTTTCCTTCCGATTCCCTTGTATATTACTCAGTTTGTAGGTCATTTAACCTATTCGACGTTAAATCGCTTGCAGCACATTATACCTAAAAGGCTAACATTTATTATGGGCTTCATTGTTCGAATACGCGCCAATGCCCGCTTATTTTCATAGGAATTGCGTTTGCTTTTTTGAAAAGAAGCGGACAAAATTGCTGACATTAGCGGTTCACATATAATTGGAAACTATAACTAATCTGAATAATTCGCCCGTACATGAAGTAGTGTAGCAACATCTGGACGGGTACACGAACCATCAGCCTTTCTCACTTGAACATGGTGCAAAAATAAGTTCTAACTAAATAGTTTCTGCACTGTCTGCGAAGTTTTAATCCTTGTCACGTTGGCGTAGTGTTGCACATCTGTGCTTGTTGTAGAAGTATTTCCACGAAATGGACTCCGATGAACCTACTACACTTGTACGTCCTCAACGTCAATAACCTCGATTAACTCGACCAGTAGCAAAAGAACACCCCTTTCACTGTACAAGCCCCTAGACACTGGAATATATTCTACTCTCGCCTTTGGAATTATCTCCCTGCTCACTTTTCCCCGTCTTTACCAACATGCACAAATTAAAATATAATGTGAACAGACATATTGCTTCCCAAGTCCTCACCTAGAGTGCCCCTATAAATGTAGCGTCTATGACAGTAGCTTATTACACTTCAATGGCAATATGTCTTGTCTACAGTAGAACTAAAGTAACATACTTGATGTTTGTTTTGCTTTACGGCATATAAATCTTTTTACGGTCATTTATTGACGAATCAAGTTGGATTTATATAGCTTAGAAATCTTGATATTTTTGTTTTGGTTTGGTTTGTTTTAAAGCATATCAGCCATCTATGGGTTATTTAATGCCGAATAAGGTTTTCAAATATAATTTTATAGGTAGGATACTTATTTATATTCCTAGAAAACAGTGCTCTCAGAATACATTGCTATCATAATACATTTATTTCAGAATACATTGCTGTCATAATACATTTATTTCAGAATAAATTACTCGTAGAATACATTGCTCTAAGAATACATTGCTTCTGGAAAATATTTCTTCTTTAGAATACCCACACGCAAGCCGAGTAAGGACTGTGACAATCCCCCAAGCTACAGATCAATATCATTTGTTTAATGTGGTTTGGTTGGTTTTATGGCATATCAACAATTAATGCGTGATTTAATACCGGATATAGTTGTCAAATATAATTTTATAGGAAGAATAATTATTTATGTTTCATACAATAGGTTGCTCTTAGATAACCAGAATACATAGCTCTTAGATAAACGACTTGCATTTGTTTTCTTAGAGATATATATTTGTTTTCGCAAAAATACTTACTAAAATGTTTACATATATTTTCTTCAAGACAAAAAAGTTACTGAAAAGATCACCTTTTTTATTTACTAACTGTAATGACCCGCCGTTGCCTGGGATCCATTACGTTCATTTTTTTTAAATAACTTTCTGTATGTCCTATAACCATGCCGTTTATATTAGCTTCAGTATTAAAGCTAAAGACGAATAAGGACCGTTTACTGTTATTGCTAAGATAAAAGTCATCCCCCTTTACTTATGTGTATTTGTACTTGTTTATTTTAGAATATCTCCATATTAGTAAACTGTTGAATCATATGTAGTATTTGTTTTAATGAATGAATTCTACTGGAGTACGTTAGTGTATTAACATGACACAATAATAACAAAATCAAAGTTTTATTTGCCTAATACGCAAGTAGACACAAGAGTTTTTATTTGGAACTGTATTTTTATATGTGACCTCATGTCGATAAGCACTGAATTGTCTTATGTCGCTACAGTAATCTTAGCTATTTTCAATGTTGCCCGTGATCTATTACGTTCAATTTTTAAAATATACATTTCAGTATGTCCTATAACAACGCCGTTTATATTACCTTGAGTAGGTGCTGCATTGCGGGTTTAACAACCGTTGTAATGTCGGGAATTTCTGGTATTTCTGGACGTCGCAGAACTCTCGTCTGTTGATCCCGAAACGGGAGGATGTGTCGTTTCTACGCGCATTTCCCAGCTGCAGGGAACTATTTGTACTAACCGTGACTCTCTTTTTTCTCTATTGCCTCGCCGTTGTATGGAACTATTTGTACTAACCGTGGCTCTTTCCTCACCGCCATTGTTGTCGCCTTCTATTGTCAGGCTGCTATCAGTTTGCCGCCTCGCCGAGCGTCATAATCTTCGCTCGCTTCTTCCATCATACCGGCGGTTTCTTCGTGGGCTGAAATGAAATCCCCCACGCACAACAAAATATAACGTAGAATCCAGGGGGATTTATTGGACCTTTTACCCTCTGGATTCTACCTATATTCGCCGAACCTGAAGATGTGTGTTTTTTTTAAATTAAACTTTGAATCTTCTCTTGTCACTTCTCGTGCCTTTTAACGACCTACCTATCTACATTTCACTTTCTCCGCTGGACTTTTTGATATCGGACTTTTTTGCAATCGGACATTTGCTTGCACTTGGGCAGAGATTTGCCTTGTGTTTCTTTCCCTACAATTTGTATTTTACTTTCTCAAATTTTGTAATTTTGGTCTTTGCCAACTTATCTATCCCAGCGACTTCCTCTGATGATAAGATTTTGATCTTTGAAAAGCCTGGCGTAAGGAAAAGTTTAACTTGAATAAATTGCCTTTTTGCGGAATATACTTTGCTATGAGCAACTGAATAGAAAAACGATTTGATGTTTGCTTTTCTAATTCCTTTTCATCCTTCTACATATCTATCTGATCTCTCCTGGATATTGAGCTGTATACTTTTCACAATAGGTTTTACCTTTCCTAAAAGTTCGCTTTTAGTTCACCACTTTATATATATATATATATATATATATATATATATATATATATATATATATATATATATATATTAAAAACATAAACATTGATAGCTGTTTTTACAGCTAGCAATATAAGAAATGTTGCATGTGGAAAAACTGTTGGACTATTAGCAATTTTATTTTTTATTTTCTTCTTATATATATACTGATGAAAAGTGTTAATAAATGTATCCATTAAACATGTTCACTAACATTTTTATGTCGAAGTTTTGGAAATGGTATACTTCATGAGGAATATGTAATAATTGCATAACTTTCTAAGTTATTAATAAATAAAGAAGAAATATAAAAAAGAAGAAATATACATTTATGAAACAAGTATTTTTTAAATATCAAAACATTTATTTATTAACTATAATTAAATATATATATATATGGCAAGAAAACTACACGGAATATTTGCGTATTATTTCCAGGGGAATGATATGTATATATAATAGACAAACCTTTAGTGGCCGTGTCGTCGAGCTTATTTATTAATTAGTCAAAAACTACAATTAATCACTACAATAGAACACCTTCGTTCGTTTCTTTACTCGTTGATGAATTATAAACAACACACTTCCATCGTAGATTTTTTTACAGACATTTTAAAGAATTATATGAAAGAATGTTAATTAAAAAAATACAAAAAAGTTATTTTAAGCAACTTTTTAACAAATCAAACACATTTAAACAAAAACAGCATGAAAATAAGGCGTGGGCGTGTAGATTTATTAACAAACATAATAAAATAAAATTTTAGAAAATACAGTTTCATTTACAAAACTTTACATAGTACATATCATGTCCTTATTTAATTGCCTCTCCGAGGGGGACAAAGTTAGACACAAGGTCAGTTTTTAACATAGTTTATATATTTCAAGAAAAAAAAGCGGGGGAATGGTAATATTTTATATTTATTTACAAGAATAATACAAAAATGCTTTAAAATTACATAGTTTTATTTACAAAACATTTTTATAATAAACATATAAAACACATTAAAATAAAGACAAAAACAGTACGACGATGATGTCCTAATGTACTTGACTCCCAACAAGTGAAAAATGTGTCCTTGACTTTTTCGCTAGGTACAATGTGTAGTATCTGTTATGATGTTCCACTTACTCTGTACTCTTCTCGATAAGTCATGGATAAATCCTTCTACACTGAGGGCGCCTACATTTTTCTTACATTAAAAAACAACATTGTTTTTAACCTCTTCCTTTGTAGGAAGCAAGTAAATAGGGATGATTGCAATGTTTTTATTTGGTTGTACTCTTTTGTGTTTATAAAAGGTTTTCTAAATAAAATTAAGTATTAAAAAACATTATATGCTTGTGAATAAATACTTAATATAATTCTCTTTCTTTTTGTATAAATCTCCAAGTTTATAAAATGAAACTTGTTTAAATGTATTTAAAAATGTGCTAAACACTTTTTTGCTTTTTATAGATTTCTAAAGTTTACAAAACATAACGTTTTGTAAACAAATCTGCGTACGTTTAGATTATGATGAAACTGGAAGTGAATAACTGTCGTGGGGCTTTTTTATGGTGTATTATTTGAGAAGACACAAGTATAATAGATCCATTAATTGATGTCTTATACCTATTGCTAAGCTTTCAGAAAAATATGAGATATGTGAGGTTGCTAAAAACTACATTCAATTTCATATAACTCACATATGGACCCTTTTATGTGTTTCAAAGTGTATAATGACTAGGTGATTAGTTTGGAATGGAATCCGCTGATTACGATATACACGGTGATTGCAAATAAACGCCTTATACTTGTAAGTTATACTTGTAAGTTATTGCTTAAATATAATTTTTACAAGAAATAAATATGATAAGAAAGTGTATAGCATAGGATTTTATTCATAATAACCCTAATTTTTAAGTGGGTGTATAGCTTTGATAAGTGTTGACTCATTAGTAACAAACAGAAAAAATGATGATTATCCCAAAGACAAGATATGCCTATTGGCTTTAGTCTTGAAAATACAAAGGCTAAACATAGGATGAAAACAGTCAGCAGGAAGAGAGTTTCAAAATCCTGCATTTCTTGGAAAGAAGCTACTGGAATAGGAGGCTGTATCATAATGAGGTATCACAACAGCGAATTGATGGAAACCACTAGAATAAGAGGAGAAAGAGTTATGAATCATGCTTTATTTTTCCTTTGATCCTCACATTCCATGAGCGATGTTTTTGCCAATGAAATGCTGTTATCTGGGTAGGCTGCTGTTTACAATACTATCATAGCATTCATCACCATTCATCTGTAAATGTATCCACTTTGTTGACCCTAATCTTCGAATGTTGTGTCATTATTAACAAAAAGAAAAAAGAAAGTTCCTCGTGAAATAAGTTGATGCGATTTCCAGGCAATTTTAGAACTTGGTTGCAGTTTCTGGCACCCATATCGAATTTTGAATAAAACTCTATGCTGTACATTTTCTTATTATATTCATGTTTTGTAAAAATTATATTTCAGTAATAAATTTAACATAGAACAAGAAATTGTACCCACACATACATCTAAATGTTCGAAATACCCACACCATATTTTTATGGACTACATAACAAAATATGCTTATTAAGTGGGATTGATTGTAGAAGCCATTTCGTTGTCTGATGGTGTTGGAGGCTGTGATTAATACACTTTCTAGTAGTCTTTGCCGAGCTTTGTTATGAATTTATTAGGTGATGTTGACCTGTTCAAATTTGAAAGCATAATCGTGCTATTCAAGGAATAATCTCAACCACAAACACTCTACCCAATGACCCCGTTTTACCTAAAAGATACACTCTTAAACACCTAGCTAACAATAATAACATAATCATACACCATAACAAAATATTGATCATCTGCAGCTAATATTTTGAAACACCAAAATTCTTATCCATTTCACGAAGCTAGAACATTAGCTATCAACCTACATAAAAATAAGACAATGATACCCAATTCAATCCGAAACAATTTATTTCGAACAGCAAATGGAGAACCATACGATCCCCGGATCTAATAAAAACTCTCACAATAAGATTCCTAGATATAAAAAATTGAAGTTCTCAGTTTTGGATAAAAATTCGCATTTTGTATACATTAAAATATCACTACCAACACAATTTAAAATAATTATTTATATGAACATATAGCTTTTAAAAAGAGTTACATCCAAGGAATTATTCCAACCACAGCTACTAAACGATAATTAGTTAGCGCTATCGAAGAGATATGTACACACTTTAAAACACCTAGCAAATAACAAACAAATCATAATATCACCAGCATATGAAGGCGAGTGTATTTTTTTTAACGTAGTTCACCCCAAACAAGGCAGGCCGCCACTGTAGACGCAAGACTAATTATAAATTATGTAATTATCAAGAAAAGCACATACTTAAAAAAACATATCTACACTACTAGCAGATTAAAATACTAGCATAGACTTTAAACATATAATAAAAAGCATTAAACCTTTTATCAAATATTTCAAAAACCTAATGAAAACGATAAAAATGAGCAACATATATTGAATACCACCCTAATATTCCAACAATATATGGCGTCCTCAAAACCACCAAAACGGACATCACTATGCGCCCCATAATATCTGGCATCGGTAGCGCCTCAGACAGAATCGCATGAGTTAGAGGTAATATTCACACAGAACTAATGGACACCATCACCACTTACTACATACAACATTCCAGAAACAAAATTAAAACATTAGTGTACAAACAATACTATACACAGCTTAATTATTTATACCAACATCACTGGGTTATAAATGTTTTGAATACGATTTCGTTAGAACGTTTTCATATGAAGACGACCTGACGATGCAAGATTTTTTTTAACGAAACGGCATCTGAACTATTTATGTACATATGTAGCCAGTAATGGTTTTATAAATAAAAGAATTATACTATATATATATATATATATATATATATATATATATATATATATATATATATATATATATAATTTTGTGTATGTGTTTATGTTTGCATATTTGTATGTACAGGAGTAAATCCTGAGCTAATTACTTGATCATTATGATTTTTGTAACATAGCTGCTAGGTGGAAGGGTGTGTAATATAGTATATGTTTAGTTAACTTTTGATTCATGAAAAGGGGTTTAGAAAAGAGGGTAACATCACTTAGTGAAAATGTAGATACCTCTGTTTTTATTAATAGGTATTCTAGATCAATTAATAAATAGTCCTCAATTTAAAGTTTATTTCGAATATTTTAAGAGGAGTTTAAGTAGCATAATATGGGGCCAACACCTCCGTTTAAAAATTCAAATATTTCAGATTTGCATTACATTTAATCACTAAGAATTTGACGCTAATTAACAATATTTTCTGAATTTCTATGTCTAATTCACCACCGTAAGCTATAGCGTTAACTTTTAGACATTCTTTAGAATCAACATAATATAATAGTTTTAATCAAATTGGAATACGGATTCAAGTCATCAGGAATAATAGCATTATATATTGATTTTCATCATTTTAAAAGGAAAATAAAAAGGGTGCAAAACTGTTCTGTTAAGGGAATTTATTTCATCCGTCCGATTATCAGTCAGGTTAATGGTGAGATAACATTGTGATGCGTGATGATCGGTAATGGTAGTGGATGTTTGACAGAGTTTTATTATTTAGGAGAACGTTTACGTTCACTTGAAAACGACAATCTTGTAGTCAGATGGGAAGCCGACCAGCGGTATATAGTTCGACAGACGGGTAATTCTAGGAGAAAAACTTTGCTAATGACAGTTTCGTATAGCTTTAGGCACAGATAGGGAGAAAGTGAAATTATTGCCAGTGGTTTTAGATAGACGTGTTTTGTTGTGAATGTTTACAGAGGGAACCATAGATTGAAGCTCAACCGAGCCCCTGCCATGAAAATTACGATAGTGTAGAGAATGACTAGCAACGTTTCTTCTGTGAGAAAGGTTGTAGGGAGGAGAAGAGGACTTTGTCGTTAGATTTTGAAGTCGGTTTTTAACTATCAAGGAAGGAAAATATGCTCTGAGCAGCACCTCATAAGATGTGGCCGTAGTACTCCATCTTACGACTATTTGCCTCTCATAAAGGTAGAAGATTGATTCAAGAGTGATATAACTTCCGGTGCGGTAAAATGATCCAACCATTTTACCAGCGACCTTGGCAACGAATTCGATGTAAATCAAGTCAACAGTGAAGGTCAGTCTCAGAAGCTTGTCAACGCAGGGGCTTCCAAAAGACTAGATCCATTTATCTTAATTGGGGCCAAGTGGGTATCAGAGCGTGGGTGGTGAAAAGAGACAAGCTTGTTTTTAACACATTAAAAGTAACCAGCCACTGTTTTCCTCCTTGCACCACGTTCTCAAGGTTGGAAGAGAGAGAATTAGAAAGATCTTAATTGTTGCTGCTCTGCGAAGTGTTGCCATAGATTGTTGTTTATTCTTGTAATTAAAATTATAATTTTCCGTTACGGTAGCTTTACACCTAGATGTTGCCATGGTCAGATTTTGTCGCTGGGTGCTCAGAATTAGCAACGTATTTTAAATTAGTACATAATCCCTTCTCTGAAGACGAATGTGTTATTATTCGAAATGAATAAGTAAAAAGTCAAGAAAAAAGAATTTAAATGATTTTTAATAAAATATTGCATCTCAAAACGTAGTCTCGAAAGACATTTGTTTTTCTGTTTACAATTTCTTAATTTTCTTAAAGATGCTTCCAAGAACTGTTATCAAATTTCATTACCACATCAGCGCTCACACACTTAAAGAGGTTCAAAATTTTTAAAAAGAAGAAAGTTGCTTATTCTAACCACCATGGAACAATATCTGACCACCGCTCTGTCAACATCGAGGTGTAAAGCTATCATAACGGAAAATTAAGGTATCACCTTTTAATTGATGTAGACCTCTTTTCTCTGATTAAAAATGTGGTATCATTCTAAAATTAATAAGAAAAAAGTCAAGAAAAATAAGAATCTAAATGATGTTTGATAAAATATTGCATCTCAAAACGTGGTCTCCAGAGGCATGTATTTGTCTGTTTTCAATTTCTGATATAAAATTATATTAAATAATAATAAATCATTTAATATTTTATTAGTTCAACAGTTAAATAATTAAAATATTTGGTCATTAAAAACAATAATTTTAATATATTTGCAACAATTACACCAGCAGAATAAAACTATTGCGACTATCTCTTCGAATTATTATACACTCTATTATCTTGCGATATGTTGTAAATTTAGAATTATATTACTATATATAGTTTTCATTTTTCTATACTAATGGCACATCACTTAGCAAGATTAAAAACCACTCGAGTATAAGGGTTAGTGAGATTTTTAGTTGGGTGATGCAACAGTACTATGAAACATAGTGCGCGTATCCTAGTGTATTGGCTTTTCAACTGAACAGCTGACCCTGTGTCTAACCTCCTGGAATGGAAGTAAATCAAATAATTAACATATATACCCGGTCATGGCAGACGAATCGAGAACAATCTACTCCCCTGAATTAAATAAACGGTTCAGTTCGAAATTCTGTATAGGTTCCCAAGTTGGACTCGAGCGTTCCTAACTTTGACTAGAAGGTTCCCGAGTTTGACCAAAAGTTCCCAAGTTTCACTAGAAAATTCACTTGAAGACCTTTGTACACAAATCAATATACTTGTATTGTACGAGATTTTATATCTACTGTGTCGTGTAGTGAGATAAAGAGAGTGAGATAAAAAGGGGCAAAGAGAAAAAGAGTAATATAACAATTCCCGGCCTTATCTTATCCTTCTCGTTACCCCGTACCTAAAGTTTTCGGTCGGTCTTTCCACATGTCTCGACATGAATGCAATCAAAAACAAACACTATACCAAGGCCAAACACAACTTTTCTCGACTATAATTTTATAAGGGATCAAATGGATGTATTAATTTTTTATTAAGGGCTTCTGCCACTAATATTCGAGAGTCTTTTTTTATGTACTAACGAGTCACCGCTTTACAAGACCCGAAACAATTGAGAACTATGCTTAATTCATAGGACGACTAGACATACAATTGTTGACATTAGACTTGAAACCGACAATGTTGCAGTGCGTAGGGAAACATGTGGGAAGTTCTTGAAAAAAATCTCTGTTCAAGGAAGTTCCATTTGATTTAAGATTTTAGGCACACATGAAGATAAAGAAGAGATATTTGCAAGAACCAGGGCTTGAATCTTAGTCGATCACATAAAATGAAAAACCCGATAGAGTAGGAAAAGATTAGCAACGTCTATTTTGTAACATTTATAGATTTAGAATTATTGTGGTGGTTTATTTATAAGGAAGAGTTTAACTTACTTCTAACTGGTGAACGAGAAAGCAATTGATTACTTTTAGCTGGCGTCGTTAAATGTGTCTTTCCTTTATGTAAACTTTGAGAACGTAGACAAAGGACAAAGGGTTCGGTGACATGAGCCGAAGTGAAGAAGAATTTCATTGGCGGTTGGTAGTGTAAGGTATGGGGGGGGGTGATAGAAGATACGATTGAATTTTTATTTTTCGTGAGCACAAATCCTCGACCTTCGTTAAATCTGAAAATGCCACCCGCCTTGAAGAGCGCAGCGGTGGTCGCAAGATGGATCACAAGAGAACGGACAAATCTACTCTGCTTATGGTAAAGGTCAGGTGATCGCCACTGTAGCCATTGTTTGCTTTGATGTCCTCGTATGTGGTCTCACAAAACCTAACATGCGCATGCACATACGCATACACACATAATCACACACACACACACACACACACACACACACACACACACACACACACACACACACATATATATATATATATATATATATATATATATATATATATATATATATATATATATATGAATAAGATGTCCCCGCGACGCTTTGGGTGAGATTCACTATGGATATTTATTCGACTTTAATTTCGTTCGAACATATCCAAACTATGACATATTTTAAGTCATTCTTCTTGCGAAATTAAATGTAATTATTTTATTCACTGCTATATTATTATTATAAGTAGTAGTAGTAGTAGTGATAGTAGTAGTAGTAGTAGTAGTAGTAGTAGTGGTAGTAGTAGTATATATATATTATACATATAATATGTCTTTATTACTCACCGTATTGCTGAGAATCTATATTCTATAATTACTAATGATCTGTTCAATAGTTTAGAATTGTATTATGTACATATATATAAACACACACATATATATATATATATATATATATATATATATATATATATATATATAAAACAAAAACGAACACATAGAAAACATGATACTATATGAACACTTGTCTACTTCGTTATATAATTTATTCTTTAAGCGATTGAATAAAATAATGCTAAAATACTATTACTGACAAGAACGCACGTATAAAATCATCATTTTATATCACTCTATACGAGATGACTTCAAAGTAAATCGAAAGGCCGGGAATTTTATAAGGTCTCTCACATATAGTTTTGAATTTTTCGAGAAAAACACACACATGTCCGACCATGAATGACACTTGCAGATCTAGCCGGCTAGTTTCCGTATTTACAACGCCTTGTCAGTAATGCCAATCCCACAAGGGGCATACTGACTTTACCTAGACATTTCTTGCTGGGACTGAGAAAGCATATGCGGACCTTGCAGTCTCTTCCACAGTTGTCACAGATGAAGGAGGAGTGTGGATGAGGAAGCTCTTTCTCTCTTTTGCCCTTTCTTTCCTCTCTGCACGATTTTCAGCGGCTTTCGTCGTCCCCGTTTGAGGATTTTTTCAATTAATCTCTGTCAGAGGCAAGATGACGGATTGGTGTAAAGCACCTTAATATATCTCATGCAGACATCCTTGTATCTTAGAAGAGGGCGACCACGGTCTCTCTGTCCGTATTTAACTCTCTATAAAATAAATCATTGGGAATCCTGCCACCAGCCATCCTGTGAACGTGACCAAGTCATTTCAGTCGGCGTTGCATCAGCAGTATTTACATTCATTTATGACTAACTATTTCAAGCACCTCAACATTTGTAATTTTGTGTTCCCATCTTATATCATGCACGAAACGCAGGCTTCTCGAAAGGAATATCTGCAACTTTTCTTCCTGTTTAGCATAGGGTGTCTATATTTTACTGCCATACAACCGGATGCTTATAATCCAAGCGCTACAGGCTGACATTTTTTGTGCTGACTTTGAGTAATGAATTTTCCAAAACTCGGCCATTTAATTTAGACAAGATTCCTGCTGCTTTACCAATCCTTTTGTTGATTTTTGTATCCAACGAGAGATATTCTGAGATGTTTGAGCCAAGATATGAGAAGTCTTAAACAACAGAGCTCATAGTTGTCAATTATGATATAGGGCTTGTCTGTTAAGCCCCAGGACAGTATTTTGGTCTTCGAGAGGTAATGATCAGGACAAAATCCTTACAGGAAAATGCGAGGAAGTTCATAAGAAATTGAACTTCTCCTCAGTGTGAGTAGCAATGGCTGCAGCATCAGCATAAAGCATGTCTTTTATCATGGCTTACCTTACCTTAGTTTTATCTCTGAGTTTAGAAAGGTTAAAGATGCGCCTATCAGATCTTGTCTTAAGAAAGATGCGTACATTTGCATCACCAGAAGCATTAAGAAAAAAATCCAGCCTTGTTTCACTCAATTGCAAATGTCAAATTGTTCAGACAGGTTCCCATCAAATTGTACTGCTCGTTTCATATTCTGGTTCAATAACTTCAGGAGACTCCGGAGCTTTTAGTAATTGCCAAGTATAGCGCTTCGCGACTGACCGTATCAAATGTTTTTGTTAGATCCACAAAAGCAATCTGCAACGATATATTTTGTTTCCTGCATTTCTCTTGAAGTTGTTTCAATGAAAAGATCATGTTTACTGTTAATCTCCCTTCCCTGACGCCACATTGAGACCCATGATAGACACGTTCAGAAAACGCATACAACCTTACAAGTTGTACTCTTGCAAAGACGTTGCCCACAATACTGAGGAGAGATATGCCCCTGTAATTGTTGCAGTCAGTCCTAGTACGTTTGCTCTTATAGAGAGAAACATGTTGGTGTTTCTCATTTTTTGTAGTACTTCACCGTCTGCCCAGCCACAACAACGAATATTATGTATGGGGTTCAGGATACTGTCTTACACTGTTTGACGAAATCAGGATAGATCTCGTCATTATCTGGAGCTTTGCAAAGAGTCATCTGGTCTATATCTTTATTTAGCTCAGAGATGGTTAGCATTTCATCGAGCTCATGCAAAACACTGAGTTGTTCCATCGTAACAAGTGCGGACCTAGAAACTTCACTTGACCTTGTGTAAAGATAAATGTACTGTTCTTTCCAACGTTTCGTCTGCTTCCTTTTGTCAATAATAACGTCTCCAGAGGAGATCAAGGGGCCAGACTTGCTCTGAGTAGGACCCATAGTAACCTTTATTCCCTCATACATGGCCCTGATGTTGCCTGTGGCAGATGCATTTTCAATGCGATGTCTAAGCTCCACCTTTTATTTATTGGCATAACGCCTAGTCACTATGTTGACCTTGCTTGTCTGAGCTTGCGTGAGCTTGCGTGAGCTTGCGCATATTTTGATTTGTTGTTCTCGCACGACATCTGCCTCATTCTGTCGATATAAATACTGAGTTCCTTGGACTATTTCTTAAACAAGTCAGTTAATTTAGCTTTTTTCTTATCAAAGGTAGCAAGAGCGCAGTTGTGCATTACTTCTTTCACAGTCTATCATCGCCTGCAAGCCGATTCAGACTCAATTGTAGGAATATTCCTTCGTAAAAACCTTCGCAAACTGCGACACAAGCAAAGAATCCTGCATGTTTGCAGTATTGAGACGGGGCTTTCCTTTAGCCTTTCAAAATTACTTCCTATCAGTTCCTATATACTCATTCCAATACTTTTCAAAACATCACGCGTCTTTGAAAATTGCACTATTATTTAGTTTTAAAGCTTCTAAAAAATTCATATTCGCAAATATACACTCATGCTATCTACTTATTAGCTGTGTATATACCCATTCCAAAACTTATCCAAACACCACGCGTATTTTAAATTTACATAATAAATTTGTTTTAAAGCTTCTAATAAATAAATATTAACAATTATACACTAATTATTTTTTGTCAGCTTTCTAAGTGTATTTAAAATATTTTCCTCGATGATACTCTTGATAAAAATTATAAATAGAATTAAGTAAATACATTGTTTTTGTTATCTATATAATTGAGTTACGTAATTAAATTAGATTGTAATAAAATATGATTTAACAGCTTGCGGCCATTCCAACATTTCGTTACCCGACCTCTGATTATTAGAACGCACAGAAATTTCTATTTCAAAAAAGAGAGATAGAGAAAGAAAGAGAGAGTGAAATGATAGAGAGAAAGAGAGAGAGAGATGAAGAGACACAGAAAGAAATAGAGAGAAAGAGAGAGCAATTGAATAAGACAACTAGCAAAAATATGCGACCGGAGGGAGCATATATTTGTTAGTCTTTTGTAATAAGTATACGTAGATTATTTAAATTGAAAAAGATATCAAACGAGAAAATAACAGCAATTTAGAATGACACTAATTTCAAATTTATACTACTAATACTACTACTACTACCACTACTACTACTAATAATAATAATGATAATAATAATTATGATAATAATAATTCGATTAATTTTCATTAAAAGATTTAAAATATCTGAAGTTAGAATAATTTTGTATTGCTATTAAACTATGTTTAAATTTTTCTTTAAATATAATAATAATGATAATAACAAGAATTATAATAATAATGATAATAATAATTTTAATAATAATAATAAATAGAAAAAGAACATAGCCATGGCATAGATTAACTACTAGGAAGCATACGACAGCATGCATAGATAGTTGAGTTTTGAGGGATGTACAAAATATTTGAAAAAATGATCAGTCTTATAACTAAAGCAATAGACACATAGAGACGAGAAGTGACAACTGAAAAATAACACCTTGTTGAGTAGAAATACAGAGAGACATTTTCCAGAGAGACTCTCTATCCGAACTAATTTTTTTATCATAGGACTGATGTCACTCAACAACAAACACAGGAAGTAGAATGTTGAATACAAGTTCACTGACGCAGAAGAAAAATAAACAGCTCATGTATACGGCCGGTCTGAACGTACTTGCCAAAAACAAAAACAGAATTGGGAAAGCTGATCAACACAACCAGAATGCTTAGCTAGGATATTAATAGAATTCGGCATAGAAACGTGTATGAAAAATACTAATAATTGAAAGAGTACTCAGTACAGTCCTGAAAACACTGGAAAAATATAAGGAGAAATTTGAACGAAATGGAAAACTGAGACCATGTAAAAAATGGCAATGAATAATAATAATAATAATAATAATAATAATAATAATAATAATAATAATAATAATAATAATAGATGATGACCAGTGTAAAAACTCTAAGTGAGTACAAATAATATCAGATAGAAACTATATATATATATATATATATATATATATATATATATATATATATATATATATATATATGAGAAAGGAAGGATAAGAATAATCCGACGTAATGGGAAATGAAAAAGGAATAACCAACAGATATTTTGTATATATTCATCAACGTTTCGTCTTTATTTGTAAGACTTCCCCAGGATGATAATTTTAAGAAACATCTCATGCAAGTACATTGAAATATTGGGTTGACATGATGGGTTAATGAGAAAAGGTCTCAGCCCGGACCTTGGTCAAGCGCTCTTAGTAGCCACGGCTACTACTTTTTCTCATCAACCCATCATGTCAACCCAATATTTCGATGTACTTTCATGAGATGTTTCTTAAAATTATCATCCTGAGGAAGTCTTACAAAATAAGACGAAACGTTGATGAATATATAAAAATATCTCTTGGTTTTTCCTTTTTGATTTCCCATAGATATATATATATATATAATATATATATATACATATATATATATATATATATATATATATATATATATATATATATATATATATATTGTTATGGTGCCGTACCTTCCTACGGAGAACTAATGGGCTCGTCCACCTTATAAATACGGGAAGCACGTAACACTTGTTCTCTTCTTCCCAGGCAAACCGGCAATGGCGGTTGAGAGCACATCTCCTTGTATCTCTTTCTTTCTATTATATAATATATACCTTTGTTCATTTAAACCATGTGTTCCTGTGTCATTCATTCAGCCTTACCCAGGTCCACAACATATATATATAATTGTTGGTTCGGTTAATTGAAACTGGAACCGAAAATCGGATATTAAGATCTGTTTGTGGTATCGAAATCGGAAAAATGTTAGTATAATATTCGATTCAAAGAACAGGTCTTTTAAATTTTTAAAGTGATTTTTCTATTACTTCTATTAATGATAAATATTGATTGTTTTTCAACTACCAGTAAAACTAAAACTAAGGTTACGAGAGGTCAGAAGTTCACATCACACCTGCGTGTTTTACGCGAGATTTGGTAGAGAGAGTTCGGCGTGGGAGAAATAAATAGAGATTGAATGAGATTTGACTTGGAAGCGAGAGAGTCAACATCGCCAAATATGTAGCGGTTACGAGAAAGATTCCGAATGACAGAAATCTAAGAGCCGATTAGTAAATCTTCCATACTCTTCCTTCTCAAGTAATTAAGAATATTATCTAGTGAACTAGTTAGCGTAACCTCTCTCTCGATCGCAGCGAACTCGTTCAGGTCGGCCAATTGAAGTAGTTAAATAACAGCGGCTCTTTAAAACAGAAAAAGACGTGTTATACTTAAGGAAATTTATTTCAGAGAGCGAAGATGTTAACAGCGGCGAGCGACCGGCAGAGGATAAAAGAGTAATGACAGCGGTGTCGGCGGCGTCGGCGGTGACGCTGGCAACATAGCAGTGCGACACAATGATTGCAGGCGAGAAAAACGCAGTACAAATATTAGCGACGACAGCGACTGAGAAGCGCGCACGAGTAGTCGGTATGGCGGCGACGGCGACCGAGAATCAGATCTAAGTAAATACGACATATCGCTCCTTTGAATCAACAGCGAAGTTCTACGAGAACTATATAGAGTTATTGGGAAGCCAATAACGAGCAATACAACACATGTACTATATACTGATATATATATATATATATATATATATATATATATATATATATATATATAAATATATATATATATATATATATAAATATATATATATAAGTATATATATATATATATATATATATATATATATATATATATATATATATATATATATATATATATATATATATATATATATATATATATATATATATATGGCTCGCCGGAGAGCGAATACTTTCAAAATTTGATTATTTTTATTAGGTCCGGAGGAAGTGATTACGGTGTGTGTTGACTCAATTCAAGTTTAATTTTGTTTAATTCGGATTTAACGGATTCTCCATTTACCCAGTGAACTTTGTTTTGATTTGTACTGCGCAGATCAAGTTTTTGGAATTTGGAGTGAGTTTATTGAACTTTTTATATTATTTGATTTGATTTATTTATCGTTGTAATAATCAACTTAAACATTGGATACTTTTCACTTCATCGATTGCTGACGCATCTCACGATTGGACAACTTTTTCAATTCTTTCAATTCCTCGTATTTGGACTACCACTTATTACCTGGATCAATCTTCAGTCCACCATTCTGGATATCTTTCCTGATCATGTTTTTTTAAATTGTATTACTTGGATGGATTGTATAGATTCAACAAAAAAGTATGTTTTTGGCTCTATATATTTGATGTTATATATTTTTATGTATTTTTGTATATATTTTTATATATTTTCAAAGTGTAATTTTATTACCTGTAGTAATACCACTGCGGTAATGGTCCTCTGAGTATAAGAATTATCTTCGGAAACTCATGAGCCATGGACGTTAAGATGCTTTGCTTGAACTTTGAACTCTAATGAAATTTGATTGATACTTTATTTTATTACTTCATTTTATTATAATATATATATATATATATATATATATATATATATATATATATATACTATTGTATTATTTACGAACCTTATGGAAAAGTGCTTATATTGATAGATAGATCAAATGTCGATGTTAACTACAGCCACATAAATTTAAACATCATGCTGACTGTTGTTTTTTATCTGAGACTAATTCCTTGGGAACTGAAATGGTAAAAACTATTCTCGCTTCGTTGACTGAGATAATAAATCTAAATGACTAATAGGCAATTAGATGTGCTCAAACTAATTAAAATCACTCTAATATATATATATATATATATATATATATATATATATATATATATATATATATATATGGCATTAAGGCGAATGTTCTATAGTCTGAGTTGCTTAACGGAAGTTAACCCTGACATGTCGACAATTTGCCTGAAAACAAATTACTAAAGTTTACTTTTTACTTTTCAGAGATTTCCGGTACTTGACTGCCAGAATTCTTCACAACTTTAAATGTGGTTCCAATAAATCCACCCACGCAAAGTAAAGGAAACGTATAAATAGGCCAATTTCGCTTAAATATTAAGTAGCAGTCATATAATCATGAATATTTGATTTTTTTCTCACTAATGGCTTACCGCTTATTAAAGTACGGGGGCCACTCGAAGATAACAGTGAAATAGATTATCAGTTCAACGATAAACGCCACTACACGAGCTTTGAATACAATGGGTCAAATTGACACTTAAGGGATAGTTATTATCAAATAAGACGGACAACAAGTATCTGTTCATATTAGACTTAAGGACAACAATAACCGGTTGGGAAGAATTCACACTGAATTTCGTTCCACGAGAGAGAGAAAGAGAGAAAGAGAGATAGAGATAAAAGGTAAGTTCTTTGCTATGGTGGTAACTAGGCGAGTTCTTGTGTAATTTTTACAGCGCAAGCACTATAAATTGGAGCTCAGTTAGGCATTCACCATCATAGAAACAACACAGTATAGAGAGACTAGCAACAGTTTTTCTGTATATATATATATATATATATATATATATATATATATATATATATATATATATATATATATATATCTTGCTGCACTGAAGATTGCGTAAGCATGAAACATCGATGTCTGTAGGTAATAAGTAATTAATATTTATTTAATATTATCTAACGCCCCTTTTACTAAGGCCGAGCACTCTGGGAGAGTTTAATAACAAGGTTTACTACTAGCTTCTTACGAAACCAACACAGTCTGTTGTTGTAGATCATTCTTCGGTGCTCGCTGTAAATACCCGCCGACTTGGCATTTACAAAGTTAAATTCCTCCTAAATTCCAAGCTAAGTAAGACGAATCAGTGGCGATTTGTGATCGGAGTTCGCGCTTGCCGACCGTAGGAAATTAACTTCCTGCACTGAAGATTGCCTAAGCATGAAACATCGATGTCTGTAGCTAATAAATAATTAATATTTATTTATAAATATCATATATATATATATATATATATTTATATATATATATATATATAATGGTTTCTATGTAATAATTTTTTATAGGTGATTTTCAGCTCGTTGTTATTGAGCTTACTATTATATTTAATTGTTTCACTTCCTAAGTGATTAAGATGCCGAAAAACTGCATCATTAGTCGGCCTCATTTCAAAGGTCATATTTTTTGTTTTTGATATATATATATTAATTTTTTACGTACATAAAAGTAATCCATGGACACGTGTTTCTGGCTCATCAGCAGGGCTTACTTACACAGAGATCGAACCATCGATGTTGATGCCTATAGTCCAGCGTTCTATCACTGAGCCAAGACGCTCTGTGTAGAAATATGTACGATTTTTATCACCCAAGTATATAATGGTTTCTATGTAATAATTTTGTATAGGTGATTTTCAGCTCGTTGGTATTGAGCTTACTATTATATTTAATTGTTTCACTTCCTAAGTCCTTAAGATGCAGAGAAACTGCATTATTAGTTGGCCTCATTTCAAAGGTTGTATTTTTTTTTTGTATATATATACTAATGTTTTACGTAGCCTGCTTTGACCCATTCGGTTACCTCATTTGCTCACTGATTAATGGGGAGAGAAAAGGTTTCACGCCATAGGCGTCTCTGATGTAGTCTCTCATGGAATAAAACTCGACCTGTCTGTAGTATCTCATCGTTTTGAGCAACGACTCATCAGCTTAGGTACGAGCTTTTAATGTCATATAAATCACTACCACTAGGGACGTGATCAGCGTCCCCGAGCGGGCTATAGGGATTCGTCGCACAAGCCTCGGGCAGCGCGGTTAAGAACGGGTCGCGAAGTGAAGCTTGCTGGTCTACACGATCCGGGAGGCAGGTCGGGAATGTGACAGTCTGTGAGAGGGAGTTCGCTATGGAGAAAGTATACGTGAAGTTACCAGCTGCGTCTGTATAGTAGGAGAACCCAAGCCAGTCACGTTGGTGTGCATTAAAATCCCCAAATGCATGTGTTTGGGCACTCAAGTCAAGTGGGGGTGCTGTATATATGCTTTTAGAGACAGAGTTTAGCAGGCACAGTCCTGAGTCGATTGCGAACGATAGAAAATATATAAGTAACTAACGCTGTGCTGTAAGGTTAATCTAAAGAACGTGTAGGCTTGATCACCTGATTCTAGCCTGTGCTATAGTTAAGAAAAGGGTGTTCCGAACATAAACTCCTAGCACGTGCATATGTTTGTCAAAGTCTTCACGGTAGAGTGGGAGGTATTCAGTCATGTCATAATGGTATGAGGAGATTGAGGATTGTAGGTTTGTTTCAATTTGTGCTAGGATATCCGGAGAGGTTACTAAGAGAAAGGTGTTTACGTCATGGAATTTGGTTGTAAGCTCCCGGATATTTGTGAATGCTTGCCTCAAAGGCGGAGGCGAAGTTGTTTTTTTCTGGTTGTCTGCTTTAGGTTTGTTTCTATTTCTTTGTATTGTTATTTTCATTTTAGATAGAGTGAGGAGGTCAAATTGGAGTCCCTTAACATGCGCGACATATAACGTACAGTTTCCCACGATATTAAACAACTGTTGATGGAGCAGCCAGAGTTAGTGCTCCTGTACTTCCAGTCGGAAACAGCTGTAAGACAGACTGTGTAATCTGTCCCCTCAACCTGTTGGAACAAGAGTGACTCAGAATAGTCATATCGAGCCTAGTGACAAAATATTTCCCGAAGTTGCCTAGATAGAGAGAAAGAGAGACGGCGTTCATGGTCTTAGTCAAGAAACAAAGCCAAACACTGGGTGTCTTTGACGTGCCCCTGCGCTAGTACCTCTACGGCTGGTTGGCTTGTTTGAAAAGTGAGACAGAAACATAGCATAGCACAAGGGTGTCTTCTATCCTTACAGATTCTACGCCATCATCTTCGCCGTCAGAAACATTGGGATTTCTCCCTGAAACGTAAGTAGTTCTTTCATTGGATAGTGCCTTTTTGATGTAAATATGCTCGTAGTGATGTAACAAGGGTAGTTTCGGTGTATTCCCTTTTTCCTTATAGCTGAAATAATGTAAGAAATAAAATAAAAATTCCAAAAGGCATTATTCAATGACGTCATGTTATCTTCTGCTATATTCTTTCACAACATTATGTGAACATTCCCTCCTCCGCTAGCCAGAGTCCGAGAAACGATGTCAGATATGCGAAATGTGTTACATTGAGTAATACATATATTGGCTGGTTCATGTATTTGCGGTTAAGTGACAGAAAGCGTTTATCTTGGATCAAATCGGTTAGGTTGATTTGTTAATCAGTATCGTGAGAACGGAAGGGTATATTACGTGTAGGCGGATATAACATAAGATACTAGGGACAGAGACAATTTTGGGCGAGAATTCTTCCCAATCTTGAGGAAAGCACCCAAAGGCGGAAGTGTTCAAAAACGACTAACCTATAACGTTTTATTTGTAAAACATTTTGTACGCACCGAACGAGATATGTTGCCACATAAGCGTAAGAGTCTACTGTAATAGGAATAGCAGATTTATAAGAGGAGGCATCCTAAGTTTGGTGATGTACTGCAAGATGTGTTTTTCTGTTCTGTCGGGGAACAGGGGGCCGGGAGAGAGTTCCAGAGGCCAGCACTACAAGGAAAGAAGCTATTTGAGTAGAAGGCTCTCCGACATCTGGGGGCCTCCACAGTGAATGAATGAGATTTAGTTTATTGTCGAGTTAGTCTAGGGAATTTACGTCGAGGGGGCACTTAATCTTGATAGTAACTCGTCTCTAATTAAACATGAGTTACGCTGACTGTTGTTGGTTCGCTGACAACGTGTAGCCGTTGAGAAAGAAGAAAACATAATAACAGTGTTGGATTCTCAGGTTCATTGATAAACATCTGTCATAATCGAAATATTTGATTTATTGTATTAAAAAATGAATAAATATTGGCATCCTTATCGATTTTCATAAACAAAACTGTATTTAATATTTACGATGCCTTTTAATGTGGAAAACACATTTTTAATACTTATACGCGTAATCGAGCGCCTATTTCCACCACCACTGCAATGTGTTACAATCACAATCACTTACTCTTTATATTAACCCGTCTCTAATTACAGCAGGAGTAACTTTGACCTTTGTTGGTTCATGACAACGTGGTGGCGTCGCGAAAGAAAAAACAAAGAAATAATATCGCACTCTCAGTTTCATTGAAAAAGATCGGTGACGATGTAAATAGTTGATTTATTGTATGAAACAGAAATTAATTCTGACCTACTTATATATTTCATTTTTACGATGCATTTTAATGTAGAAAAACATGTTTAATATATACATATATATATTTATATTTATATATATGTATATATTATATATAATATAGAATATTGTTTTCCTTGAAATGGCCACTTTTATTTGATCCCTCTCCGAGGACAACAGACCTGAGTGGAATCGTCGTCGTTGGATTTTTATGCAGATTCCTCTGGATTTACCAATATTTCTGAGCCCCACGTTTTCCTGGATTTCGTTATTGGTGATTCCCATGCCCGTTTGAACTCTTTAAGATTTTTTGACTTTTTAAATTTTTTAAATTTTTTTAATTTAAAAAAAAAACTCTTTCAAATTTGGAACTTTGACAGTCCTATCCTGTCAACTTATCAATCATAATTTTTCCTCTGATGATAAGATTTTAATCTTTGTAAAGCCTGGTTTAAGGAAAGAAAGAGAAGAAAAATAAATGTTTTTATTAACTAAACTGCTCCTTGTTTTGAACAACTGAAGATATCGAGTTGCTTCCATTTGCAGGTCTTATTAATTTTCATTGACGTACCATATTTTTGCTCTATCCAGTATATTGAGCTTTCCTTATTTCACAATAGGTCCAACTCTTTAAAAGTTTACCTTTTAGTTATAACTTACATATATATATATATATATATATATATATATATATATATATATATATATATATATATATATATATATATATATAATAGTGCATCTATTGTGTAGTGTTGAATTAACTTGAGATAGGGGTGTTTGACTTTACCGTTAGTGCAGGGAATTTGCCCAACTTTCGCATTTATTAATTGAGATAAAGTGAAGGGCGAATAAAGATATACAACTGCAATAAACCTCTTCAACCACCGATTTCCACGGCAAATAACATCCTACCTGAGTGTCTAACATTCACACTCCTCGGCCTAACATTCTCAGGAAACATGAATGTGAACAAATACATAGAAGACATTTACCAAGGCTGCTGCAAAGTAAGTGGGAAATCCAAATACCGTGATAGGAAACTTCTCACACATGACAGTATCCTATATCTCTACAAAGCCACCATCTGCCGATGCATGAGGTATTGTTGCCACATCTAGGCTTGTGCACAATCCACTAGTCTTCCTTCTTAGACAAGGTCCAAAAAGATTTGCTTAGGTCCCTCACTATCCACCAATGTTCAGTCTATGTCTTATCGCCGCAATGTTGCATCATTTGTACCTGTTTTACAAGTACTCTAATGGAATGTGGTCCGATGAAGTCGTTGCTAAAGTGCCTTGTGGACGTAAATACATTCGACCAGCCCAACAATCAGCTAAATCCCATCCATCTACTGTGAAGGTTCCCAGATGCCGGACAGTCTTCTACTCCAATCGCTTCTTTCCTCGATGTGCTTGCCTTTGGAATCCACTCCCTGCTCCCTGTTTCCCCGACTGTACCGACATGCAGAAATTTAAAACGAATGTGAACAAGTATCTCGCTGCACAACTCCCAATTTAGGATGACCCTCTAAACTTTCACCCTAATGCTCAGTAGCCCCTTACATCTACAGGGGCAACTTACTTTGTTTTTGGGTGAACTAAGTAAAAACAAATTTAAAATCAATAAATATAACAAATATAAACTGAAAAAAATTAGGAACATGTTAGATAAAAGTATGATGATAAATAGCATTTTTATCATTTCGCTTTTATTAACTCCAGTTTTACTATACTAACTTGTGAGAATACAACTGTTAAATAAGGAATGGTATTAATTTTTACTTGTCCTTAATTAACCATAGGTTTTGCTAGTAAAAATGAATAGAACAAAATATTTTTTTTAAAAACAGCGATTGACGTGAAGACAGATCTTAATAAAACAAACAAAAACAAAGAAACAATAAAAATCAAGTTAAAAATAAATACGAGAAAAATTGTTTTGTGATCTTCAGAAAAGCAATGTAAATAATAAAAAGGAAAGAAAACACTGACAAAAACATAATGGCAATATACAAAAAAATGATTGGGTGCCAGCGATAGTTGCTTCCTCATTGGTGTTAGTTTTCTCACCAGGTGGCGCTGGATAGCGTTATTCTGGCAAACTTTCAGGCGATTTGATGAATGCTTTGCCAACGCTTCTGATGTGTTGTCATTCGTTAAATGCTGTTCACGTGACAACATAGACCAACATAGACGTAGATTTCATGATTGGAGACAGCTTATATATATATATATATATATATATATATATATATATATATATATATATATATATATATATATATATATGGTTTGTGTGTATTGTTCCCTTTACTTCTCCTTGTTTTTATTACACCTTATTATTTATTTGTTACTCGTTATGTTTTTAAGTTTTTAAATGTAAGATACTACCCGTAAAAAATTGTCCAATTATTTGTGAAAAGTGTGAAAATATATAATATGTAAATAATAAATGAGAAAATATGTCACCAGTTGTGTTGCCCATTGAGGTGGATTACATTGTTTAGAATCTGAAGAAACTGAATCTGCAAATCCAGTTAAATAAATAAATGAATAAATAAACCCACAATTATTTGCTGACTGCACGCTATATATCTCGATAGGTACGGGATAAATAATAGTACTACTTATGACGATATCTACTTTTGTTTGTAATGAAATATTCCAATGTTTTTTTTCCTTTTATTCTTTATTAGATGTGTACTGTTAATAAAGAGAAGAGAAACAGAGGGAGCCGAGGAGCGAGAGAGTGACGGGAGAAAAAGTGATTAATACCGTATACTATATTTATATAGACAACATCTTTTATATAATAAACATCTTCAACACCAAGTAGATACCGACCACCTTTTCTGGTGATACCAGATCAGGCTGCCCTGTGGCTCCCTGAGACGAAATTCACCTACATTGACCTTTTTTTTTTCTTTTTTTTTTGTAAAACTTAATTATGTTCTACAAAACCAAAACCAAAACCAAAAACAACAGCCCCTTTCCCTTTCTCCCTCCCCTTTTTTACTTTTATTTTTCCTACCCTACTCCCGGTCCTGGATATGACCTTAAACTACATCCGATGGTGAGATCCGGCTTACGGACTTTGGGGAATGTGGAGCTTCCTCTTAATTACCATTGCTCCCAGGTCCACCCTGACCCGGAGTGGTAGTACCTGTTAGGGTCCCAACTATGGGTTAAATAGAAACAGATATTAAAAGGGGAAGGAAACAAAAAAGAGAAGAAAACAAGACCAGATTCGGCATTAAATAACCCAAAAAGGGTTGATATGCCGTAAAACAAAACTACCAAACTACCATACCCGACCACCTTTCTTTCTAGGTAAATACAGTCAATCTGCATCTCAATTCTTTGCAAAAGCTCTGTAAATTGTAAGCATTTTGTTATTTAATTTACATACGTGTTTGTGATGTGTACACACGCACATATGTACATGAAATGATGACGCTGAGAACAGAGATATACACGTTCTCCAAATGCCAACAGAGACATTAAGTAGTATTAGAGAATGGTAGAATGAACATCGAGTGAGAGAGGCGGAGAGAGATATATAGATAGCTAAGTTAAAGTTAGAGATGGTAGACTTTTCACGTTAATTACAGATTTCGGTCAATTAGAACAATTAAAATGTAATAATATTCGAACATAGCTCAATCCCAAAACTAAAGAATGTTTTAGCATGTATTGTTTGTCATCAATGTATATAGGATATACACATTAATGAACTGAGTTTGAGTATAATAATAGATGATATTTCTTTCGATAATACTTTAAAGTTAAAATATATAATTCAGAGTATGAATGCTCATTCATATAGCTACATGGAGTATATTATTCATTTGTTATGACCACGTTCATGCATCGGCTGAATATGCTACTCTAGTGCCGATGAACTTGCTGCTCTAGTGCCTACTCGACGTAAATACACTAGATCAACCCGACAATCAGCTAAATCACATTCATTAATTATGAAGGTCCCCAGATGCCGGAGAGCCTTCTACTCCAATATCTTCTTTTTTCGTGGAACCCCCTCCCTGCTCTCTGTTTCTTCGACTGTACCGACATGCAAGCATTTAAAACTAAGATGAACAGACATCTCACTGCTTATCTCCCAACTTAGGATGACCCCCAAAACTTACACCTTAATTCTCAGTAGCCCCTTACGTCTACAGTGGCGACCTGCCTTGTTTGGGGTGAACTATGTTAAAAAAGAAAAAAAACGGTTACGGATAAATCCCGTGGATTCACCAGTTGCTCTGAGCAAACACGCCCTCTATGTGTTAAAACAGTTATCGGCCTGGCTAAAAGTGTTCAATTTGTTATAATCACTTTTGTGCACCGGTTACGAATAATTTACGATGATACAGCGGTTCTCGTTATATAACTGAAGTTAAGCGACGTGTAGTCAGGTAGGTACTTGTTTGGGTTACAATTAAGAATGCAAGCTGCTCTATGCTAACACTCCACCTGGTTTTATAAACAGATACTAGCCTGACTAAAAGCGTTCGTTTTTTTTTTTAATCACTTTCATGAACCGGTTCAGATAAATCACTATAATACACCCGTTCCCATCATGTTACCGGTTACGCGACGTTAAGTCTGGTGAGTGCTTAGTTGGCTTACATAAAAAAAAATACCAGTAAGTAAACAATCTAGATGGCTGTATAAACGGGTACCAGCCTTACTGTAATAATAACCAGCGACAGACTACCGTTCTGTCACAGGGATGGTTCCCGCCTTCCGTTTTTTGTATAATGCTATCAACTGAGGCTTAACATGGGACACAAGCGCCATTTAGTCTGGGAAAGGAACTACTAAGTACGTCTGGTCCCATTTCTCAAATGATCAATTTTCTTGGTACGATTTTGTATTTCCAAAGACAACAAACGGGTTCGTTTTTTTAATAGTTCGCGCACTCTTTTTTTTTATCAATCGATGTTGTATATTGAGAAGCGAAAGAAAAAAGGAAGTCTCACGTAAGTATGACGTCACGGGCGAGATGTGAGTAGTTAAATGTTCTTTTTCTCGGCCTGGGAGGGGATATTTGGGTACACATAAAATGGCGATTAATACCTTCCTACACTATCTGTTTTCTTTGACAAGAATACTAATAAACGTGTTCAACCATGAGTTTGTTAGAAGTGGTATTTACGGCGACCCGACTTCAACGCACAAGACTGACAAACAAATATGGCGAACAACAACAGATGGAACAATTGATGATGAGATCCATCTAAGTAGTTAGGGGCAATGCAATAGAGAATGAATCAACGACGGAATGTTAGGAGACGTTACAAAGGAACATATTTGTAGGTTTACGAGATAAATTTGCAGGCACATTGTGGGGAGTCAATAAAAAAAGTGTGTTTAATGTTAATGTAACGTTATAGCATGTGTGTCGAGTGTGTTCTAATTTTCATAGAACACTGTTCTAATTAGGGCAACCGTAATTTAGTTGTCAGTTTAAAAATAAAAAATAATGAGTCAATTACAATTATCATACATAAATGTAAAACCAATTATGATTTCATTGTTGCTTTTTTATTCATAATCAGTTTTGAAGGAGATGCATCATATTTCTTTCTTTGCCTCCTCTACGCCATGTCATTTTCACATTTAAGAATTTTATGGGGAACACATTGCGTTTGTTGTAAATCAACCCACTTAAGTCATAAACACAATTGTGAGTTCAGAAAAACAGACATGGAATGCATCATTTTACTTCTGTCATTTCGAATATTCCATTATTGGTAATAAACAGAATTGATAACTTGTCAGATACATAATTCAGCGTGTTTACTAGCATCACCGATAAAGGAACTTTTATGAGTCGGGCATTTGCCTCGTTTTTGTTACAAATATCTTAGAAGAAAATACGAACATTAATCAGATATAGGTTCCTTGATACAACTTGGATATGTGCTAAAATTATTGTTTATGTGTAGTTTTGTAATAAAAATTTGCCATAATACTTATACATATTTAACTACCACCTACGAAGGCAGAGTTAGACACCAAGTCATTTTTTATGTATACAAAATCAATTCTCCAAAATGAAGCACTCTTGATTAGGACGAAAATAAAACTTATATTCAAAGATTCTCCTTCGCTTACCAAGAACAGAAAATACACTGGATCCCTATCCCAGCCCAAAAGTCAAGAAAAGTGTTTTATAATATGTCGCCTTTAAGGATTAATTTAAACAAGAAATTACTGGAATGAATAATTATCACGATAGTAAATACGTTGCTTATTTTAAATTAGATTAATAAACGTTTACTAAAAACAAAGAGAAGAAAGAAAAAAATGACTAAAATCGACAAAAACAAGAAAATGCGAGAGAAAGACCGAAAGGAAAATAATTATAAAAATAGTGAAAGATGTGAGAAAAAAACGACAGAAAAAAGGGGGAAAATGGGACTAAATAATAGACAAAAAAGAAAATAAGAAGAGGGGAAGGACGAGGAGTGATGCAGAAGAGTACACAGAGAAAGGGATGGGGACAGATAGACAACAGGAACAAAGACTGAAGGAAAAAGAAAGAAATATAGAATGCACAGGGAATGAAAGAAGAAAAGGGAAAGTGAAAGAAAGATATGAATAAAAAAAAATGAAGGAAAATAGATAATAAGACAGTTACTTAGATTTAAAAAAATGAGAATACTAAAATAAGAAAGAACGAAAAAGTGAAATCCAAAATGAAAAAAATAGAAAATGAAGAAAAAATGCAACACGCCGGTAAAAGAAAAAATAGGTAGAGAGAAAGTAAAAAAAGAAAGTAAGACAAAGAAAGTAAGATTAATAGCGGAAAAATGACCGAAAAAAAAAGCAAGAAAGAAAAGGGGTGTTAAAAGAAAAGAAAGAAAAGATTAACAATGTATGACAAGAGGAAAAAGAAGAAAAGGCTGATCGAATATAAGAACAAAGAAGGTATTAAAAAACGAAAAGAAGAAATAAAAGAAGGAACGTGACGAAAGAATAGACTAAAGAAAAACGCAGCAATTGGAGAAAGAAAGAGAGAATTATTGATAGAAAGAGGAAATAAGGAAACGAACAAACAACTGCAGAAAAGAAAGGCATTTGGTCGTACGCCTTTGAAGAAAGAAGACATTGAAGAATGAAAATAAATATGGATTGAAAACAAAAAATAGAAATGGAAGAAAATAATATCACCATTTAGACATAATTGAAATAGACATTTAAATAAAAAAAATAGTGTGGAATATTCCCCGGGGAAACATTATGGGTTGAAAATGGAAGTTTCATGTGAAAGTGCTAACAATCGGGTTTTCCCTTGAAAAAGAAAAATATATTAAAAAACAAAACAAATATAAAAGAAAACGAATAATACAAAGCTAAATAATCGCGACTTGGCATGAATTACATTTTCGGTCGTTTAAAACGTCATTTTTGTTTCATTTTTCTCTTTCTTTGGCTTTTGCAATAGAATGTTCGTCCCATTAACAGCTTACTGGCAGTTGCCACTTAAAATTCATTTCTCCTATCATTGTCTCCGCCATTTTTTATCGCAGGAAAATGGTGACTTTTAATAGACATTTTCCATGATAACAGGCGGCATTCTTTACACCAATCATTGTTCGTTTTTATCCAAGAAATCTTCAATCTGACAACCAACCACCTTGGCTAACGATGTTACCCTACATTTGTAAATGTTACAATAAAAATTAGGTCATAATATACGGCTGAAATAAATCTCTCTCTTTCGCTCTTTGTTTGTGTCTCTTTCAGTATCTATCTCCCTTTATCTCTCCATCTATCTGTCGCTAGCTTGAATATATATATATATATATATATATATATATATATATATATATATATATATATATATATATATATATATATAAGAGGGTAGTGCAGTATTAGTGCAGTTCCAACGAGAGAAAAGTATATATATAAAAGAGTAAGGCTACTAACATCTGTAAAATGTTTTTCAACATTTATTTATTATTTTGTTATTTTGTCATGTTATTTGATCATTTTAAAATCATGAAATGATAAAATAACATGATAAAATAACAAAATAATAAATAAATTTTGAAAAAAAATATTTTACAAATGTTAGTAGTCTTACTCCTTGTTGTGAAGTTGTTCCACAGTAAATAATAAATAAAAGAAGTCAAGTCGAGGGTTGGTTTAACAAGTGTATTAACAAAGTAAGAAACTGACTAGCTCTTGGCTAGACAGTTACAATACTGTGCTTCGTCATCCTGTGTCTCTGGTGACTCGCACTATTTATAGTGACAACCGGTGTAGTTTCTCCTGTGTAAGAACGGCCGATGTAACACTATATATATATGTAACAATATATATATATACATGTTATTCGGTACAGAAAATCAGTACAACATCAGTACGTTTGGTTTCAAGCTTAGCAGGTATTGACCTCCCGATTATCTTCGGCTTATGTTATCACTAGGTAGATTAATGGCTGATTACGTATAAGTCACACTTGTATACGTAATTTGCTTTCGAAATGTAAAATTAGTATCGTCTTAATTATGTGTCAGAAAAATATATGTAAGATTTTAAAAGCTTAATAAACTCTAGTAAAAAATTGGAATGTAATTTAAAAGTTAAGATTTTAACGTTTTTAAAAATAATTTGAATAATATTTCTGTACAGATCCCGTGAACTAGCATTTGCAAACTGCTACGTTTATCTGGGCCGTTTATAGTTTTGAAAACTTGAACTGATTTCGTCTAAATTATGTGTCAAAGAAAAATATTTAATAATTTTTCTTTGATTTGTTTTCAATGTTTCTCTGGTTAATCAAATATTTGTGATCCTCTTTCAGTTAGCCCATGAAGTCTTTAAAGTAGCTCAAAGTCTTGACCACAGTTATGCGGGTTGCTGGATTAGGCAGGTAAATATAAAAAGAAACATTCTAGCCTTTTTGTTTAAAGATATATTAATTAGAACATAATCAGCTGAAAATGCATATGCATATGCATTTGTATATGAAGAAAAGCATTTTACATAGTGTTGTGGTTGCAAGGTTGAACAATAATTAGTGAGGAATACAATGAAGACGCAAACAACAAGGAGAATGCAATAATAAGTGTATTAAAGAAAAGGTATAGTTACAGTATGTACAAATGAAGGTGTCGAGTCAGAGAGTCTTGGTGGGAGGACATGTACGCTCTTCGGCGTCACTTCCGGTGGCATTTAGGTAACACACACTAAGGCCAACCTAGGCTTGCCATTTATAGTGTAACGTTATTCGTATATGCAAATGAGTGGTTGCCACCACAACACATAGAATCACACAAAATGTAGAGAATGAAATGCAAACAAACAACTATACGTAGCAACACAACGTATAATCAAATTAATTCATATAAGATTAGATTTATAAAAAGTAAACATTCGGCATTTAAATTTTTAGAAAATAATAATTTATAAAATAATAGTAAAATCTCGTCAGTCAGTCAACGCTAATGACGAACCGGTAAAAGGGAAACAACTCTGCACATCGTAATTAATATTATTTAAGATATAATATAAAAAGAACATTTTAAATATAAATTCATGAGTGAGTATCAATATATTATAAAGTTAATAATGAATTATGTGGGTGATTAAGCCTGTTTTAGAGTTAAGAATGAGATCTAGGAAGCAAAAATCAGTCTGATTAGGAATTTGACACGTTTTAAGCCTACTGTTTTAGTAGCATGAGATGGGTCTTTTCTCGTGATCACCAAAAAAAGGTTTTTATATGTTTTTATATATTTTTATGATATAATTTACTGGTTTTAAGGGTTTGTATTAAGATGGTCCGTATTTAGTGTAAAGGTGATAATTGGGAAAATGACTTCTCGAGGGAAGAAAGCGCGAAATAAGAGTAAATCTGGTATTGTATAAGGCTATTTTGAGGTTATGTTTGAGGGGTGATTATCGAAAGTCCTTTATGTGTACTGCACCTTATAACGTATTTTATATATGTTGACGACACTTTTTCCACGTTTGCATCGCAAAGTGGAGCGTTAACTTTCTTTAAAAAGTCAAATTCCTTTCATGGGGCTCTATGGAAAGTGAGAAACATAACTGTCTCCCCTTCTTGGATGTCCTTGTGGTACGTTCATGTGGTGGTTTCACTTCTATTTACAGGAAGCCTACTTTCACGGACCTGTATGTTAACTGGTCTTCTTTTGTACTAAATTCTAGAAAGATTGGTCTAATTAGTAGTTTGGTACATAGAGCCCTTATGATCTGTTCCCCCAACAGAGTGATTCTTAACTTAATAGGATCAGGCAAATATTTATTAATAAAGGTTACCCTGAATACATTATAAGTGATTGTAGAAATAAAAAAGTTGTTGATTTCAAATCCCCTAAAATGAGTGGTTCTTTGAAATGCTCTATTTATTTAAAATTACCCTGGATAATCGAAAATAGTAAAATGCCGGGTAAGCAGATGGTTGCAAGCATCAGCAATTACTTCCCAGGGACTACCTTCTCCTTGGTGGGTACTATCTTATCTATTGGTATAACAACATACTCACAGGCATGGCCTTCTCCTTTTATTGAACGATCCTCCCTGCTATACCTTTATTTTTAGGGGCTATAATAGTATCTGTTTGGTTATCATGCTACCAGGCATTACCTCCTCCTTTCCTTGCGCATGTTCTTTGCTACTATTCCTTTTTTCCTTCTTTTCGTAAGCATAGTGTGCCTTTTATGTATTATAGTACTTTTGTTTACCGTTTTCAATGCTAGTGCGATGCTGGCTATATTGGGCGTACTTCATTGCATTTGTAATCCTGCATAAATCAGCATTTTCCATCTAAGATTAAACAGGGAAGGGCAGGATCATTTTGCCACCCCTCCCATGCAACTTTGGACTTTGCTATTGGCCAGCATTGTGTTGAAAATCCATGATGTGCTAGTATATATAAATTGGAGCGTTTTGAGCTGTTTTATGAAGCGGATTCCAAAAACCATTAACAACTTTTAGAATCTCTCTAAATCGTTCAACGTAAACCGTCTTTGTGCCGGCAAAATGAGTTTTTAATAGCGCTAACTCTCTTTGGGGAAATTTGACCCCACCCCTTGTTTTGATTTATCCCACATTGTGCTGGTTTAAACGACTATTAAATTAAATTCATTTGAATCGCGTGTTAGTATTCGCTGCCACTTTAATTTTTCCTCTTAGCTCTTCATTTTCGTTAATAGTATTGAGTAATTATACTATCGGTTTCTCCGTACGAGATGATAGTCGAAAGAGCTCTGGAGAGTTTTCCGCGAATCATTAACAAAAGCATATATATATATATATATATATATATATATATATATATATATATATATATATATATATATATATATATATATACAGGGTGGTGCAAAAGTCACGCATAAGTTTGAATCAGTAACAACTTTCACATTTAATCAAATTTTCTCCTTATTTTTCAGAATATTACAGACATAAACATTGATAATTTATCATGGAAAAATATAACACTGAACAACGAACCAAAATTATTGAACTTTACTTCGGAAACCAGCGTTCAATAACCTTAACCCAAAGAGCCTGTCGTCGGCATTATAATGTCAGGCAATTTCTCAGTCAGACCACAATTGATCGTCTTGTGGCCCAATTTCGGCAGCAGGGTTCAGTCAGTGATCTTCCACGATCTGGCAGACTACGTTCAGTACGGACAGCGGAAAATGTAGCACTCGTTGAGGATAGCATTGCTGAAAATCCAGACACCTTAACTCGAAGACCAACCACTCAGATTGGGATGTCCAGAAGGTCACTTCAAAGAATTTTGCGTGAATTGCATGTTTCCATACAAAATTCAATTGGTACAGGCATTACAACCCACAGATTTGCAATCACATGTAGCTTATGCTGTTCACATTCAGCAATTAGCCAGAGAACAAAATGAGTTCATCCATAAGCTGATAAAGAGGGACGAAAACCATTTTCATCTGAACGGGTTCGTAAATAAGCAAAACTGCAGAATATGGGCCATTGAAAATCCAAGAACCGTTCATCACGGTGAATTACATCCACTAAAATGTACCGTATGCTGTGGTGTTACCCCGGAAAGAGTGATCGGTCCATATTTCTTTGAAGACGAAGTAGGTGTCGCGGTGACGATAACTGCACAGCGATATCAACAAATGATTGCAATTTGTTTAAGGCCAGCTGTTCAGGCAACCCAGAAATGTGGGTCCAACAAGGTGGAGCTACTGCCCACACTGCCCGACAAAGTATGGCGCTCTTAAGGGGATTGTTTGGCGAGCGCTTAATTAGCAGATTTTCTGATTTTAACTGGCCTTCACGTTCACCGGATTTAACAGCGCCTGACTTTTTCCTTTGTGGTTATCTGAAGGAAAGGGTATATGTGAATAAGCCTACAACAATTCAAGAGCTTAAAAACAATATTGGACATGAAATCCAAGAACTAGAGCCAGTTATTCTAAGGACTGTAATGGAAAATGCCCTAACTAGAGTCCGTCTTTGTGAGGCCGAAAATGGAAGCCATATAAAGGATATTATTTTTAAAAACTACTGCAACAAAATAACCAAGTAAATGTATTATTTATCAGAAAAGCCTAGTAAATTACTTTAAATAGTGTAGTTTCTATCACCTAAACAAACCAATACACGACTTTTGCGCCAACCTATATACAGGGTGGGCAAAAATAAGGGTCCTATTTTTAAAAATTCATAACTTTTTTATTTATTGATTTTTTTTTTAAATTTATTTTTAGAATAAGTAAAGGACCCCTTCCGAAGCAAGCATGAGCCGTATTAGCCCTAAGGAACGTACCCTCATTTAGAAAACATTATTTTTGCTTAAAAAACTCAAAACAGTGTAAAAAACAATACTTTAGTTTTTGTAAGTTTTAAGAAGTGTTTTTCGGCTAAAATTTGTTTTGTTTATTTCAAAAAATCTCGGAAGGGTCAGTCTACACACACATAAAGTTTGGTGAGTTTAACTTTTATTTTGTGGAAGTTATTTAAATTCAAGTTATTCAAATTTAAAGATAGGACCCTTATTTTGGCCCACCCTGTATATATATATATATATAGTATTGCTAATTTAGCAAGATGATACCATGGTAAACGAACTACATACAGTTGTTTTCAATAAAGTGGGTAATCACTGAGTGGATGATGTCATGACGAACGCTGACCTATTCCCTGCATCAGGATGCGTGAATGCATGGGAAGATGATATCACGTAAACTAAAAAGATCGCATACTACACCGCCTCTCATCCCCCCTAAAAAGGAGAAGCTAACCCTGGGAACATGGTATCGTGAGGAACGAACATATACTATACTGCCCTCCCAAAATGGGGGGGGGGGGTAATGCCTGTGAAGAATGAATCATGACAAATGAAAATATACTACACTACCCCTAAAGCAGAAGGTAACATCTGAGAGGGTCCATCCTCTCTCTTAAAACAAGAGGTTGTTATGCATGTGATAATTGTATCATGATAAAATAATAAATATTACACTACCCTATCCCAGAAAGGGAGGCAATGCTTGGGATTATGTCAACAGAACATATACGATAATACTCCCTAAAATAGAGGTATAGCTGGGTGGATCGTTAAATGAAAAGAGAAAGTAATGACTGTGAGTACGGTATCATAGCTCTGGGAAGATGGTCTCATGGCAACAGCACAGATGCTACATCACCGCCTCCTTCAAAATATGCCTGGAAGGATAACTCCCACTACTTCAAAGAGGAGAACGTAATTCCTGAGAAACGGTCGCATGGCAACATAACCGATACTACACTACCCACTTCATTTAAAGTTAATACAATAATAGATTAAATCAGTTTTATTTTATTTATTTAAAATACATAGTCATGAAACTTATATTGTATGTTTCCTTGGCCTTTTGGCCAAGATAAAAGTGTAGTATATGTTCTCAGTGACATCAGGTGTTTTACTAGCGACGAAAGTATTGCGAATATATAAGAAAATATTGCAATGCGAAGTATATAAGTTAGATTTCAGAATATTTATTCATTAAATACTGTTTAAAAAATAAATATGCAAATTTAGAAAATAAGAAAATGTTTACAAATCAGTATATATACGGTATTACAAACTATTTTAATGTATCACATCATTAAATAAGCATAACCTGTTCTGATATTAATATAGTTAAAACACGTGGAAAAACTTAGGCATGTGTAAATATGCATATATATGTTTATCTATAAATATTTAACAACATATACTTCTCAGACTCAAACTACCTTAAGAAGAATCAATGTAATATATCAGTTTAAATGCCCATCGGAGAATGTATCTCCGACAATAACGATAAAACGTATTCTTACATCGGTTTCACTACCACAACACTTTCCCGAAGATTAATTTTAGATCTCTCTGATACTAGCTCCATTTCCAACACCTAAAAGAACATGACTACCCCCTTCTCAATATAGAGGCACACTAGTTAACAATACTAAAATAATATACTACGATGCCAACACCAAAAGATTAAAAATTCTTGAAGCCCTCTACATAAAACTAAACATCAAATATGTGAATGACGAAACTAGTCACAACATTTTAAAGTGTCTAGCGTTGTAATAAACGTTACAAAATTCTTAACCATTAAGCAATTATACGTTTGAATCTTGAACGTGTTCAGAACGTAATCAAATTCATAACAGTTAAGAAATCAAACATTTGAATCTTGCACGCCCTTTGAACGTAATCACGCTCTCATGTAACATATTAATATTATAGACGCTTTTTTTAAGTTGTAAATTAGTGGCCGTTATAATAAAAAAGAAACTCAACAGTAAAAACATCATTTTTAAGAAACAAAGATAAACACCACCTGAAGATGATTTGACGAATCAAATTTAAAGTACTCGCGAAAATGGAAAAAAAAATGGAAGACGAAAAACATGGATCTTACGTACAGCAAATTGACCGAAACACTAAATAGACAAGTCGGAAAAATGTAAAAAATAAAAATGTTTTATCAAACGAAAACACGCTGTGTTATTTATATATATATATATATATATATATATATATATATATATATATATATATATATATATATATAATCGGATTACTTTACAACTCTAGCTCCTTTAACATATTCCATACACAGGACGCGAATTTCCCATTACCCCAGAATATGCGAATGTGATCTTATGAACTCTTCATGCTTCTTCAACGTTGAATATTTGCCTGCATCCTCTATATTACCTTATATTCTTTTATATATTTATACTTTTTCAAATGTCGACATTTGGTAAATTTATTTTATTACTTATTAGTCGAATCTCCTCTGACGACAATATTACATTTTTGAAAAGCCATGGTTTAAGGACGGAATAATACAATACTTTTCCTATATAAATCCATTGTTTTGGACAATTGATGATTTAATAGATATTGTATTCTGCACAAATATTTTCGCATCATTTACTTATATATATATATATATATATATATATATATATATATATATATATATATATATATATATATATATATGTTTGTGTGTGTGTGTATAATACTAGCAGTGTTACCCTGCGTTTCAGGGGTTAGAGTGTTGGATAGCATCACATATAACATAATATTAAAGAGAGTTTTCTTTAACAGCAATCGTGATGTTGTTAGTTAGACATCTTACCTACTGCTATATTCACAAACAATTAAAGAAAGGCAACTGGAACAAATGAAAAGATTTGAAAGAATAGTGTTTCGTAACCAACATGCACAGAAAATAATTATACGAATTATTGAATAGGGTCAAAATGATTGCTATCGGTCATTTTAATAACGATTCTGAAAACAAAATTACCTTTACTTCATATTTAAGACTATACGAAGACGTTTATAATACGGACTGTGCGAATTGGACCGATTTTAAAAAGGTTCGTTTGCTATTAAGAAATTTGGTACGGCTGAACATACAAAATTCGTAAATTATATATTACCACGTATATTACCAAAAATAACCATCGACCTTACATTTGTTCAGGTGATAGATTGTTTAGCCCTAAAACGTCTCCTTTTCACAAAAAGTCGAAAAGTATAAATCTAAAAAAAATGAAGACCTATACTACACATCTTTCGCTAAACTGCGATGAATTAAACTTGTCAAAGTTGAGCGATAACAAGTTTAAATAACTAAATTTGAACAGGGATTTGAATCGAATACGGATGCAAAAATCAGAAGAATGCTCTTTTTAAACGTGTTGGAAAAGAAATAGAGTTTATTACAGAAATAAATTAGGTGCATTCTTCACGTAACTACTAAACGATCATACAAATGGTCGCAACTAATTTTGTTATCGTTCAATTTAATGATCAAACGAGAGTATCTATAGCGCTAATTTTAACCACGAATAATGCAAGTCTCACTTCTTGTACTGCATCCCACAGTTTTCAAAGCTGAATTGTATTGTGATTGACTAGTTTATAGTATAGACTTGTAACTGTCTAGCTAAGTGCCAATCAGTTTCATTACCTTGTACATTTTATGTTAATACACTTGTTATCTTAACCCAACCTCGACTTGACTTCTTCTTTTTCTGTCGAACTACTTCACAACAGATTGGCGACGAGAAATCGAAACGATATTACTGCAGAAAATCACCCAAAGTGATTGATATACAAAGATTCGCAAGATCTTCACGGAAAAAACATCTTCGTCTTTTCAAACAGATATTTGGATTCGCAAGGATTAACAGCAAATGAACCACTACAAGAGTAGTTAAGCGACGAAAAAAAAAACATAAACTTAAAACTTGCTACCAAAAATCGAAAACTAGAAAACGCGAAAGACATTTTCAATTATTAAAATAATTGAATACACTGACAGCTTTATTTTTTTCTCTTCAAGTTCACTGACTCGTTAAGATAAATGTTATCCGCGTCAACAATTACAGATATTGTGTAAGTTTGTCGTTATTATTAGGACAATCTGATATTCGAGCAAGATCCTGATTGACTATTTATTAAAACGGTCGACCACAGAATTGTCGAAGGGCAAAGAAATTGAGGTGAAATTTAAAAGAGAGTTGTTGGAACAGCAAAAAGCCCAAAGTAAAATGCATACTGAACAAAAAGAGCTGACAACCACACGAGAAGAAAGATTCCAAGAAAGACTGTTACAACAGCAGAAACACTTCGAAGAACTCTTGATAAATACACAGGAGGAACAGAGAAAATTTCTGGAGGCAACACAGTTAATGAAAGCAAACGAGAATCATAATGCATTCTCCCAGACGGCTGTATGGAGCGCTATCGACATTTTCAATTATGATCCAGAAGACGATGTCACTTTTGCTCACTTCTATAGAAGATATGAGGATATTTTTGTATCGGACTGCAGTACATGGACAGACTCTAAAAAAGTTAGATTTTTGCTAAGAAAATTAGGAGCTGCCGAGCATGCAAAGTTCGTGAATGTTATCCTTCCTAAAAAAACAGTGAGTTGAACCTTCAGGAGGCAGTTACTTTACTAACAGAACTCTTTTCCACAGGAGATATGTGTATGAATGTCACTAGAAGAGAGGAAGAGGGCTACATTACGTATGCAAGTATAGTAAATAAACTTTGCGACGATTTTAAATTAGAGGAATTATCATCGGATAATTTTAAATGTTTAATATTCATGCAAGGTCTGGTCTTAAATAAAGACTCCGAAATCAGACGTCGTGTTTTAAATAAATTCAAAAGTGAGCCATTTCTAACAATACAAAACATAGCGGAAGACTGTGAACGTTGTGTTGCGTTAAAACAGGACAGTCGTGACATAGAGGAACACGGAGTGTCGCACATTAAAAAGATCCATCAGAAGAAAAAATAGACTTCAATGAATAACCAGAGAAAAAAATGGGAAAGATACTCCTGGACCGTGTTGGAGGTGTGGAGATAACCGTTGGTACAATGAGTGTCCCTACATATTCAAACAATGTGACAACTGCCACCAGAAAGGACATAAGGCATCACGTTGTAGGAAAAAATCTGGTAGAAAGACAGCCATTAAATTTTCAAAATTGAACCTGACGAACAAAATATCCGGAAATATGTACAGGTCAAAATGCTTTTTAAAAAAAGTAAGACAACAGCTTGATAGTGGGTCTGACATTTCCATCATTAATGTACAGACATGGAAGAAGCTTGGGAGGCCCACTATAATCAAATCACAAAAAACGGCGAGAAGCGTCAGTGGTGAAAAATAACCTTCGAAGGGGAATTATTGACGAATATTTATTTCTAGAACATTACCGAAAAAGCAAAAAAATGTGTTATGCGAAAATCGAATAACCTTTTTGGAACTGATCTAATTGAAAAGTTTAGACTATGGGATCTGCCTTTAAGCTCCTTTTGCCAAAAGGTTGAGGATTCGAATGTGGAGGCAGAAAAACTCAAGAGGGAATTAAAAGAGAATGTTCCAGACGTATTTTCAGGCTGTTTGGAAGGTGTACGAAAACGGTAGCAAACTTTGAAGTCAAAACAAATGAACTGCATGTGTTCAGAAAGAAAAGAAATGTTCCATACGCCGCTATAGAGCAAATAGACGGTGAATAAGAAAGACTCGAGAACATGGGTGTCATTTAAAAAATTGATCACTGTGAGTGGGCCTCACTTACAGTTTATGTTAAGAAAAAGAACAAGGAGATTCGGGTTTGTGCCGACTTCTCCACAGGCTTTAACAAGACATTAAAAGATCACCATTACCCTCTGTCGAGCCGCGAGGAAATATTTGCGAAACTGAGTGGAGGAAAATATTTGTCTAAAATCGACCTCAGCGACGCTTATCTTCAAATCCCTGTCGATGAGGAGTGTTCAAAACTGCTATGCATCAATACCCATAAGGGATTATACAAATTTAACCGACTTCCTTTTGGAGTAAAGGTCGCCCCTGCGATTTTTCAACAAATTATGGACATGATGTTAAATGGGATGGATTTCGCAGTAGGGTACCTGGACGATGTGTTAATGAACAGGGTTAGCAAAGAACAACACAAGACTTATGTAAACCAAGTATTCAAAAAATCCAGGATTATGGGTTTAAACTCAAAGATAAGAAATGTACTTTTTTCATGGAAAAAAATAAAATATTTAGGGCAAATCATCGATGAACAAGGAAGAATGCCAGACCCAGGTAGGGCAATGGCGATAAGAAACATGCCTGCTCCAGAAAATATTGCGTCTCTACAAAGCTTTTTAGGGTTGGCGAATTACTACAATGTGTTCGTACCAAACATTCATAAACTAAGATCAGCATTAAAAAACTGTTAAAGAAGAACCAAAAATGGGTCTGGATGCAAGAGTGCGAAGAAGCGTTTCAGAAAATTAAAGATATTTTAACGTCTGACTTGTTTCTGGCACATTATAATCCCAAGCGTGATATTGTAGTTTCAAGCGATGCCAGCAACTATGGCATAGGAGTAGCATATTGCACAAAATGGATGATGGAAAATTAAAACTCATAGCCCATGCATCCCGGACACTTCTACCAGCCGAAAAAAAATACTCTCAAATTGAGAAAGATTCTCTAAGCATTATATTCGCGGTTGAGAAATGTCTTCGTTTCCTGCACGGTAGACAATTTCTGTTACAAACAGACTACAAACCCTTATTAACACTTTTCGGATCGAAAAATGGACTACCGCAACACACTGCGAATAGACCCCAAAGATGGGGTATCATTCTTCTGAACTACAATTTTCAAATGGAGTATGTACCATCTAAGAAATTATGTCATGCAGACGGGTTATCACGGTTGATACCTAAGCAGTCAGAACCATTGGAGGATATGGTGATAGCAGCCATTCAAGCAGAAGCTGAACTAAAAAATACGTTATGTAACGCTTGATGAGATTAAGAGTAAGGCAGATGTGGACGAATTTATCATAAGCACGAAAGACAAAAATTAATAATAACCAACTAGATGAGGGAATTTATTCAATTTGCGACAACGTCCTGTTATATAGCGACAGAGTTGTAATTCCTATGACATTACAGAAAAGAATGCTCAAGGAATCCAATCTAGGACATCCAGGCATATCGAGAATGAAAAGCCTTATGCGCTCTTTCGTTTACTGGACAAACATGGATAAGAATATCGAAGAAAAAGTCAGGGAGTGTAGAGGATGCGCCTTAGCTATGAAAGCTCCTCCGACTCAATTCGGATCGTGGAGTAAACTGAACCGACCTTGGTCTAGAATTTACTTAGACTTTGCGGGACCACTGGATGGGTTCTACTATCTCATTGTTGTAGACAGCCTAGCCAAGTGGCCGGAAGTACTAAAATGCAAGAACCCCACATCCGAGACAGCTATCAACTTCTTATACGAACTATTCGCTAGGTTTAGAGTAGTAGACTTCATTATCACTGACAATTGTACTCAATTTACTCATCGTGCATATAACAATCCCTCCATACCATCCAAGAAGCAATGGCCAGCAGAGAGATTTGTTGACACATTCAAGAGAGCTCTGAAAAAAGCTAGTGGATCACCGACGGATAAGTCAATCCAACAGTTTACAGAGTCACTCCGAATACAAACATCGAAACGTCGAAGACACCTGTTAAGGTCATGTTCGGACGCAAAGTTTGATCGATTTTCCACAAGTTGTTACCAAACCAGGATAGGGCAAGCCTAAAAGAAACGATAACGAAAAAACGGTATAAAGTTGGCGAAAAGTTTTTTATAAGATTTACAGAAACAATAGGACTTTCTGGGAGTCCGGCACTGTAGATAAACAAATAGGTAACATGGTCTATATGATTAAGAGACCAGGTTTCGTGCACAAACGTCACACTAACCAAATCCGGAAAAGATACTCGAACAGTGTGGTGACAAGATCGCCCGAGGAGGACATCATGGACACAGTGTTTGATACTTTTAAGGTACCCATACTAGAGACTGCTCCTGAGATGAGGAGATAAAAAAGAAAACGGAAATCAACTGAGTTGATGATGGTGATTCCCAAACTAAAACGTTATTAATCCCCAGATGGGATATTTTCAAAGGGGGGTGTTACACCGGCCGTTCTAACAGAAGAGAAACTACACCGGTTCTCACTATAAATAGTGCGAGTCACCAAAGTAACGGGAGAGAGAAAAAGGACAGACTTGTAACTGTCTAGCCAAGTGCCAGTCAGTTTTCTTACCTTGTACATTTTATGTTAATACACTTGTTATCTTAACCCAACCTCGACTTGACTTTTTCTTTTTACTGTTGGATTACTTCACAACAATAATCAACATCCTTCGCCTCGTCATCATCATTTCTTCCTCCTCACTGTACTTACGATGATCATCAGCATTATCATCAGCATCATCATCATCATCATCATCATCAGCAGCAGCAGCAGCAGCAGCAGCAGCAGAAGCAGCAGCTGCAGCATTTGCAGCAATAGTAACAGCAGCATTGCCGTCCTCTTTCTCCTACTCCTCACTATAATCCTTATCAGTATGATCCTCCCCTTTCTTTTTTCTCCTCAGAATGCCTATTACTATTACATTTCACCCACTGCAATCTGGCATCAGAAATAAGAGGTAGCCATTAGGGTATCCTAAAACCTTTACATGGTAACTGACCCCGTCACATCTGAAGGATTTCAGCGTGGAACAAGTAGTTGTTTGCAATTGTTTTCTTACTAAAGCCATGTCTGTTTGAGTCTTTAGTTTTCGTCTGTTTTTTTAACGGCATATCAACACTGTTTGCGTTATTTAAGTCCGAAACGTTACACATTTTAAAACTATTAATTGCATATGCTTAACTAAACAAACGTTATAAAAAAGGAATTAGCTCTCTTTCTACCCCAAAATAATTATCTTCTTGTCTATTACGACATCTCCTCCTATCCTGAAAAAGGGCCTGTTTAATTGTGCAAGACAATTCTCCTTGACCAATCAACATACACTTAATTTGGTGTTTTGAATCCAAAAAACCCTGATCCTTTTCTTTTTGAATCCGTTCGTAGACAAGTACACAAATAAGGAAGAGTTCTCCTTAATTCGAATGCGACGACTTGAGAATCCGAACAATTCAATGGGCCGTCTATTTTGGGCGTTAAAGAACTCTTCTATTAGTTGGACTTCTTAAAGCCGCAAACACAATCAGTTTTACAAGACTTCTGAGTATTATTGTTCAATTTAACAGCATTAATACAATTTTCCTGTTATCTATGTCTTATGTGTCCTCACTCTTTCTTTCAGCAATTTTCCACCATTGGTAGTACGCAAATGTCACAGTAGGATTTGAAGACGACATCGCTGATTCATTAAGTCGATACGATATCCATTTCGTTACCTTTGAACGTGATGTTGACAGTTCTTCTCAGACCTTTTTTATCATAAAAATACTATCAAACAATCAAATATAACTACGAAAAACAGAGAAAATGTAGACAAAAATAAAATCAAGCATAATATATCCATTAGAATGGGGTCAAATATAAGTGGTCACATTCAGTGCAATCTATATAAAGCGTGTCCCCTCTCTTCGTAGGTGCGTCTATGGCTTTCACATGTACTAGCTGCGGGCTACGTTTTCTCACTCCCCGTTAGGGTTTATGTGCCGCCAGCGAAGTGTGTCTTTGTCCTCGGGGCGCCGACATCGACGCATGGCCACGTTTTCCTGACGAAGACTACATATGGTAGAAGTGTCTTAGTTGATCAGTACTGGTTTAGCCACTTTGTGATTTTTTTATATCCAATGTAAGGGTTCGTATCGGTTTAAAAAGTCGGCGTCGACTGGCGAAGAAAAATAAATGGAACACGGTAAGGGTAGATAAATAGGTTACACGACTTTTTTCTATATATATTAAAGAAGAATATATTATCACAAAAACAGAAGGAATAGAATCACAAGTAGAATACTGTTCGTGAGTATGCGATGTAAATACCTTGGTTTCGACGGGATTTCAATCTAACCTCGACGGGCGAAGAGATGTATTATTTTTAGATTGTTTATAGTTCTCTAATCCCGAACGATTTGAATCGTTAACAATATGTCTTAGCCTGGACATTCAATCTCTTTCGACTTTAAAATCTATCTATTTTTCTCTAAAATGATCTACCCAAAACACTTTGTCCTTGTTGATATAGCAAGTTAAGCCACCTGGATCTACCCGGCTTGAAACATGCGGCGTCGTTTCATTGGTCTCCCTCGCCGTCACTGACATTCCATCTCAAGGTTGGACGCAAGTCTACTCATGCAACTTGGGTGTACGTCTGGCCTAGGTCGATAGCTTCAGCCATCAATACAAAACGTATCCGGCCCGGCGTTCCTGTCTTACTACCGTCAACAATTGGGAATATTGTTGCACGAAATCCTCCAATTGATGCACCCACTCGTGATGTTGTGCACCTATTATCGGAAAAGTTACACTTGGGAAACTAACCGATTAAGGTGTTTCCTATCCCCGGCTACTTCAAGTCTCGTGACGTTTACTATAGACATTCTCTCGTCGATTGCGTGAGCTAGTGCCTTCCAGTTCTCGGCGACATTACTTAATCGGTTTGGATCATTTCCACGTCATTATCCGACAGTTCCGAATAGTACATTTCAGCCTTTAACAACTATAGGTAAAAATTGCTTTCTTCTGCCATGTCTGCAACAGTTGTATGCACTTTATTTGCAGGTTAATATCTAACACCCCCGTTAATTCTTGTGTCTCCTGCTCCAAGAAGTGCAATAATCGGAGGTATGCCGCCTTTGTCGAATATCCCTCAGCCACTTTTCTTTCGGCACTGGGTCACGTGATTAGCCAAAATAGCTTGAAATGGGGTTTTTGAAAGTTTATGATGGAATTGTTCTCATTCTGACTTCAATGGGACCCTTCTCTTTTACCTCTTTTTCTTCGTTCTACTCTTCATAACATCAAGTTCAGAAAATGAATTCTTGACTCATGAGTTCCCGACCCATGAATTTCCGACCCATCCTTTCTTTTAGTGACTTAAAACCGGCATATGCTAACCAACTTAATTTGCATAACTACATCGCTGGAATCGCTGTTTCGGGTGTTAAAATAAAGACACCACTAGTCGTCTCCGCTAACGACGGTATTTGTAATCTATGGGCAATGTTCGAATCCTCACTTGCAACCTATGATTTAAATATTTTTTAAATTTTCAAATTGCACGCCAGGCAAAGACGGCCCCTTTTAAAGCGGGGATGAGGCATGTCAGAAAACACTTCCACCGCCAAAACTGGGTTCAGGATATTCACGTCTGCCACAATCAACAACCTGGGTTCACGATGACAAGCGTGTATAATATTTATAAACCCATCAGTAAGTTAAAATAAATAGTTCGAATGCAAAACGCGATAAACGCCATCTTCAAAATTACGAAGCTATTACAATAAAACGTGTTGCATTTCAACACTCAACCACACCATGGAATCCTGTTTTACAAAATATGATACCAGGATAATTTATTTTTGATTTCCATTAAAATCAGCTTTTAGTCGCAGTCTAGATTTAATATATTTTACCTTTTTATTGTTATATGTTTCAATTTAAACAGATTGGATTTATCGCGTTTTGCATTCGAACACTTCAAATACACTATCACATATTTGAGCTACTTTCAGAGTGAGTATAATTCGCATTGATTCTAACAATACGATTTTGTTGTTTCGCGACGATAGATAATTGAAGGGTTGCTATATTTATTTTTGTATTTGCCTTTGTCGTGCCCAGGTAGAACAGATTCTTATCGGTTTATCTCGAATCGTGCATCGAGAATCTAATCCAATACAACGAGGACAAAGTGAACCGAACGTGTGCCATAAATAAGCCCTTCGCTGAAAACGGGCCGACCAACGATTTATTTAATTATTCACCAGGCGAAGCTATGACAGCCATTTCTCCAATCGATCTCTGCAATTAACGTGCTGTGAATGGTTCTTGTAGTTCCTGGCGCACAAGGGAATCTTGCAATCAACTCTGTTTTAAAACAGGATCCGTCAGATGCAACTAAAAAACAAAAGCGAAAGGAAACAACAAAAACGATATAGTGACAACAGCTGTCTGCTCGAACAATTATAAACTTATTACTTCGTCGCTGAACGATCTATGACGTGGACGGCGACAACGAATACTTTATTAATATGGTCAAACTAATAAAAGTGCTCATAAACATGGCAATACATTAAGTATGTTCACTGGGAAAATTGTTTAGAAACCACAAAAGGAAGTGCATTTCTAAAGCATAGATACTCAACTATGAACTCATGTTCTTGGCCTTTTGGCTAAGATCAAAGTGTAGTATCTGTTCCGATGGATACTGCACCCCATAGACTGGTATTATCTTGGCCTTCGGGGCTTGATTTACGCCGGTCTATGGGTCTGTTTTGTGCAGTTCTAGGAGGTCCACTCTCCCAGGCTTCGCCTCCTCTCTTTGAGGAGGAGTAAGTCTATTGCTTACTGCCTGAGGCGCCCCTACCGGGGAATGCCGACGGGGCTGCCCAGGCAATTTTTAAACCCCACTTTCCCGACCCGACCTTGGGTCACATATTACTTGTGGGAGTAAGATAAAAACTGGCCTTGTGCCTAACTCCTGGAGAGGAGTAAATCAATACTCAACTATGAACTCTCTCGTCCAAATCCCTCATTTTACGGCTAAATTACGTTGACAGACAACTTAAAGAACGTTGAGTCTGATCAGTATTTAGAAGGATACCATTTAAGAATACACATATGATGTGACAAAAAATATCATCAATCCTAAAACGTTATGTGCTATATCAATCACGTCTCTTTTGTGCTAGGTATGCCCTTAAGGGGCGTCCGATTCCAGAGATAAGGGGAATGTTGTGTAACCTCATCATTACTATTTTTCCCAGGTCTACGGTAACCAGGTATGGTAGAACGTGTCAGGATACAATCTATAGATTACAGAGTATTTGGCTCCAGTACGACAATAGTTTGTGTCGGACTACTTCGCTTCCCTTATTTTGTATTTTAGTCCTATCATTCCATGACCGATGTTTCTGACAAAGTGGGGAGAATTGCTGTTTTTTATGTCGGAATCTATCTATTTAACACTTATCGTTTGTTACTTTTTGACCGTTAAGTAGTATTCTATGATAAATGCCAGTATACTGAAATCATATGCCCTTAATAGGGTTAAGATGAAAATTCATATACACTAAATGTACAAAAGCAAGGAAATTCCCAAATGTTTACACTTTTATTGTCATTAAGGGTATGCGAGCACAACAGGGCTATATATTTTACTGGTAGAAATTTTTTTTCAGCGCACCTCACACACTTCATCCACTCATGCATAGAGATTTTTACTGTAGTGATGCGATAATGAAATGGCTTGGTTGATATGTAGTCATAACCTTAATGACAATAAAAGTGTAAACATTTGGGAATTTCCTTGCTTTTGTACATTTAGTGTATATAAATTTTCATCTTAACCCTATTAAGGACATACGATTTCAGTATACTGGCATTTATCATGGAATGTTACTACTTTTGCAAAGGCTATGCCTCAAGACAATGGTAATTTTTATGTTTTTTTTTAATTTTCTGGAAAACTAAGGTATATGGTGAACTGAAATAAAAATGCCATCAACTAGACCCTAGAACCTCTATATATGCCCAAAATCAGCTGAATCCATCAAATAGTTGATGAGATACAGGGTGGCACACACGTACGTACGTACGTACGTACACATAGATAACACAAACTCACTCCTCACCTTTCTGGATCTCTGGGTTGCCTTGACTAATGATGCTGAAATTTTGTGCAAAGTTTTAAATAATTTGGTTTATTGGTTTTTGAGTTATGACTGATCAAAGAAATGAGAGTTCATAGGTCGTTTTTGAAGTCTATTAAGGGATAGAGCGCTATCGAGCCTCCATGAATTTTAGCTTCTTGCATCAAGTAACTTTATGCCTTGACTGGAGCGATTTCCATCAAATCAAATATGTTCCACTCTATCTCCGTCCATCGCCCGGAAATCCATCTTTCGCAGTCCTTTCTACATTTTTCCTGTTTACCCTATTTTTAAACAAAATATTGAAGCTCCTTCTACCCCCTCCCGACCTAATTATGACACACAATTACTGAAACATTGTTGGATGTGGAATCAGTCTTAGTTTCCATTACTCTGACCTAGTGTTGTAATTCCTCAGGATCTCATCTATTGGTCAACGAGAATTTATTAATTACAGACTATTTATTAACACAATTTATTTGTTTTGAAGTATAAAATACGACATACTAGCGTCTTGTCACGATGATGGTTCGTGGGATACATTTCGGTTCACGCTACAAAACTGGGGAGTATATCTGATCTAATGTATGTGAGGCTAGGAAACGGACTTTACGGCCCTCTTGTTTCGAAAAAATCTGAGAAATTCGAAAGATAAAAACCATGCAAAAACTGTAAACATCATTTACATTCTTGCATGATGCATACTATTATACTCATCTTGGTTGTTGTCATTTTCAGCACATTTCTGCTGGTGTACTGTCCGGTCTTCTGGATGTGCTCTGAGAATTTTGCAGTTCTAGGTCACAACCGACGTTATGTTCTACCAACCTTTTATAGACTAATCCTTTATCTCCTAAACTTGTTTTTCTTAGTTGTGTACACCGTTAAGAAAATAAGTATTTAACTCTGTTACGTGTTCACTAACTGGTCCATGTATAAACCATTATATACCCGTCGGGAATCAGGGTTTTATTTATCTGCTGACAAAGCAACTTGTGGAAGTTAAAAACGTTAAAACAAAGTCGGACTCTAGAATTGTGTTAACAATTCTTGAGAACACGAATCTCGGCAATGGAATAACCTGACCAAAACGATGCTAACTCTCAAAAGTTCAACTTTCGAATTGTATTAACAATTCTCCAAAACACGAATTTCGTTAATACAGCGTGATTCATCAGTCACTTAGCTATTTAAAATGATTACCATATGAAGCAAAAACATACTATGAACTTTTGATAATTGTTATCTTACTCTCTAATTACTGCTATTTGTTATTTAACATTTGTTCGTTTATATATTTGTTTCTATATATATTTATTTTTATTTATTTAAATTTTTGTAAATCATCATATGTGCTTTTTTTTCATGCAGTATGTCATTTACAATTGAAGAGTGAATTTTTATTGTTATTCATATGGCCAAATTTGATGAATCTCCCACACTTGTTGAAAGGCAATGACGACCTCAAATCAAAAATCCCTGTCGAGTTTGTTAAAATTAATCAATCAAATATGCTACAATGAGTCGTAAATTCCTTGCAAAAAAGAATGGAGCTATGCATGCAGAACGATGGTGGAAATTTTGAAATTTGCTGTAATTTTAAACTCCCATGAATGAATTCGTTTAATAAACTTTCTGTTTTGTATTACCGTATTTTTAACTTTAGAATTTTAAAAATAAATAGCTAAGTGATCTATGAATCACCCTGTAGAATAACCTGACACAGACGGCGCCAAGAAACTCTTTTTCTCATTTTCTCTCGCTGAGCACTCGACGTGGTCCGAACTAGTCACGTCAACTTTACCCTTTTCTCCCTTTTTATATCAACAAGAACCCGCTCATGCAAAAGATTGCTTATTTGCACAAGTGAGATCTCGTCATCGCATAAAAATAACAAGATTCTATATTGGAAGCGCAACACTACGGGTTCAATCCCCGATGAACGACACTCGGCGCGCCCCTCTTTCTTTTTTCTTTGTAGATCCGCATGATGGCTGCTACAATAACCATCCATTGTTTGGACCCATTCTACTACTTCTTCGCAAAATATCAACACATATGAACAACGAGCCACAGGAGCCGAGGAGATACGGACAGACTTAGCTCACTCAAATATTGTGTAGATAATTTAATATATTTACTACATTACTCATTCTACAGTAATGAACCTGGTAAGTTTTGTCATTTCTTTGAAATCACTTGCATCTCACTTTGAATGTTGGTCAATATCTGTAAAGAGGGGATAACAACTTCATGAAAAACTACGATTATTGACGGAGAGTTCAGCGATCACTGGTCCTTTATCAGCCGGTCACTGTTACCGGATGAAGTCTACATTAATCTATCACCTTCACGAATATGTAACAACACACATCACATATCTCTAGCTTTATAGCAACACCGTAAAACTTTAGAACTATTTTCGAAATATTAAAAAACGAGGGTTTCGTCGGATTTAAATAAACGGTATAATTATTTGAATTTAAAGGTAAAACAAGACATTATCTTCTTATTAACCTAAATCCAAATGTTGTTAAACTCATAGATAATGTATTTATAGGAACCCGTCTGTCAGAGACATACAACACCTTAAGTCTACCAGAATATAACACCGTGGCTATGAATTTCTTAGACGCATTCAACAAATATATTATTCAAATAACGTGACCAGTACAAGGAAATTGAAGAACCCCTAATTCTCCATCATAATCCTGTGAACTCTCATATAAATAGTATTACTCGACATTTTACTATCTATATATAGTATAGCATATGCTTTAATTATTAAATTTATAAAATTATAAACGTATAAACGTTACTATAAATTAATTACTAAGAAAAAAATATTTGCAACAATCTATTTTCTTTTTGTTATTTTTTTGTGTGTGGGGGAGATTTTAAAAGATAATGTATATAAAAAAAAAACACTGGAAGGAAGGTAATATTTTATAGGAATGAGATTATTTGTAAATAAAGTAGTTTTTCTACGTATTATTCTAGAAGACCAGCATTTAATAAGAAGAGTAAGTGAATATTTTGTAGAAAAATAACGAATCTTCAATTTAGAAATTAGTAAAATCTAAATTAAATTAAAAATATATTTTTTAAATTAATAGAAATTAAATGCATAATTTAAAATTAAAATGTCTTACTTTGCAACTAAGAACTAATATCTGAGCATCAATGGACGTTTAAATTGAGATTGACCTGTGTTTAAAGATAATTTCTCGCTCGACGTGATGACTACGCTAGACCTTGAAGGTAACTGACCTGTAAGTACTTGTACAATAAATATACAGCATCCCTAATTTCCAAACCATCGAATATTATTATGGGAATATTGAAAAGTAACTAACTTGTAAAAAATCATTGTATTTATTTTGTAATGTTTTCTGTTGTAATTTACTTCAGTAAATTGGATTTCTCTACAAGTTTGCTTATCCATATGTAAACTGATAAAACGGCAGTTCATATACTGAAAAACGAATCATTCATGTGTGGCGAACGAAAGTAGGAAAATGGTAAGATGATACATTAATAGTATATTTCTGTTGATTTTGCTTCACTAATAGTTTGATATTTTTAATTTAATGGAAGAAAATGTAAAAAAAGGTTCAAGAAAATAAATAAGAAAAATTTGCACACGGTTTAATAATATTAAGTATAAAACAAAAGAATGAAATGTCCGTCTTGCTATGTATAATTTGACAATGTCCACAGGAAGAAGACGTTTCAAATTTTGTATAATTTATAATCATAATAAAACATTGTGATAATTGTTCTTTAATTAGAGGCTGAATCCGATATCGCTACAAAGTAAAAGCTCAAAACCAATCTTATTCTATCACAGAATTAATAAGATAGATGTTTAGCTTAAAATAATGTACCGTGCTTGTTGTAAAACTTAATTATCTTGATTCCTTCTTCGCCCGGTATTTTGTTTTACTTTTTGTTTTTAATTTGGAAGCTAGTTACTATATGTGTGAGGGCACACATCGTGACGATAACTCGGGTCAATGCGCTGGTATCGAATTAAGAATGCTTCGTCGTTCTGTGATTGATCGCCCCTCACTTTTCTTCTGCACAAAATCGAGGGGAAAACAGACAATTCGACCATATTTCAACTCGCTAGACCAGCACAACAAACATTGTGGAAAATAATGCCAACCTTCACCTCACCGATGTTTGCCGGGCGTAAATGTGGAAACACATGGAAGAATGCATATATATATATATATATATATATATATATATATGTAAAAGAGTAAGGCTACCAACATTTGTAAAATGTTTTTTTCAACATTTATTTATTATTTTGTTATTTTACTATTTTATAATTTTATATAACGCGTTTCAAGCGGTGGTCCGCTCTCATCACATATGCAAATCCATTTGAAGGGATGCCTTTCGATTTGAAAGAGTGTTGTTTCATTTCGAAATGAAATAACACTCTTTCAAATCGGAAGACATTTCTTCAAATGGATATACATATCTGACCACCGCTTGAAACGCGTTATATAAAATTATGAAATGATAAAATAACAAAATAATAAAGAAATGCTGAAAAAAGCATTTTACAAATGTTGGTAGCCTTATTCCTTTAAATGTATACTTTTCTCTCGTTTAAACTGCACTAATACTGCACTACCCTCTTCTCTCTCTCTCTCTCTCTCTCTTTATATATATATATATATATATATATATATATATATATATATATATATATATATATATATCTATATACATATATATATATATATATTTATTTAATAATATACAAAAACAATTATTTTATATAGTTTAGATCGATTTTCTGCGAATAAAGTTCACGAGAAAAATGAAGCCCATTATTCAAACTTTTAAATGGTTACTTCAACATTTCTAATAGAGCGACTACAACTAAATAGAAAATTACTGTTGTATCAAACTTTAATCTGTAAATTTAATATATATATATATATAGTATAAATTATTTTGTGTATGCAAACATTATTAGCTACATATGTGCATACATGTTCCAACTGTTATTTCGTCCGAAATCCAGCTTCTTCAGGCCGAGTACCAACCGAAAATTAGGCTGAGATTGAAAAAAAGAACTTTACAAATCTATTTAGTTTTTGGAGAGGGTTGGTGAGTTGGAGGATAACAATATTAAATTGGCCAGGCACTTATCCGCCATTACTCTGTTATCAATTACTCTGCTCATATTTATTTGCACACATATATAAACTCAGATACCTCTCTTTCATCTTTAACATGTACCCCTACTTTTCACTTTTATAATTGCGGTAATAATTTTCGAGAACACTGTCCATTCTGTGTTATTGATCTCAGGGCGTTATAATCAAACCATCTTGTAAGTAGAGGTCAAATAATCTGATATCTACACAATGCTAACCTAAATCTAAATATATACCACTTCCTCTCTCTACTGTCATTCTACCTCTGTATTTCTATACATATTTATATATACATACATATATATTTGTATATCCATATATATCCATATATATATTTACAAGGCACATTTTGACCCATTATCTTAGCACTGTTCCTTTCTCTCTTTCACTATTTGTTCATAACTATCATTTCAGCAGTCACAACAATCTCACATTTACTCTACTTAACACGATAATCGTTTTAATTCAATTGTATTTATAAATCTATACGTATATCCTTGCCTTAAGGATTTTCATCTACAATCTTTTTAATCGTTCGAAGTACAGCGTGACCTCAAATACATTATTCTGATGAAATTGCTATCATAGAATTTTAAATCGGTCCTCTTTATAAATTTAGAAAAATACTGCCTTTTTTAATTTCAACAATATAAAAACTCTTGAAATTTTTATCATTGTCATTATATTTTGCATAGCGTTGTGACATGATTTTCACACATAGACACACACACATATATACTAGATGTATCGTAACAAACATACATACCTACTCATACATACATGCAAAGATACGACATTACAGACTTCCCGCAGAAATACATAAATGAAAAAAATATATAAATGAAAAAATATCTGAACATAAATATAATACATATAAAAACAAAACTCTGCATTTCTCTATCCAAATATACATACATAATAAGACGCACTTATATCTAAACAAACTACGTGTACATACAAATACATACTTAAATACACTTTATACACACGCACGCATAATACATATATATATATATATATATATATATATATATATACATATAAACATATATATGCACACCCTTATATATACAAACTTATAAATACATGATCATATACTCACGTGTACATGTTATATTATGAAGGGCCCCGTATGCTTAAAAGTGTGTAGGTCCACCAGTTTTTATAGTGAGAAGGGGTGAACTTAGTTCGAGTTCGGTGCAGGTCGAAGGGACATCCATTTTGGGACAGATATATTTGTCATCGGAATGGGTAATCCCAAGAAGTCATAACAACTCGTGAAATCTTGCCAACTTCAAAGGTTTGGGTTCAATAAAGGTCACGCCAGTTCTGGTGATGATCTGTATGACAGGACAAAGGACTATGACGTCACTCCTTCTTTCGTCAGAAACTAAGGTTTTTAAAGGAGTTACAAGTTTGGCAGCGAGCTGGACGGTGGACCTTCTCTGTGGGTTCTGAAATGAAACGGAGAAGCTCGGGAAGTGAGAGCATGAAATCGAAAATGTAATCGCTCGTCGTAATGGCTGGATCTCTTGGAGATCCAGCAGAAATCCCCGTCGCATTCCCCCAGCAAGAAGAATGAATGAGGATCGAAGGAATGTATGGAAACCAAACCCCTCCGCAGCGAATAAAAGACTTGAATATCTCTCCGGAAAAATTGTCTCCGCGTTTCTCTTCTGCCTGTCGATAAAACTTATTCACAGATCGAATATCACCAACACCGATCACGGCCAAAGAGACACAACAAAACCGACGGCCCCAACGGCGATCACGACCAGACGACGAAAGAAAATGTAAGGTAACTTTTTTGTGCATAACATTTTGGGTCCTAATCTGTAACTAGGAAATAACTAAAAATCGAAAGAAGAAGTGAACAATGCTGAATTTGATATGTCTAACGAACAATGTTTAAAATGTTTAAAGTGTTTAAATGAGATACAATGTTTAATGTAAAATGGTTAATTAACTGTGTTTAATGAGAAGAGCATTTTAAAAAGAACTATGTTTAAAAAGAAAAAGGTTTTAATAACGAGAAGTAGTTAAAAAGTAATGTGAAAATGGACGACAGTTTAAAGGCCTAAAAGTGTCATAAAAGTGTTTAAATGATATACAATGTTTAATTGACTGTGTTTAATGACAAAAGAATTTAAGTAAATGTGTTTAACGAAAAGTATTGAAAATAGACCGACAGTTCGAAGGCTTTGAAGTGCCATAAGAGTTCCCCTTAAGGAAATATGTTAAAAGTACCTTAAAATTGAGTGTTACAGACGTTTGAAAGCGCTTCTAGACTTTTCAAAAACGTTCGTGTGGTTTTCGTATTGCTTTCGTAATTTTGGAAAACGTTTAATCGACTTTCATCACTGATAACGTAACGAACGTTTGGCTTTAGAAGGGCTATGTAACATACACACGTATGACTTACATGTCTACCAATATCTCGGTCCGGACAACAATACGCATTAATCCTTTATATAAATGCAACATCCAGTGAATTTAATCTCATCACTATACTATTAAATACTCGAAGCGGGGTTTTCATATGTAGGTTATAAAAATACAATAATCGGGTCATACCCATACCGGAATAAAAGAAAAGCCTCACAATATTTCCTTAAACCAAACTTTCATAATTACTTTAAGAGAAAACAATAAACTTTAAATAAATGAGTAATGGATTTGTACTTTACTACATCCATCAGTTGGGTCAATGTGATTATTCATCTCTCTCCCTATCTCTCTCTCTCTCTCTCTCTATATATATATATATATATATATATATATATATATATATATATATATATCCCTTGAATTACAGTGCATCCATACATATGCATACATAATCCACTCCCTCCCTTATCATGTCTACTTCTTACTTGAGAATATAATTCCACCCGGATATGTGAATACCCATTTAAGAGCAAAGCGTGGTAAAAGATGAACTATGTGTGCACGGCCTCACAGCAACTAATGGATTGAAAAGATTGCAAACTTCTAACAATAAATTATCTTCATATATATATATATATATATATATATGTATATATATAAATATTTATGAATAAATATTAAATAATTTTTACTTTAATACGACCGCGCTCCAAGCTTTCGCTCTCATCAGTGTAGGAAGTGACAATTTCAAACGGTCACAGAGCGCAAACCCGTTTCACAGAGGCAATTAAGACTCTGAACGCTTTCACTCTAACCTCAAAGCCATCAGGAATTATCACGTGATACAGGTGAAATTAAGTTCTATTTCTACCTAAATGCAGCGGGCAGTATCTATCTATCTATCTATCTATCTATCTATCTATCTATCTATCTGTATATATATATATATATTTATATTAATAACTTTATATTCTATATCAATATTTCTGTTAATTTTTTGATATATATTTGAACTTGATTAATTAAATATGTATTAATTAAATATTTATGTGTATTTTATCAATATATTTGAATTTGATTAATTAAATATATGCATATATATATATATATATATATATATATATATATATATATATATATATATAATAACTTATGAAATATATTTATTGCAATTAAGCTACACCTGGGCTTCCACGTTTTATCCCTGTAGAGAATTGTCAGGCTTAAATGCAATGGATTCTTTTCATCGGGTGTTTTTATAAATACACTTTGTGTTTAGTTATCTAGCTAAACAATCAGATTATTTGTTATTCACTCCTACGCATTAATGTTTCTATTAGCTAATAGCAAGGCAATTCATTAACAAAGGTTCGACTGACTTTGACTTCCTTCAATTTTGTTCTGTATTTTATAGGGGTTAACCATCCTTTTTGCGAATGTGTGTAATTAATAGATTACTTTATTTAAACGCGTGCGTGCCTGGAGTACTTTTACTATTCCTATTTTTAGGTGTTGTTTTTTTTTAATTTGTAATTTAATTATTTTATTGTATTTAATATTTAGAAAGAATACGGACGCTCGCCAATATTCGAGTTGAAAATAGAACGACAAGCTAGTACATCTAGAAATTTAGACAACCTGTGTAGATTATGTCGTAATGAGAAATTTGAAATTCTAAATTTTAAAGACCACCAAAACCTATTAAACTGTAGAAGTGAAATAGCAAACAACTGTGTATACAAAATAAACTTTTATTAGTATAACAATACATAAGAAAAAAATACCTATTAATTACGCCTAAAGAGCGGTTAAAATCCTAAAAAGATCTCTCGGTTGGAGTCTCTGAAATAGTGAGTGAACATTAGGCCTCCGGTAGGATGTCTTATCCCAGCAAATGCAAAAATATATGTTTATATAAAAGTTAGGTGTATGTATGTGTTTATATATTTGTATGTACAGGTTTAACTCCAAAACTAATTGAGCGATCATGATGAATTTTAGAACACTGCTTTCCGGTATAAGAGGTCACAATGCGGGCTATATTTAGTTTAATTTATTTTCGTGCAAATGTGTAAAACTGATTGAAATCTATTCATACGAAATCAAATACTTTTCTTTTTTGTGAAATCTTGAATTTTTACCAGATGTCTACTATATTACTTATTTTCTAAGAGTGTTTTTGTTTATTAAAGAAATTATTTTCCATTTCTTTTGATTTAGTGGTGTCTGCTTCCAGACCTCTCAAATATTTATTGGTATCATGTTCACCAAGCCCTTCTTGGTTTGGCAGTTAAATACCATCTACTGTCTTCGGTTTTCCCCTACTCATCTCTAGTAGTGCACAGGTTTCCATTCCAAATTTAATGTGAATCTCCTCGCTGAATAATCTGATCGTGTTTATTAGCTTTTCCAATTCTTATCTCCAAATTGCTTCAGGGCGTCCATATACAAGAGGTGGTTTATTCTTAGTTCTGTATTTGTAAAGTATATCCGACATCACATTTCCTGAGTACGTTTATAGGTGGCATAATGGCAATAATAAACAGTAATAGTGATAAATAGTCTCCTTGAAATATGCACCTATGTATTATTCTTATTATTTTATTATTTAATATAGTTTAAAATTACTTGATTGTATATCATTACACTCTTTAATTTTCATGTTATATTCCAGCAATTACTATGTAGCATATTACACGATATATCAAAACGCATTCTAGATGAAAGAAAAAAGCTAACAAGATAAGCTACAAGAATTCACAAAAACAAACAGGTTAACAACCAAGTCATAAAGTATGGCTTAAATCGATCACGCCAACGTGAAACTAAAACACAGCAAATAAATTGATGCTTCCACGTCTTCTCAATAATAACGGAACCAATATCAAGTTACCCGGATGACAGAGTAAAGAATATATCAAGTTTCCCGCATGATAGAGTAAAAAGCCGGAAACGAAGAGGCAATACGGCTGGTCATTATTTTTTATGTGTGTATGTGGTGGGGTATTCGGTGTTTGAAGTGAGATGTGAGGGAGCGCTCTGGACTGGGTTGGGGTTAGTTGGTTCGTTAAGCCTGGTGTTGCGGGTGGCGGCAAGTCACGTTTCCCTAGCCATTCGTTATGGACACCAGTTTGCTTGATCGAGGCGGGGGCGAAAAGGTTTCTTCCGTGATTGCAATTGATGGATTAAACGCAGTTCCTTGCAATATTTATATACGCAGAGGGAAGATCGATTAATGCCTCTCGGGATTCTGGTGTGCGTGTTCAGACTGTGGCTGGTTGCGAGAGATGGTCTCGTGGCTTGCTTTTTCGTTGGCCTTGTGATTCTTAATAGTGCATTATATTTACTGGTGGCCCTACTAAATACTACAGTAAATAATTAAACAGAAACGCCGAGTCGCTGTCAAGATTAGACGTACCTATTCGCTGTTGAAGTATATTCCTTTCAAATACTACACTTTAAGCGTTATATATATATATATATATATATATATATATATATATATATATATATATATATATATATATATATATATATATCCTATCTTTACTTCTTTAACCCGCTTCCTAATTTATCACAAACAGCTCAGGTGAAAGCTGTTAAATAACCCATTAAAATTCCCGACTAGATGTCATTTATTTTACTTTGTCTCGCCTTATTTCAAAACCTATATACTGTTATACTTTTTAAAAAATGTTATCTATCAGGTGAGATAAACTATATATTACTCCTAGACATTGCACATTATATATACAGTCCATATATATATGTATATATATATATATATATATATATATATATATATGTGTGTGTGTGTGTGTGTGTGTGTGTGTGTGTGTCTGTTGGAGAACGTCTTCAGAACGAAACCGGTCAAAATCTCTTGTCTTTATTTTTCTCCTGCACTTTAACTTGTTTTCCGTTTGTCATTTTTTTCACACATCTTGTCCACCCCGACATTTCTTTTTCATGAATTATTGTGTACCTAACCCCATATATATATATATATATATATATATATGATTATTTTTATTTACACAGACATGTACAAAATCTGCGACACTGGCATGTCAATGCTATCGATCCACAGATATTATAAACTGAGATCTCATCAGGCAGAGTTAGAATCCGATCGGTTCCTTAGATACTATTTGACAAGAATGAAATGGAGAAAAAAGAAAAGAAATTTAAAATTTTAAAATTTGGAAAGTCACCTGGTTGGGACCGTTAAAAATCAAAATCTCAAAATCTAAATAAAAATTAAAAAAATAAAAATATTAACATAAAATATAAAAGATAATATATAAAATATAAAATATAAACTATAAAATATAAAATATAAATTATAAAATATAAAATATAAAATATAAAATATAAAATATAAAATATAAAATATAAAATATAAAATATAAATTATAAAATATAAAATATAAAATATAAAATATAAATTATAAAATATAAAATATAAAATATAAAATATAAATTATAAAATATAAAATATAAAATATGAAATATAAAATATAAAATATAAAATATAAAATATAAAATATGAAATAAAATAAAATAAGATAAAGTAAAATAAACTGAAAAGAGAGAGATATAATGAAAGGGTAGAATAAAACGATAGATAAATTGATAAATATATAGATAGATGGATAGATGGATAGATAGATAGATAGATTGATATAAAGATAGATAGAGATAAAATGCGTGAGAATTGGGGAAAAGAGACACATGCGATGGAACGTGTCAAAAATCAGTCTAGGGTTGTTTTTTTTATTTTATTTTTATTTATTTTTATTTTTTAGCCCCAAACCGACTCTGGCATGCAGAATAAGTTTAAATCAGCGATAATATTAGTAGCATATATGTGTGTGGGGGGGGGGAGGGGACAGGGGTCGTTAATACATTGGGCTACTGATTTTTTTTAGTTTTAACCGTTTTTTTCTTTAAACTTATCAAATTATCATTAATTATTAAATTAAACAAATCCACTAACAAATTAATTTAGTTCACACAATAATAATAATAATAATAATAATAATAATAATAATAATAATAATAATAATAATAATAATAATAATAATAATAATAATAATAATAATAATAATAATAATAATAATAATAATAATAATAATAATAATAATAAAATAATAATAATATCGGTAATAATGTAGAAATGCCAAGTAATGCTATTGGTATATATTAATAATAATAATAATAATAATAATAATAATAATAATAATAATAATAATAATAATAATAATAATAATAATAATAATAATAATAATACTAATAATAATAATAATAATAATAATAATAATTATAATTATAAAAATAATAAAAGACCCTGAAGGAGGTGAAGAGCAGACAAAAGAACATAGCCATTGCATGGATTGACTACAACAAAGCCTACGACAGAATCCCCCAAACGTGGATAATTGAATGCTTAAAAATATACAAGATACCAGACAGGATTATTAATCTCATCTAGAAAGCGATGGAAACATGGAGACTAAAACTGACAACCGGAGGACAACACCTGTCTCAGATACAGAGAGGCATTTTTCAAGGAGACTCTCTATCACCACTATTGTTTATAATAGCCATGATGCCACTCAACTACATACTCAGAAAGTGTGATGCCAGATACAGGTTTTCGGATACAGAACAAAGAATAAACCACCTGATGTACATGGATGACCTTAAACTGTTTGCAAAAAACAAAAAAGAACTGGAAAAGCTGATAAATAGAACCAGGATATTCAGCCAGGATATCCAAATGGAGTTTGGAATAGAAAAATGTGCACTGCCAGAGATTAAAAGAGGAAAACTGGAGACGATAGAAGGTATAGAACTTCCCAACCAAGAGGAGATGAGGGCGCTAGGAGAACAAAATAGTTATAAATACCTGGGAGTTCTGGAAGCAGACACAATCAAATATACAGAAATGAAAGAGATTGGAAAAGAATATCTACGAACAACAAGGAAACTCCTTAAAACTAAACTATATAGCAGAAACCTAGTAAAAGGGATAAACACATAGGCTGTACCACTAATAAGATACTCTGCACCATTCATAGGCTGGACCAAAGAAAAACCCAGGCACCTTGACCAGAGGACTAGAAAACTAATGACTATGCACAATGCATTGCACCCAAACTCTACATGAAAAGAAATGAAGGAGGTAGAGGACTGGTAAGTATAGAAGACTGTGTGGAAGACACCAAAAAAGAGCTGGAGAAATATGTAACCCAGAACACGGAAAGACTGATCACCACAGCAAGAGACACCAGCCCAACAAACAACTCCGGAAGCACTGAAACCAGAAACAAAAAGACAAGAAAGGAAAAGTGGGAAGAAAAACAACTACATGGACGCTTTATAAGACTCACAAGCGATGAAGCCAATTAAAACAGCTGGGCAAGGCTAAGAAAAGGACACTTGAACAGAGAAACGGAATCTTTGCTGACGGCCGCACAGAACAATGCGATTAGGACAAACTTTATTAAAGCAAAGATAGATAAAACCCAGGAAAACAGCAAATGCCGATTGTGTGGACAAAGAGACGAAACGATAAATCATACAATAAGTGAATGCAGCAAGCTAGCCAGAAATGAATACAAGAACAGACATGACAGCGTGGGGAAAGAAGTACACCGGGAAATGTGCAAACAACTGAATTTCGAATATGCAAAAAAACGGTACAAACACAAACCAGAAACTGTACTAGAAAACGAAAAACACAAACTCATATGGGATATGAATGTACAAACAGACAAACCCATAACAGCAAGGAGACCGGATATGATAATAATCAACAAGAAAGAAAAATCCTGCAAAATCGTAGACTTTGCCGTTCCATAGGACCACAGAGTGAAGATCAAACAGACGGAAAAAAGGAGCAAATATACTGAACTTGCCAGAGAATTGAAAGGAGTATGGAACATGAAGAAAGTCAGTATAACACCAATAATCATAGGAGCACTATGAACAGTCCCCAAAAACATGGAGAAAAGACTAGGAGAAATAGGAATCAAAGGGATAACCGAGACCATACAAAGGACAGTAATGATCAAAACAGCTACAATCCTGAGAAATGTGCTCGAATGCGGAAACCAACTCACATAAGCAACGAATGGAGAACAAACACATGGAAGCACAAGACCACCGAACCAGGGAAAATACAACCGCACGAGAGAGGCGCAAGCATAGGCTGACACAACGAAAATTATGGACAGAGGGTCGAGGAGGGAAAGCACAAACCAGACCTCCACTGGAAGAGCGCGGACAGCTCTGGGACCTTGGGGAGGCTTGTTGCTACTCGGGCCCCAGAGGGGACCAATGGCCTTTATCAGCAGGAAATCGGTGGTAGGTGGCTGTTGCGAAACCGCAAGGTCATCAGCGGTGATGAACGGAGAGAAGTGGAGCATACTGGAAGTCTGAGGAGACTTGTTGTCACTCAGACTCCAGGGAATACTACAGTTTGTTGGCAGTGGGCGATCACTGACGATGACCTGTGTGATAACTCATAGTGAGTAAATAATAATAATAATAATAATAATAATAATAATAATAATAATAATAATAATAATAATAATAATAATAATAATAATAATAATAATAATAATAATAATAATAATAATAATAATAATAATAATAATAATTGTCATCAATAATAATTGATAATATTTAATAATAATTAATAGTTGGGTAAAACTTAAATAATCAGGAAATATTAGAAGATAATAATAATAATAATAATAATAATAATAATAATAATAATAATAATAATGATATAGAAGTAGATAGCAATAATATTATTATGATAATAGGAATAATTTTATTAATAATAGTAAAATTAGTGGTTGCAATAATACTAATAATATTAATAATGGTAATAATAATAAGGATAGTTATAATAATAATAATGATAACAATGGTAACCATAATAATCCTGACAATAATTATAATGATAATAAAAATAATAATAATAATAATAATAATAATAATAATAATAATAATAATAATACTAGTAATAATAATAATAATAATAATAATAATAATAATAATAATAATAATAATAATAATAATAATAATAATAATAATAATAATAATAATAATAATAATATTAATAATAATAATAATAAAAATAATGGCAGTATCACTAATGGTAAAACTAAATAATAACAATAAAAGTAAAAGCTAGAGGACGATAACTATGGTTATAGCTAAAGTGTTGACAATAATAATAAAAGTGGTTATATTGTCATTGCCACTGCTACAAACAATAATAAGTATGATAATAATAGTAAATAAATTAATATTAATAATAATAACAACAATATCGATAATAGTGCAGAAATCGAAAGTAAGAATATTTATAAATATTGATAATAATAATAATAATAATAATAATAATAATAATAATAATAATAATAATAATAATAATAATAATAATAATAATAATAATAATAATAATAATAATACTAATAATAATAATAATAATAATAATAATAATAACCAATAGTTGGATAAAAAATAATCAGGAAGTATTAGAAGATAATAATAATAAAAAATAATGATAATAACAAAAAGAAAGAAGATAGCAATTACTATTAATCATAGTAGTTGTAAATATGATAATAAAAATAAATTATTTGATGAGAGAGAAATCATACTAATAATATTAATAATAGTAATAATAATAATGATAGCTATAGTTACCATTATAATCTTAATAATAATAATTATTATTATAATGATAACGATAATAATAAGAATAATTATAGTATTAATAATAGTTATAATGATAATATTAATTAATAAAACTAATAATGATAATAAAGGTGGTTATGGTAATAATAGATATAATGGTAGCTAAAAGTAGTAATGATAGTAAATAAATAAAATTATAATAAAATATAATAATAAAAATAATTATAATAACAACAATAATACTTAAAATAATGACAATAATAATAATTATAATAATAATAATAATAATAATAATAATAATAATAATAATAATAATTACATATATATATACAAATGCTAACACATGCATATATATACATATACACACATATATATATTTATATACATACATACACCTACACTCACACAAACATATACATATACATATATGTACATATACACATATACATATTCCTATGCAATTGGTAATAATGGTTTCGATGGCAATACTTAGTGATGGATTCTTATTATGGTTCCCATTAAATAGAATATTGAATGTAATAATTATATCATATATAGAATATGGTATAAAATGATAGTTATGTTGTCTAATTATTGCTAGTTTTTTGGGGGGTTTTCATGTTTGGGGGGGTAATTAATTCTGGGGTATTTAGTTGATACTATAGGATGATAGGTTTAATTAGAGTTATTATTTTATTTTTCAAAGTTAATATTAGCTTGAGGGGTTATATATGAATTACTGAGAAGGTGTGATCTATTGTGCCTACAGTTAATTAGGGTTTCTTGTTTTTAGTTTAGGAGTTTTCCTCTATCACTAAATCTAACTATCTAAGTTTTTCAGTTAGGCAGAGGTAACATGGTGAGTTCATATATATATATATATATATATATATATATATATATATATATATATAACATTATTAATACTTTCAGACGCTAGCGTTTCAAGCTTATTGCTCTCATAAGTGCAGGAAAGTAACAATTTCAGACGGTCGGGAGGCGTGAACCAAGTTCACAGAGTCAGCCTATAATCTACAAGCGGTCGCCATATCCACTCGGTCACCGGAAACTTTCACGTAATAAAGAGAAATTAAGATCGATACGTACCTAAAAGTAGACACAGATAAAAGACTAGTCGAGAGTGTTCAATGAACGTATTGTGAACTTTGACAGTCTATTTTTAACATCCAAGAAGTTCTTGACTTTAATTTCTTAAAGAGGCTTATTATAATATTCATGAATGGATATAAAAGTATTAATACCTACAGACGCTAGCGTTTCAGGCTTATTGCATATATATATATATATATATATATATATATATATATATATATATATATATATATATATCGTACATGTTATCCCTCTCATTTCATCTATCTTTATAATTGCTCTATCTCGTATTTTGAGCTTAAATTATTTAACTATAGGCTTTATCTACTAAAAGTACACTTTTAATTTCTAATTTGATTATATATATATATATATATATAAATAATTTGACAGATTGAAATAGTGTCATACTATGATTTATCGTCAGTTACAAAGCAAATTAAAGCCACCACGTGTTCCCAAAAGGATGAGAACACAATTAAAATCCATTTAAATATTTAAATGTGTTTCAAGTATGTTTTGATTCTTGTAGACTTTCATCTGTTTTTCAATTCATAAATATGCATATTCATATATTTATACATGTATATGTATATATGTATATATACTTTTTAAGCTTATAAGAAATTACGAAACTCTGATTCATTATTAATTAATTAATCCAAACACATATAAAATGTATACAAATAACATGCAAATATTAAATAAATAATTAATAACTAAATTAAAGAAGTAAATAATAATAAAAAAAATGTAAGGAAATGAAGAATATATATAAATAAACAATTAAACAAACAATAATACATAAATATGTATATATATATGTATATATGCATGTATGTGTATATATGTTTTATATATATATATATATATATATATATATATATAAAACATATATATATACCTTTATACTTTATATATATATATATATATATATATATATATATATATATATATATACTAATATTGTTATACAGATTTCCACCTAAAAAAATCCAGAGTTACTCCCCTTTATCTTATAGTAAATATATCAAGTTAATTCGATAAACTAATTTGACGAAACTCACAATTAGTAACACTTCTTAAATAGATGATAATCGATAAGTTTGATAGATCTAGAATATTTAAAATGTGAGATTAATTATTTTACTTTATATTAAAATTCTTAAAATACGAAAGATAGATAAAAAAAATTAAAAAATCAATATAAAACACACTGAAATAAAAGTAAATAATCAAATATAAGCTTAATGAAAAAAAAATATGAATAAAAAAAAAATATATATATATTATTAAAACTAACAGTTTATCGAACACCATACACTTAACCAACATTACACAAATATTTTTGAACACCAAATCATATATTTAACATAACCTTAAAATAAAATGTAATTTAATTTACATTCCCTGTGAGATCGCTATAGTTTTCGCTGCGGTCTACATCTGGCAGCCATTTTGTTTTGTAGTATTCTCTACACAGTCGGAGGAGAAAAAAAAATTTTCTTCTGGTTTAATTATTTTTGACAAAGGGATGTCTTTTCCCGAAATATCAAATAGTGATTTTTAATAACCCGGACATCACACGAACAGCTAAAAACACTCTTGCTGTTACGTAAGATTTTAGAAAAAAAGGAAAAATAAATAGTATGTCATATTTCGTATTCGATTTATTGTTATTGTTTTTGTTCCTTACAACTTGAATCTTACCTGGAACTTGCATTGCTCACAGCTTTTCAAAAACTTACTACTACTATATCCAGCAATGCTTCAAGCAAACTACCATTCTCTACTATATATATATATATATATATATATATATTAATGCAAAATTTATTAATAAAATAACAAAACCTTTCTGTCTGGTTATATTTTAAAATTCTTCTCATGATTTTTTTTCGTGTTAAAATCAAAGAAATGTTCACAAGATCCGTACGTGTTTTAAATGTTCTGAAACACGTACGGATCTTTTATCAATTTATTTTATTTTAACACGAAAAAAATCATGAGAAGAATTGAAAAGATGAAAAAAATATATATCTAGACAGAAAAATTCTGTTATTTTTAATAATGTATGCATGAATGAAAAGAGCAGCCTAAATGCACACAATGCAAGGATATATATATATATATATATATATATATATATATATATATACTAGCAGAGCTACCCAGTGTTGCTTAGGTTAGAGTGTAGCATAGCATCATATGCAACATCATGGTAAGGAGAGTTCACTTTAACAGCAACCTTGATGATGTCAGCTAAATATCTTACTCAGCGAGCTATTCAGATATATGTTAATAATCTTAAACTATAGCTAATAAATATATCAATTTTATTGTGTAACATGTTTGAAAATTGTCATTAGACACTTTAAGGAGCAGCCAGAGATGCAAAAACAACTCTATTATGTTCACATGCAAATTGTGCATGTGAATGCAATTATATTGAAAGCACACTTCCTAGTATGTATTCGTTTTTAAGGGCAGACATGCACAGACAGAGCGGAGATCAGAAAGAAAACAGTTTTCAGTGGATTGGGGTGTGCTGCCAGGGACCATCTTTATATTATACAAAACTTGCTTAGATTTTGGGAATATACATCATTTTCGGTCATTTACGTATGGTTTGAATTTCATTTGAATCAAAGGAAAACAGTTTTTAGTTGGGGGGCCTGGGGGGGTCTCTTAATATTATTAAAACCTGCTGAAATTTTGGGAATAGACGTCATTTTTGCTCATTTAACTAGGGTTTAAATTTCATTTGAACTAAAGGGAAAACAGTTTATAGTGGGGTCCGGGGGCTCCCAGCGTTTTAGTGATATATTTCTTATATAGCCTATGACCTCCACTGAGAGGTCAGTTTTAAGCAATCCGGTCCAGCCGTTTTGCTCAACATAAGACGCAAAGATCAGGCGAACACATATATATATATATATATATATATATATATATATATGTGTGTGTGTGTGTGTGTGTGTGTGTGTGGTTAGAGTATATGCCTTTTTTATTGTCCGAAAAAGTATAATTATTAGTGTTAGTTTAAAGCGAAAACAAATTATATAAAAACAATTTCAGCTAAATGAGATTGTTCTTGCAAACATTATGAAGACATATTTAAATCAGATAGCAAAATAGTAGGTTTTTTTTACATTGATAGTATCTAGTGAGATACTTTAGATGTAAAGACACTTATTAGTTTTAGTTATGCAAGAAGAGTTTCTTAAAATATTACAGTTTATCTATTTTCGAATGAAATAAAAGTTGATAAAGTCACGGGTATTCTAGTGCCTATATAAGATTCATACCTTTTTATGACACTTAAAAACGTAAGGTACACTTTTATTTCACATCTACGTAAGGTTTAGTTTTTATTTGTAAGATCTTCTAACCATTTTGATATTTTCTTTTTTGCATTCTTTACTTCGAGGTCAATATGTTGACCTTATCGGTCAGTAGGTTACAAAAAAGCCTGTAAGTAAATGGCATATGCACTGAGCAGATGTCGGGTGCTTTGTGGAGCGAGGTAAATGTCAGTAGCATTTCAGGAGGCAACGGGGAAGAAATGTGGATCAGCTGAAGGAAGATAAACATTCGATGGATTATTGGCGAGAGTTATAAATAATAAAGGAAGAATGCATTACACAAACAGGACAACAGAAAAGACAACATAAAAAAAATATTGTCTTAAAAATGACAAAGAAAATGAAAGTTAATAAAAGCTCAGAATAAATGACGAATGAAAAGAAAAGAAAGAAAGAGAGAAAGAAAGATCGCTTATTGGGCAAAAAGAAAGTATCAGCCGGGTCTGTATCTGTTATGTCTCTATACTAGTCATTCATTTACTTTGTATAACTCAGAGTATTCTATTGTAGGCATCGGTTTCCCCGATATATTTCTAGTTAGAATATTTTCTAGAAAGACATCGGGCACTTACGGAAGGAATCACGTGAAAGTTGCCAACATCTTAAATTACAGGTTTTTTTTCTGTGACACGAACTGGATTCGAACTTGGCACACCCAGGTTGTCAGTCCGTGTCCTTAACCACTTAGCCACAGTCATCTACCTCTATACTACTAAAACCCGGTGAGTCTTGCTTGCTTGTTATTGTGCAGAGTGGACATCGTCACAAACATGCGTCTGTTTTGTGTGGTACCAGCCGAGGCTGATGTCCTCATATACATGTTTCTATGACTGAATATTTTTCTGTTTTGTAGGGATCCAGTGAGAGGGGTCAGTTTAATGTATTTCTGTCAGTTTTCACTTCTTTTGGGATCCTGTGATGTTCTTTTCATCTGTTTTTTTTTTCATTTAAAATTGTCACTGGTAGATTCGTGTGAGTTAATTATGTTAATTGGTTTCCGCATTCAATGATGTTTCTTAAGATTTCGGTTGTTTTCATAAGTGGTGTTTGTTGTATGGTATTAATTTTCTCTTTTATTCTAAGTTATCCTAGTTGGTTTTCCAGTGTTTTCGAAAATATTCCTAGTGCTGCAATAATTATTGGTATTATAGTGAGTTCCTATATTCCGTTACTTTTCTGTCAAATTCTATTTATTTGCTTCCTTTTTCTGCCTGCTTGATTCTAACACCGTGAAATGTAAGAACCGCGTAATCTACAATTTGGCAGAGGTTTTCTTTCTTTTTGACTATTATCAGGTCCGGTATCCTTGCTTGGATATATTTGTATGCTTGTACCTCAATATACCAAATACTTTTCTGATGTTCATTGTCCAATACTGTCTCGGGTTAGTGTCTCTACCAATTGTCAGCATGTTCAAATTAAAAACGTTTACATAGTTCCCAGTCAACTATCTTTCTCACATCGGTGTTTGTATTCTTTGGGGGCGTTTTTGCTGCATTCACTTATTATGTGATTTACCGTTTCGTCTATTTGTCCAAATAGTCTAAATCTGCTGTTTTCTTAGGGTTCGTCAAATTTAGCTTTAATATAGTTGCTCATCGCATTGTTTTGTGCGGCTGCCACACTTTGTTCACGTGATATATTACGTAACCATGTTCAGATGTTTTCGTATGGCTCCTCTCGGGGCAGTCTTATGAATCGTCTTTGTAGCTGCTTTTCTACCTATTTTGCTTTTCTCTTCTATTTGTTTCCAGTTTTAATGCTCCTTCTAATGTTAATTTTGATGCTTTTTCTTGCTACATTGTACATAGTAATTAGTTCCCTAGTCTTCAGTCCAGATGTCAGTTTTATTCTTATACATGGCCCAGGATATATTACTAGAGATTCTGCACAGATTAGTATATTTTTCATCAAGTAAATAACTTAGTTTCAAAGAGTTTTCCTGTTCTCTTCATGTATTATTTACCAATCTATAATTTCTCATGATTTGATTCAGTCTTATCCCAGAACTCCCCGATATGTGTATGCATTATATTCTCGAATCCTCATGGTTAAGTAGTTTTCATATTTTTCTTGTCTTTTTCATGTCTAGTAGTGCACACTTTTCCATTCGAGATTTTATTTTAATATCCTGGCTGAAAATTCTCGTTTTGTTTATCAGCTTTCAAAAAAGGCATGGACATGGTTACGAAAAAAACACTTAAACAGAGAAATGAGATCGCTAATAAGAGTCTAACAAAACAAAGTTGATTATTTTTTATTTAGTTAGTTAATTTTATATCATATATTTTGGGAGGCATACTAAAATATACTAAACATATTTATTTTCGGTTTCCCCGTCTCCAAGAACTATATATATATATATAGAGAGAGAGAGATAGATGAAGTAGTTATCCACGGACACTGTTTCGCCGTTACTGCGCCCCATCAGCGTAATCGATTATGACCGGACTCGAACCTGCGATCACTGGCTTGTGACAGATTGTGCTAACCGTTACGCTTAGAGGCCCGTCTGTAATGACGTGACAATTAATCGCTTATAAAGTTGTTTTAATTATAATTATTCTTAGCGATAATTAACTAATGATACAGTTTCCCACCCTGAGTGTACGGAGTTACCGCCATATTACATACGGATGAGTTGTTTCCTCTGCATATGCTCTATATGCTTTATTGCCCCACGTTTTTATGGGACATGTCCATATATATATATATATATATATATATATATATATATATATATATATATATATATATATATAATATGTAAATGTTGAATTAAATGAAAGATAATTGAATTATCGTTTAATAATAATCTATCGTGATAATATGAAGTTCATTATATTTGAATAGAGCAATACATTCTAGAGAGCAAATATGAGAATAAAAGTATGTAAAGATACAATATCAGAAGTTCAAAGATAGAAGCTTCATATCCTTAATACATGGGTTTTCAAAGATAAATTCTTTTCATCAGTTAATAGAAAAAAACGACAATGTAATTGTAAATATTATCGGCAACATTAAACTCAAGAAATTAGATAATTTCATACTGTCGCCATAAAAGAAAATTTAAATACGCCAAAATTATAACCATAATACCCATCCTCGACCACATATACCACAATTTCGACCCATTCTGATACAATAGGCCTCTAGTGATGTATTGTCCAAAAGATATCTCATGCACCCATGTAATAATAAAAAAACGAGATTTGTAGAATTGTCTATTCCAAATTGCTCTTACCCTAACTTAAACTATTACACAATTCCGTTGCCTTGGCTTAACGAGCGCCTCTCTATCGCTACTATTCGTGGAAACACCTTGAGCTTGCTCTCGGCCTGCTTAGCAAACAGGACATACGATGAAACTTTCTGATGTTTAGAGTTATTGTTCATTGTTAATAGATTGTTTAGAGCAAATAGACTTTAGTAGGTGGCTGTTTTCAAATAACTTGTATGACACTTTTCTTCATATTGTGTTTGATTTCAGTAGTCCTCCCCCCTGTATTTATCTTCCTCTCTCAAGAAACTATTCGGGTTCGTGTTAGTAAATCATTATTGGCGAAACCAAATCCTAAAGCTGAAATTAAAAAGGCAACCAGATAACTTCCGCATATATGTCTATATTTATTTAATACTTGATATATGAATCCGGGTGAGAAGGTATTTTCGTACGATAGCAGGGTTTCATGTAATCAAAATATTTTACGTGAAGATGAACCAAAGTAAATCACGATAAGAGTATCTATTCATTGAAGTCTGGTTTTAGTAAATAAAAATAATGCTTTTCTAATAAAGAAGAGATGTTGACTGTGTTTTGGATGATATATTTTTGCATGTTTGGTAAAGTAAGTTAATGCTAGTGTATTTAAAATAAAGCCGCATTAAGAGGAGGGGAAACGTTGTAATTAATCAGGAGACCGACTAACTTACACATGGTGCTGGTGCTAGTGTTGGTATATTTAATCTTTCTATTATTATCAAAGAATATTGTAATAAAATTGACCTAAGAAGGCTGAGTTATTGTATTTACCACCTGTCTAAGATGTTAGACAAAAAGTGAGGTGTTGGTTTGATGAACCTGAGAAAGTGATTCTGTGGCTGAGTTATTAACGATATTCGATGTGGATACAGTTTAGAATTTATTTGAGGGGTAAACTGGAAATTATATAAAGCAATTAAAATAAATTATATCTAAAAAAAAGCCAGTGGGACTATAAAAATGAAGAATTGTTTTCGTACCCCACTTGTCAAATTTAACTCACCATATCTCGAATATAAGCATATCTACTTATTCTGAATAGTGTAGTCACTCTTCGCGTCTGACGAGCCGGGTTGAAAGCGAAATAAATTATCCCATGTTTTGAGTGATTTTAATTGTAACGTTATTTATACACTGCATAAATATTTATACCTACATAAGGCTTTCAAACTGAAAGAATTACTATCAAGGGCAATACACTTAATTAGAATCTACTATGATATATATATATATATATATATATATATATATATATATATATATGTATATATATATATATCTTTATAAATATTTGTTTTTATATACATACGAATACGTTTCATCCTTTCGGGAATCGTCAGTGTAAAGATAATTATTCATACCGATCGCAGGATTCGAAACCCCGAAACACGAGTCATGTTATAACCCAAATTCCGACGCCTTAAACAACTCGGCTTCTATGAAAAATCTGATGAGTTTAAATCTGTTATACGTAGCTGTAGTCAAGGGTGTTGCACTACTGAAGGAACGTGCATTAAAGCTGCGATGACGATTGTGTTAATACTACTGACTACAGTGCCCAGTCTAGATTGGGGGCGACAAATAATTATAAATATTTGTATTTATCTACATACAAATACGTTTCCTCCTTTAAGGAATTGTCAGTGACGAAATAATTATTCATATTGGTCACAGAACACTAGTCATGTTATAACCAAAATGCTGACGCCCTAACCCACTGGGACACTATGAACAATCTGATGAATCAGCGATAGTGTAAACCTGTTATAGGCAGGTGTCTAATTCCTGAAGGAACATGCATTAAAGCTACGTTGACAGCTGTGTTTATACTACTCACTACAGTGCTGCTGCCTAGATTGGCCGCGACAAATAATTATACAAAATATTTTTAACAACATACGTATACGTTTGATGCTTTCTATAATTGTCAGTGTAGAGGTACTTATGCATATCGGTCACAGGATTCGAAACCCCGGAACACGGTGCATGTTTTTACCAAAATTTCGACGGCTACTATGAACAATCTGATCAATTAGCGAGAGTTTAAACCAGTTATACGCAGCAGTCGTCAAGAGTATTCAACTACTTAAGGATCATATATATATATATATATATATATATATATATATATATAGTAAGCAATGAAAATATATGGCAATCAAGCTACACAGAGGCTCCCGTGTTTCATCCCCGGGGGGAATCGTCAGGCTTAATGCATGGAGTTATTTTTGTCAGGTGTTTTTATATGCATGGCTTGCTAGTTAACCAATCAGATTCTTTGTTGTTCCCTCAGCCAATCGTTGGGCTTCCCGCGAACAAAGACTTTGTTGGTGACGCTCCTATGTCAATCCTATTGTTTGTTAACAATGGAGTTTCCTATATCCTGTTTCCTTTGTTTTGTCAATACAGTAGGCGAATTTATTTTAACACGTGGTTTCTTGTATTTTTATTTTAGGTTTTAAATTTTAACTTGTTCAGTTTTTTATTTATTTATTTATTTATTTATTTATTTATTTATTTATTTTAATTTATTATATATCATCCTAAGGTAAATTTATTTTTGTGTAAACAGCTGTTTGCTATTTCGCTTCTAGAGTTTAATAAGTTTCGGTGATCTTTAAAATTTTGGATTTCATATTTTTCATTTAGGCATAATCTACACAGGTCGTCTAAGTTTCTACATGTACTGGCCTGTCTTACTATTTTCCATTCAATTATTGGTGAGTGTCCATTTTCTTTGAGCTCCCAAAAATGGTTAGCTAGTGCTGTTTTAGTTCGACGTTCTTTGTTTTTAAATGTGCTTTTGTGGTCATAGTATCTGGTCTTAAAATCTAGGGATGTCATACCCACGTAGTATTTTTTGTTATTTGGTCTTTCGTTGGCAAATATCGTTGCTTGGTATACCACACTTTTAGTTAGGCATTTATTTTGTAGTGGACAAAGTTTACGATTTATGCAGTTACATCTTTTCTCTTCATTGCTAACTTTTTCGTTTCTATTCGGGTGGTTATTATTAGTGTTTTGTTTATTTCTACTAGTATTGTTTATATTTTTGTTCTTCGTAGTGTTATTTTGTGTATATTTTCCACTTTGTTTATTTTTTCCTTCTCTGTTGTTGTCTTTTAGTATTTTGTTGTTGTGTGCCTTAATTATCATTTCTAGGTTTTCACAGCAGCTGTAGGATAGTTTTAGATTATTTTTATTGAATATTTTATGTAGAGGGTTGGTTACGGGGAAGTGTTTTTCAATCAGATTTAGGAATTTTTAGCCTAGTTTAGTTTTTAGCATCTGGTTATAGGGAGGGGTATATTAGATTATATTTCTTTTTCTTTTGTTTTTATTTTTAATTTTGTTGTAATTATTGGTGTCCTGTTTTTTATATTTAATTTTGGTATTATGGTAACCACTATTTTTTAGAGCTGTATTGTAAATGTTGATTGATTTTTTAAAAACGCTTTCGTTGCTAGAATGGTTGATAAGCCTACTTTCGATCGAATTCGGTATATGTTTTATGATTGATGGGGGGTGATTAGACTTTGGGTGTAAGTATATTGGGTTGGCGTTATCTTTTAGGTATGGTTCGTACGTGTTTTTACTTAAGTTTAATGTGACGTCTAGAAAGTTCGTTGTTTTTATGTTAGCCATTACTTCTACTTTTAGGCCTAGTTTTTTCATTTCCATATGTATAATTTTCTTGAAGTTTTCTCCCTTTACTTTGTTGGAGTCTCCATATATATTTTCATCGCTTACTACCTAGCTCTACTTACGTATCGAGCACTGTTGAAGTAAATACTGAAAATTGATACATAAAAAATTATATCTCCTTATAATATTTTATGTGGATACATGAAGTACTAATATATATATATATATATATATATATATATATATATATATATATATATATATATATGTGTGTGTGTGTGTGTATACATATAATTTTGTACGTATACATAAACATGTATATACATAATGTATGTATGTATATATG
>OY744531.1:33679232-33774232 GCA_963556195.1 Sepiola atlantica | reverse complement strand
CTGGTAGGAATTCTTCTTCAGCGCATCTCACACACTTCATCCACTCATGCATAGAGATTCATACTGTAGTGATGTAGTAATGAAATGATTTGGTATGTAGGCATGTAGTAATGACAATAAAAGTGTAAAAATTTGTGAATTTCCTTGCTTTTGTACATTTAGTGTATATGATTGTTCATATTAACCCTATTAAGGGTATATGATTTCAGTATACTGGTATTTTTCATGGAATGTTACTACTTTTGTAAAGGCTATGCCTCAATACAATGCCTTATCATAAGGTTTTTTGGAATTTTCTGGAAAACTAAGCTATATGGTAAACTAAAATAAAAATACCATCAACTTGACCATAGAACCTCTATCTTTGCCAAAAATCAGCTGAATCTATCAAATAGTTGATGAGATACAGGGTGGCACATACGTACGTACGTACGTACGTACACACAGATACCATGATTTCATGATTCAACTTTCTGGATCTCTGGGTTGCCTTGACTAATGATGCTGAAATTCTACACACTTATGGAACCTATAAAATAAAAATGTTGTGCAAAGTTTTAACTAATTTGGTTTATTGGTTTTTGACTTATGATTGATCAAATAAATGAGATTTCGAGCATAGGCTATTCTTGCAGTCTATTAAGGGATAGAGCGCTCTCGCGCCTCCCTTGATTCAACCACTGTCATATATTGCTTCATGTCTTAGTGAAAGGGTGAATCTTTTTTTAGCATAGCCCATCTAATTGACATATGTATGTCTGTAGACTCAACAAAAACATATACAAATTAGATGACAACATAATAAGTAATTTTAAAGTTTATATAAACAAATAGAGAATTATAATACTTTCGTAATAATGAATATTTCGTCTGTCTGTTAGTCACAGTCTTTTTAAACGTAATAAATACATTGCGGAATTTGTCTCATCTCGAAATATCATAGATCTTAACAACCTTTAGAAATGGAGAATATTAGATTAATGGTAAATAATAAATTTCCAACCAGAAATCGAAACCAAAACCTTGAAATACTAAGCATGAGGTGCTACCAATTGATCTATTTAGACTTTCCTAAAAAATAAAGTATTATTTTGTTACGGTGATGTTTTACATCACCGTAACAAAATAATTATAGCTTTGGCGTGACGTCATAGATTTATGAATACGTCATGTCTAAAAACAGAAAGTAACACACAAATGGTAATATATATATATATATATATATATATATATATATATATATATATATATATATATATGGCATTGAAGAGACAATATTTATTATTCATAATGAATTTAAGAATTAAAAAGATGAAAGGGCAGCTGACCGGTTTCGTACCTCGCTCAACAGAGCCAAATATCGAGGTAATGTATAAAAAATATAAAAAGATGCGATGAGAATTATAGCGAGGGAAAGGGGTAAAAAAATTTAAAACAATTAAAAAAAAAAAAAAAAAAAAGAAGTTCAATCAAATAGAAACCACATTAAGCCCGAGGAGATTTTCTCTTTTTGCTTGCAAAGAGAAGGTCTCAAGGACTTAATATAAATTGTTTCTAAGATCTTGAGATGATAAGGGGAGTGCGACTTACTAAGAATGGAGAATAAGTCGACACTGAATTTAGAGGCACAGGTGCGATTATTTATGAGATGTTGACCTATCGACGAACCATAAGTATTATTCAAATCGTCAGTTGGTAAATAGTTTGCATTGCGAATTTTTGTGGGCACATGTTGCTTGACCCGGATGTCCAATCTCTGTGACGTCATCCCGACGTAGTGCATACTGCAACTACATTTGAATAACTAAATAATGGAATTATTATGATGTGGGGGAAGGACATCTTTTCGAATAGAAGTCAAGATTAGACGAGAGGAAAAAACAACACGCGTATTCGCAGCAAAATAACATTGTTGTACAGACAAAGAGATTTGTTTGGCGAATCTATCACTAATGTTACCAAGCCAAGGTAGGCGAAGGTAAATAGGGCATCTGTCTACAGAAGCTGGTTTGCTTTTGTAAAAATGTAATATTTTTGTTTTAATCGTAGATTGTACAATGTCTAAAGGATAGCCATTGTTACAGAGGGCTTTAGTAATAAATTTAATTTCTTCATCCAGCTTGGTCTTCGAACAAATCTTTAAGGCCCTACGGGTAAGGGTCTTAATAAGATTAAATTTTTGTTTTGTGGGACAAAATGAGTCCCAACGAGTATAAAGACCAGTGAAGGAAGGTTTCCGATATACTGATGTGTTTTAAAGTTTTGTACGACAAAGAATATATATATATATATATATATATATATATATATATATATATATATATATATATATATATAATGGTAAATATGGAGAGAAAAAATGGAATACTATTTACTTTAATTTCTTACATTAACAAGATGAACGATGTTTTAGCCAATTTTTTAAGAGATTAGGTTTACCACGCTGAAATGAAAATGTCGATACTTTTTCGCTTGCATTTTCATATCCAATATTAACACCTTTTTTTAACAAACGACCCACGCGAAATGTTGAACAAAGAAAAAAAACAAGGATAGAGGCCGCTTAGAAAATTGACGTTTATAAAGGGGAGGTAACTCACGATCGCTTTCTGAGAAATAAAAGGAAGACAGGATTAATTTTGGTGTTAAAAAGAAACGGAAATCGAAATAACGTCGATAAAATCTATTTACAAGAATCGCCATCTTTGATTTCTATTTCAGTCACGCAAATTATTTAGATGCGAAATGTAGCCTAGAATAATATGCGACCGGACAAAGAATATATTGGTTACTATAAGTAAAAAAGAATTATTATTTGTAGTTATATGAAAAGAATGTCTTACAAGATATGTAAAAGTTTATGAATTTTCGAAAAAAATAAAAGGAAAATAAATAGTGATATAATAATAAGAGTTAGCTTGATAGGAAATTATAACCTAGACTTTTGTAAATTGTTGTTTGATTCAAAAGAATATTGTTTTAAAAATGACTCGATACGTCTATGGCAGGGGCGGGCAACCTCCGGCCCGCGGGCAAAATCCGGCTCGCGAAGGTTTAGCGTCCGACCCGCCACCCTGCTATGCTTTATTATTGCAATCCGGCCCGCAGACCTCTCAGTAAAACTCATATCATTTTGTGACATAGATGTAAAAGTAGGTTTCGATTAAGATTTACAGTGGGATAAAAATGTATAAACATCAGCGAGCGATGATGCATGTATATTTCATTTTTCTTTAACTATTAATTTCATATCCTTGGCCTGAGATAAAAAAAAATAGAAAAAAGATAAAGAGAGAGGCAAAGAGGAAACGAAAGACAAGGAAAGGGCATGAAACAGAGAACCTATGTGTGCTGTGTCAAAACGAATGCTGGATCAACTTGCTACTTCCCCCGTCATTATCTTTCATGATTCCAAAATAGCTCTTCGTCGGCGCCTTTACAGAAGTCTCCTGAGAAAAACTATCAGATTTGTAGAGTGTTCAATGCAATGTTTCTACAATTTATTCATGTAAACAAAATATAGTGATCCTGAGATTTCGTTTTTCACTCCGGCGCGCGATCTCCTTCCAAAAGTCTCATCTGGCCCTCACTCTGAAAAGGTTGCCCGCCCCTGCTCTAGGGTCTAGCATCTGCTATAAAAACATCCATATACTTTTTTATAAAGTACTACCCTTCAAATAGCATGTACCAAAAAGTGAGCCTTATCGGATTATTAGTTTACAAATTACAATCATTTAAGTGAGCAAACTTTCCTGTGTCGATAAATAATTGCGTTCTGATGGGAAAAATACTGTTACAGAACAGCAATGACTTGATAAGTGGTATTCATCAAGAATTGGTAAGACGTATGCTGACTTAAAACGAGTTTATACAGACCCAAATGCTGCTACAAGTTCAGGTCGCCCTAACTCGTCAGTTGTCCCGTATAAAAATATAAAATGGCACAAACTCATCGTAGTTGCGTGAAATAGTAGAGTAGTTGAAGATATTAGAAAGCAGTGTATTCACTTTTTTATATGAAAATGTGTCAATGAGAAAGTTATGTTCAACGTGGAACCCGCGTTTGCTCACAGTCGATCAAAAACAACAAAATGCTGACGATTCAGAACGTCAGTTGCGAAGCACAAAGAGATTCAGTGTTATTCAAATCCTTATGTGTAACAATGTTCTTTTGGGGGAGCGCTGCCACGCGGATTTAAGTTTAGTTATGTCTTAATGAAGTTGGGCGTGAGGGTTGCCATATAGACTAAAGGGAAGCAATACTCCACGCAGAAATTTGTAACTGATTGAAATGTTTTTATTTAAGAATAAGATTAATGAAGTTACATTTTTACCCGGGCTTAGTGTTAATGTTTGCGTTATGTAAGGGTATCTTTTCTGCCATTGTTTGTCCCTCGATTTACAAAATCGGGGGACTTATGTTTTGAGGCATGTCCGGCCGTCCGTTCGTCCGTCCGGATTTTTCTCCGCAACCATCAATTGAATTTCTCTGAAATGTTGCATGAAGTTGTAACTTTGGTCAGGTTAGAAAGTGACATTCTCCGATTTTTGAAAAATAATCTGGTTAGCTCCCCAGGGGGTCAAAAGGCCCCGAAATGGCAAAATATAACATTTTTTGCCCCATAACTTTTCATCCACCAATTCAATTTCTCTGAAACTTGGCCAACATGTGGAGGCAATTGTTCCTAATAGTAAATAAGTATCGCTGACCTTGGGAAATATCTGGTTCGCGCCCCCAGGGGGTCAAAAGCCCCAAAAATGGCAAAAAATGACCCTTTTCTCCCATAACGTTTGATTCATCCATTCAATTTTTCTGAAACTTAGCCAAAATGTAGAGGCAATTGTTCTGGATAAAAAATATGAAATGAGCATCTTTGACCTCAGAAAAATTCAGGTACGCGTCCCCAGGGGGTCAAAAGGGGGGGAGGGGCAAAAATGCCCCAAATTTCTCAAATTTATTGCATTTTGCACTCGCCACATCGAGTCACAAACAGAGGGGGACCACGCACGTGCGGCTTGTTTTATTTTCTTTTTTAACGAAAAAACAAACAAAAAACAAACAAACAACCCTTAAGTACTGGTTGGTAATAAAGAACAAGATGGCGATTGGAGAAAGAAATCATCGGGACTGTGTCGAGTTTATTTCGTCGGAAAGATTAGATATTCAAAAAGAAATTAAAAAAACAATTGCTTAAAAATGTATTAATATTTTTCGATTGTGTCGCTTATTCAGACAACTATTGTCATCTTGCATTCAATATTCACATCGTTTTGACTGATGAAACATCTGAAATTATTCAGATACACCGTTTTGAAATTGGGAACCTTCGATTCGAAGCTGAAGAATGTCGACGGTTAACAACCTCATGAAATAAAATCAAATTGCTATAAATGCAAACGAAAATGCATCATTTGGATTAGGGTTGATTGTAAGTGTTCAGATAAAGGACAATTTTAGTTCCTCCAAAAAATAAAGTTGAATTGTTTTTATTTAAAGATGAATTAATAGTTTAAATCTTTGAACTATTTTGAATAGATTAATATTTTTAATATCATTTTCATATTGGTTGTTATGGATCTAACACTTTTTTTTCTAACCGATGTAACGTCTAAACTTTTTCAGATGTATCTTTTGAAACTCGGAAACCATTGAGACAAAACTGACGAAGTTCAGCGGTTACATCAGCCAAAACGTCGTAAATAAAATAACCAAGTTAAAAGCAGTAGTCCAATAAAAGCCCTAACGATACTAAATATCAATATCCATCTAAAAACATTTCGATACATACATTTTAAAGTTTGAATTTTTGTGAATAATTTGTTATTTTCTCAATTGTGTATTTCGCGTTTACTATTTTAAGATTCCAAAACATCTTGAGGAAAAAATCTTGACGTACAGAAAGGAAACTGTCATTTTTCTTGCAAAGAATTTAATCCACAAAACCTATTTTGTTCATATGTTTTCTATGTTTTTAAGTATCAGAAATGGATTTCATAACTTTATTTAAATAAGGAGGTGAATCAACATTATTGACATTTTTGCCTTATTAGAAAGTTTTTCCATATTTATTCATATTCGGGGAGTTAATCTTTTTAACCAAAGCCTTCACATCACCCTTACCCTAACTTTATCTTTAATTTTACTTAACCCTAACCTTAACAGTAACCATAACCCTAATCTAACCTTGTTTTGCATTCATATTATTTAGTGTCGTATGTCCTTTTACATTTTTAGCGAATTTTAAATTTCGCATTGTCTGCCGACCTCGTACAAACATATAATTGTGCCTTTTTGTATCGTTCGTCTACAGATCGGGAACACTCGGGACTGAAACAGTAATCGTCTGCAAGACTCTGGACTGACTCCGTAAGTATTGGAATCCCCCGGGGCCCTATTTATTACAAGTACATTAAACTTATTTAACCCAATTTTAAATTTAACGTAATTTTCGTTTAATGAAGAATTTGCTAATCATTATTTTTTTCTATCAATTTTAATATCACTTTTTTATCCTGAAACATTTGTGTTAAATTTAACCGTTTTTAAATACTTTGTTTGTACATTTAAAATTTTACTCTTTTCGTTTTATTCAATCGCGAATTCTTCGTATGTAATGTATTTGAAGGAATCTTCTTACGCGTAGAGGAGGGCGAAAGTTGTATGATTGTTTAAGTATCTGGATGTTAGCAAATCGGTCTTGAAGTCTAAAGTTTGTTAAAGGAGGCATGTCTTGCGAAATGTTGCATGATTTATTATGTATCTGGATGTTAGCGAATCGGTCTTGAAGTCTAAAGTTTGTTAAAGGAGGCATGTCTTGCGAAAGTTGCATGATTTATTATGTATCTGGATGTTAGCGAATCGGTCTTGAAGTCTAAAGTTTGTTAAAGGAGGCATGCCTTGCGAAAGTTGCATGATTTATTATGTATCTGGATGTTAGCGAATCGGTCTTGAAGTCTTACGTTTGATAAAGGAGGCTTGTCGTGCGAAAGTTGTATTATTCTGGAAGTATCTGGATGTTAGCGAATGAGTCTTGAAGTCTAAAGTTTGTTAAAGGAGGCATGTCTTGCGAAATGTTGCATGATTTTTTAAGTATCTGGATGTTAGCGAATCGGTCTTGAAGTCTAAAGTTTGTTAAAAGAGGGATGTCTTGCGAAATGTTGCATGATTTTTTAAGTATCTGGATGTTAGCGAATCGGTCTTGAAGTCTAAAGTTTGTTAAAGGAGGCATGTCTTGCGAAATGTTGCATGATTTATTATGTATCTGGATGTTAGCGAATCGGTCTTGAAGTCTAAAGTGTGTTAAAGGAGGCATGTCTTGCGAAAGTTGCATGATTTATTATGTATCTGGATGTTAGCGAATCGGTCTTGAAGTCTTACGTTTGTTAAAGGAGGCTTGTCGTGCGAAAGTTGTATTATTCTTGAAGTATCTGGATGTTAGCGAATGAGTCTTGAAGTCTGAAGTTTATTAAAAGAGGCCTGTTTTGCGAAGATTGTATGCATTTCAAGTATCTGGATGTTAGCGAATGGGTCCTGAAGTCCAAAGTTTGTTAAAAGAGGCATGTCGTGCGATAGTTGTATGATTTTAAAAGTATCTGGATGTTAGCGAATCGGTCTTGAAGTCCAACGTTTTTTAAAGGAGGCATGTCTTGCGAAAGTTGTATGATTTTGAAAGTATCTGGATGTTAGCAGAACGGACTTGAAATCTAAAGTTTGTTAAAAGAGCCATGTCGTGCGAAAGTTGCAATATTTTAGAAGTATCTGGATGCTAGCGAATCGGTCTTGAAGTTTAAAGTTTGTTAAAGAAGACATGTGTTGCGAAAGTTGTATTATTTTGGAAGTATCTGGATGTTGGCGAATCGGTCTTGAAGTCTAAATTTTTCTTTAAGGAATCATGTCTTGCGAAAGTTGTATGATTTAGGAAGTATGTAGACGTTAGCGAATCGGTCTTGAAGTCTTAAGTTTGTGATAGGAGGCATGTCGACGAAAGTTGTATGGTTTTGGAAGTATCTGGATGTTAGCAAATCAGTCTTGAAGTCTAAAGTTTGTTAAAGAAGGCAAGTATGCGAAAGTTGAATTATTTTGGTAGTATCGAGATGATAGCGAATCGGTCTGTAAGTCTAAAGTTTCTTATAGGAGGCATGTCGTGCGAAAGCTGTATGATTTTGGTAGTATCTGGATGTAAGCGAATCGGTCTTGAAGTCTAACGTTTGTTAAAAGACGCATGTCGTGCGAAAGTTGTATGATTTTGGAAGTATCTGGATGTTAGCGAATCGGTCTTAAAGGCTAAAGTTTGTTAAAGGAGGCATGTCGTGCGAAAGTTGTATGAGTTCGGAAGTATCTGGATGTTAGCGAATCGATCTTGAAGTCTAAAGTTGTTTAAAGGATGCATGTCTTGCCAAAGTTTTATGATTTATTTAGTATCTGGATGTTAGCTAATCGGTCTTGAAGGCTAAATGTTGTTTAATGAGATATGGCGTGCGAAAGTAGTATGATTTTGGAAGTATCTGGATGTTAGCGAATCGGTCTGTATGTCTAAAGTTCGTTAAAGAAGGCATGTCGTGCGAAAGGTGTATGATTTTGGAAGTATCTAGATTTAGGCGAATCGGTCTTGAAGTCTAAAGTTTGTTAAAGAAGGCATGTCGTGCGAAAGGTGCATTATTTTGGAAGTATCTAGATGTTAGCGAATCGGTCTGTAAGTCTAAAGTTTGTTAAAGAAGGCATGTATGCGAGAGTTGTATTATTTTGGTAGTATCAGGATGTTAGCGAATCGGTCTGTAAGTCTAAAGTTTGTTATAGGAGGCATGTTGTGCGAAAGTTTTATGATTTTGGAAGAATCTGGATGTAAGCGAATCGGTCTTGAAGTCTAAAGTGTGTTAAAGGAGGCATGTCTTTCGAAAGTTGTATGATTTCGGAAGTATCTGGATGTTAGCGAATCGATCTTGAAGTCTAAAGTTGTTTAAGGGAGGCATGTCTTGCGAAAGTTGTATGATTTATTAAGTATCTGGATGTTTGCGAATCGGTCCTGAAGCATAACATTTGTTAAAGGAGGCATGTCGTGCGAAAGTAGTATGATTTTGGAAGTGTCTGGATGTTAGCGAATCGTTCTTGAAGTCTAAAGTTTGTTAAAATAGGTCTGTTTTGCGAAGGTTGTATAATTTTGGAAGTATTTGGATGTTAGCTAATGGTCCCTGAAGTCAAAAGTGTGTTAAAAGACGCATGTCGTGCGAAAGGTGTATTAATTTGGAAGTATCTGTATGTAAGCGAATCGCACTTGAAGTCCAAAGTTTGTTAAAAGACGCATGTCGTGCGAAAGTTATATGATTTTGGAAGTATCTGGATGTTAGCGAATCGGTCTTGAAGTCTAAAGTTTGTTAAAAGAGCCATGTCGTGCGAAAGTTGTATGATTTTGGAAGTATCTGGATGTAAGCGAATCGGTCTTGAAGCATAAAGTTTGTTGAAGGAGGCATGTCGTGCGAAAGTAGTATGATTTTGAAAGTATCTGGATGTTAGCGAATCGATTTTGAAGTCTTAAGTTTGTTATAGGAGGCATGTCGTGCGAGAGTTGTATGGTTTTGGAAGTATGTGGGTGTTAGCGAATCGGTTTGTAAGTCTAAAGTTTGTTAAAGAAGGCATGTCGTGCGAAAGTTGTATTATTTTGGAAGTATCTAGATTTAAGCGAATCGGTCTTTAAGTCTAAAGTTTGTTAAAGGAGGCTTATCGTGCGAAAGTTTTATGATTTTGGTAGTATCTGGATGTTAGCGACTCAGTTTTGAAGTCTAAAGTTTGTTAAAGGAGACATGTCGTGCGAAAGTTGTATGATTTTGGTTATATCTGGATGTTAGCGAATAGGTCTGTAAGTCTAAAGTTTGTTAAAGAAGGCATGTCGTGCAGAAGGTGTATTATTTTGGAAGTATCTAGATGTAAGCGAATCAGTCTTGAAGTCTAAATTTTGTTTAAGGAGGCATGTCGTGCGAAAGTTTAATGATTTTGAAAGTATCTGGATGTTAGCGAATCGGTCCTGAAGTCTTACGTTTGTAAAAGGAGGCATGTCTTGCGAAAGTTGTATCATTTTGGAAGTATCTGGATGTTAGCGAATCGGTCTGTAAGTCTAAAGTTTCTTAAAGAAGGCATGTATGCGAAAGTTGTATTATTTTTGTAGTATCGAGATGTTAGCAGATCGGTCTGTAAGTCTAAAGTTTGTTATAGGAGGCATGTCATGCGAAAGTTGTATGATTTTTGAAGAATCTGGATGTAAGCGAATCGGTCTTGAAGTCTAAAGTGTGTTAAAAGAGGCATGTCTCGCGAAAGTTGTATGATTTCGGAAGTATCTGGATGTTAGCGAATCGGTCTTGAAGTCTAAAGTTGTTTAAAGGAGGCATGTCTTGCGAAAGTTGTATGATTTATAAAGTATCTGGGTGTTAGCGAATCGGTCTTGAAGCATAAAGTTTGTTAGAGGAGGCATGTCGTGCGAAAGTAGTATGATTTTGGAAGTATCTGGATGTTAGCGAATCGGTCTTGAAGTCTAAAGTTTGTAAAAGGAGGCCTGTCGTGCGAACGTTATATTATTCTGGAAGTATCTGGATGTTAGCTAATGGGTCCTTAAGTCCAAAGTTTGTTAAAAGAGGCATGTCTTGCGAAAGTTGTATGATTTTGGAAGTATCTGGATGTTAGCGAATCGGTCTTGAAGTCTAAAGTGTTTCATAAGAGGAATGGCTTGCGAAATTTTTATGATTTTTTAAGTATCTGGATGTTAGCGAATCGGTCTTTAAGTCTAAAATTGTTTAAAGGAGGCATGTCGTGCGAAAGTTGTATGATTTATTAAGTATCTGGATGTTAGCGAATCAGTCTGTAAGTTTAAAGTTTGTTTAAGGAGGCATGTCTTTCGAAAGTCGTATGATTTTGGAAATATCTGGATTTTTGCGAATCGGTCTGAAAGTCTAAATTTGTGAAAGGAGGCATGTTTTGCGAAAGTTGTATGATTTTGAAAGTATCTTGATGTAAGCGAATCGGTCTTGAAGTCTAAAGTGTGTTAAAGGAGGCATGTTATGCGAAAGTTGTATGATTTTGGAAGTATCTAGATGTTTGCAAATCGGTCTTGAAATGTAAAGTTTGTAAAAGGAGGCATGTCTTGCAAATGTTGTATGATTTATTAAGTATCTGGATGTTAGCGAATCGGTCTTGAAGCATAAAGTTTGTTAAAGGAAGCATATCTTGCGAAAGTTGTATGATTTAGGAAGTATCTGGATGTTAGCGAATCGTTCTTGAAGTCTAAAGTGTGTTAAAGGAGGCATGTCTTTCGAAAGTTTTGTAAAATAAGGAAAAGCATTCGTGCAGTGTAATTAACAGCTGAGAAATGAAAAATAAGTAAAATATAACGGAAATAATTTCCAGCAAATTCAAACAAATTTAATTTTCTGGCGACCACCATATCTTTAAATTTCTGAAACTTTTTGTTAGTGTAGATATTTCAAAATTCTTTTTCACCCTTTTACCGGTGACGGTTATTAAAGGAATAATGACGTGGACTGACAGCCTGGGTGTGCCAAGTTCGAATCTATTCGGTTCCATAAATGCACTTTCACTTAGGGATGTTGACAACTATGACGTGGTTCTTGTGGCAAAAATACCAACAACAGAATTAAGCCAGTCAAAAATGTTGTTTCATACAAATTTACTTCAGGTTTCTTGCCCCAATTCGTCAACCAATAACGGCGGTCGATATTTTTGTGCGGGGTCGCTAATTTCAGGTGTAAAATATAAAACAAAATCTGACTTACAACCGGGCTTAAGGATAGTAGTACTGTAAGCCTATTTTTTACTATATTTTAAGCCTGAAATTAGTTACCACCTCCAAAGAAAAATCGACCGACATCTTTGATTGACTTACGTTAGGCCAAGTTAAATTCATGGAACAAATTCTGAAATAACAAAACTTCCAGTTTCAGAATTTAAAACGATACATGTCGATAGAAAACTAATTTTTAATGCGTTTGATGACTGTTATTTGTTTGTATATTGTCTTTTTACCAAAATCCCTGCTGAGCTAAGCATACATGATTGCGCAAAAACGAATAGAATGAAAATACATTTTAAAAATTAAAGAAAATACGAATTTCTAAATGTGAAAAGTGCATGAAAATCTTACTGCAATTTAGCAGCCATGTTTTTTTCAAAAAATTTTTTTATTTGTGTTCGGAAATTGTTTTTTTTTTCTTAGCAATTCCGTTGATCCGGAATAAAAAAAATGTGTATCTCCGCGGTATTGTTAAAGCAAATAATAGATGAATGAAAAGAAAAAAGAAACCTAAATAAGTAGCCTTTTTCTATTGCGAAACATGGAAAGGAATGAACTTTTGTCACATAGATCATATAATTAGAGAATGTCTAAGGAATTGCAAACAGGAAGAAATGAATACTTTAAAGTGTGAATATTGTAAGAGATTTTGTGTACACACTGAAGACTGCTCCATGTTTGTTAACACCATTGCGATATGGATGTATTCCGTGAATCTGAAATGTAGAATAAATATTTGGAATAGACAATCAGAAAGCCCGGAAGAAAGAACGAGTACTTTAAGGTAGCGCCCTGTATTAATATTTAAACTGTAGTGTACATTTTTGACAATAGCAAGAAGGAAAAACTTAAATAGTAACGATGATGAATCTTAAAAGTGAACCTATTAAGAACAGTTCCCGGTGAACTGTGTGACAGTGGGAGTAGATGCTAACGCCAGAGTGAAAATATCTGCGAACTCCTGTGTTGATGACTGTGTAAGAAAAAGCTGTAACCCGGGAAAATGTATAAAATTGAAACAACGAAAACACGGAAATGATCTTGACCTAAGTAGCTGGCGAAACATATTAGCAGATAGGGGTTTTAGTACAAGAGCTATACTTTTTTACTATTGATATTTTAATGACATAAACAATGGATTGCATGAACAGTAGTGGGTATTTTCTGATAAGATTTTTTAAAAGAATCTGAACTTACTGAAAGTTTTAGTGTAACGAAATTATCTTGGGGTAATCGAAAAGTAGGATCGTTAATAAAATCACAACGTAGATGATAACGTGATGAAGGCCAGAGGTGTGGGTTGGCGTCACGTTTGGATTACGACTGTTAATTGAGATAATTGCCAGATTGAGACTAAAATTGAAATCGTAAGTATTATTTTATTTTTATTGTGTACTATGCCGACTGAGAAATGTATTGAAGACAATTTAAAATTTACGTACACGATCGAATTAAAATCAAGAAAAACATCGAAGAGAGTAAAGGGTTGAAGTGAGCGGATAGTGTTGTCTTTTGCTCATGCAGTTATGTCTGTATCGGTAAAGTAAAGTATGCTAAAATGACTGCTGGCATTCTAGTTCTATTGAATTGTAAGCTATATATCAAAATTCTTTCTTGTTTCAGTTTTTTTTTTTTTGCTGTAACACCTTTCACGTTTTCAGACCAGTAAAGCACACAGAAACAACGTGTCAATATGAGGTGCAAAAATTTGCGAAAATATATTAAGTAGTCATCGAAACATATACAAAATATGATAAGAGCAATGCATCTTCATTCTCCCCCTGTATCGGTCTGTCTATAACTGTCTGTCTGTCTGTCTGCTGTGTCTTTCTCTGTCTGTCTATGTCTTTCTGCGATCATCTCGTTCAGCCCGTGTATCTCTGTGTGTCTCTCTCTGCCCGTGTCTCTCTCTGTGTGTGTGTGTGGGGGGGTCTCTCTCTGTCTGTGTTTCTCTTTATCTGTCTGTGTCTCTCTGTGCCTTCCTCTGTCTGGCTGTGCCTGTCTGGGCATATGTCTGTCTCTCTGTATTTCTGTCCGTCTGTCTGTCTCTCTCTCTGTCTCTCTATGTCTCTCTATGTCTATCTATGCCCTTCTATGTCTCTCTATGTCTGTCTGTGTCCTACTTAGTGTCTTTGTCTCTCCGTGTCTCACTCCCTCTCTCTCTCTCTTTCTGTCTGTGTTTGTCCGTGTCTGTCTGTTTCTCTCTGCCCGCTGTGTCAATCTGTGTGTATTTCTGCCTGTCTGTTTCTCTGTGTATCTCTCTCTGTCCTTGCCCCTCTGTGTCTGTCTCTCTCTGTCCGTGTGTATCTGCGTCTCTATCTGTGTATGTGGCGCTTTGTGTCCTGTCTGTATGTCTGTCTGTCTGTTTTTATATATGTATGTCTGTCTGTGTTACTCTCTGTCTGTGTCTCTGTCTCTATGTTTCTGTCCCTCTTTGTCTCTATGTATGTATGCCTTTCCCTGTATATGTCTCTCTCTCTCTCTCTCTCTGGGTGTTTCCCTGCGTGTGGCTCTTCCTCTGCCTGTATTTTACCCTCTATCTATATGTCTGTCTGTGTCTTTCTATGGCTCTCTTTGTTTTTTTGTGTCTCTGTTTTTGTCTCTCTCTATCTGTCTCTGTGTTTTCTCTGTCTCTCTGTATGTATCTTTCTGTCTGTCTCTCTCTGCCTGTGTCTCTCTATGTCTGTCTGTGTCTCTCTGTCTATCTCTCTGTCTCTCTGTGCCTATCTGTGTCTCTCTGCGTCTCTCTCGGACTCTCTGTGAGTATCTATGTTACTCTGTGTCTGCTTGTATCCCTATGTGCCTGTGTGTATGTGACTCTGTGTGTATATGTCTCTGTCTGTTTGTGCCCCTGTTTCTCTCTCTATCTGGGTGTCTCCTTGTGTGCCTCTCTCTGTATCTGTGCCCCTCTCTGTTTCTACGTGTCTTTCTGTACCTCTCTGTGTCTCTCTGTCTGTTTGTGTCTCTCTTTCTGTCTGTGTCTCTGCCTGTGTCTGTATGTGTCCCTGTGTGTATGCCTGTGTCTCTACGTTTCTGTGTGTGTGTCTCTCTCTCTCTCTCTGTGTCTCTCTCTGTATTCTCTGTCTGTCTGTCTGTATGTATGTATGTCTGTGCTTCTTATTCATTTGTCTGTCTGTGTCTCTATGGTTTTATTTATCTCTGTCTGTGTATCTCTGTGTCTTTGTATGTGCCCCTCAGTGTCTTGGTGTGGTTGTGTCTCTCTATGCGTGTGTCTGTGTTAGTCTGTGTCCTCTGTTTCTGTATGTGTATCTCTGTGTATCTCTGTGTGTCTATCTCTGTCTGTATGTGCCCCTCTGTATGTCTATGGGTCTCTCTCTGTATGTGTCTCTGTGTGTGGTTTTCCCTGTCCGTGTCTGTGTGTGTCTGTGTCTGTTAGTCTGTGTCTATCTTTCTGTCTGTCTGTGTATATTTCTATTTGTCTGTGTCTCTTTTTGTCTGTCTTTGTCTATATGTGTATCTCTCGTGCTGTTTGTGTCTTTGTGTCTGTATGTTTGTGTGATTCTCTCTCTATCAATACATATTATGTCTGTCTGTTTGTCTGTCTGACTGGCTTTCTATCCATTTCTCTATTTGTCTCTCTCAACCCGCATTCAGTACAGCATCTATGACCATACCCCTAATATACTAATCCAACAACTCTATAAGTGTTATCCAACTCTTTCTGCATTACAGTAAACGTATGGCGCCGGACTAACACTTTTCTACATATAATTCGAAGCGTATTAAAGAGTTATATAAAAGTGAGGTAATTAGGAAATTATTAAATACCATAACGGTATAAAAAATGTTTCGTTAGTTCTTCGTGTCTAAGAATATTATTACAGGTTGAGTCTCGCTATTTTGTTTTGATCATTCTTTATCTATCGGTTTTGTAAAATAAATTCTCTAATACACACCATAAAAATATATCTAGAGTTTGACATGTAGTGCGGAGATAATTTACCTTGACCTCAATCGAAATCAAGTAACCGAATTTAGAAATTCATAAAATACAACAAAAAATACGAACTCCTGCCTTTTGCGCAAATATCATTGAATATATATTTGTTTTATTTCAGATGTTTTAAAGTTTTATTTGAATCTCCAATCATCCAATCAACGTCTTTACGGGAGAGAGGAAATGGCGCGTTTTTTTTTCGACATCTTTTTTTCACCCTTGATTCGTGTTTATGTTGGAATTCGTTTTAATGGCAGCTAACAGTTTTCATCGTCGCTGGAAGGTCGCTCTTTAGGCTGTTTTCTTGTTCAGTGATTATCTAAAAAAATATCTTAAAATTATAGAAGAAAAAAATATAATTTTTATTTTTAAAGTAGTATAAATAGAGTAAAAAGATGTAAATAAAAAAAAATGTATCAGTTTTTTAAAAGAGTTTTGAAATTTTGAGAATATTTTCCAAATTCTAAAATAGAGAAAAGTTTCGCCATTTATTTAATGAATATTAATAATTTGTCATCTTTATGGACATTTTAATAAATATTTATTATTTTTAACATTTATCAGATATTTACTATACTATACAACTCGCTCTCTCCCAAAACGTCGGAGGTAATTGTTTAGGGATGCGCAATGACAACATAACAGATACACCATTATCCCCGAAAAAAGATTGAGATGATGCATTAGAGGATCGTATCATTACAACAGAACACATAATAGACTATGCAAACACCCTGAACTGAGAATTGAAAAATAGTTATAGTATAGTTTCGGTTTCAGACAGAGATATACACAATCTAAATAATTAATAAATTATTCACAGTGCTCTATTGATCTGGAATGTAATACTCTTAACGGTTCAGTAGCTGTAACCTTCAACCTTCTCCAGGCGCAATATGTCTGACTAAAAAATGATTGTAAAACTCGGGAATTTATACGGAATTTCGGACTGAACACTACCGTATATATTTCCGCGTTAGACATAACGATTCCCGAGTTCGACAAGACGCATGTCACAAAAATCAGAGATTTACATCGGCTAAAACATATTGAGAATAACACCCGAGATGAGACCAATAGTGTGAATAATACAAATTATCTACAATTATTAATAATATTCCGAATGATTGTTAATTGTTTCTTTCGACCAATAAACGTTGGACGGTTTATTTTATCAGGTTGGAACAAATGTTCTGTTCTATTTTTAAGATCAAAACTAGAAATATACACAATATCAGATGTAGTTAATCATTAATATAGTCATTATTCCTTTGTGTAACCCTTTCCCTTTAGCTACCGATTTTCCCCATCAACCACTCAATATCGTCGCTAAAGGACCTTGATAAAGTAATGGACTGCCCATTCAAACTAACATGTCACTGTATCGAGATGGTGAGCAACGCTAGGCGCGTTGTCTACTTGATCCGGCGATCCTTTCTATGCCAAACAGCATACACTGTCCGTCTTTTATGCATTCCGTTAGTACTGCCCCCATATCCAAGCAACACATCTTTAAATTCAAAAAAATAGTGTACCCATAGAGCGTGCATGTACAACGGTTGGAAACCATAATTGTGACGGGATTCTCCACACTTACATACAAAGAAAAGCATCAAATATCAAAGTAAATCCATCGAACCATGCAGAAAAGCCCCCCCTCTCGCATTAACACCAGCAGGACAGCAATACAAGACCTACACGTACGTTTCGTCAACACAATAGAGAACGTCCTCAAAGATTGCCTTGCTAGAAATGCTGAAGGGAAGTGAGTTCAAATCTGTGACGCAATCAACAACTCCGCTGTGTCCACCTCTGGCAGGACAGAGAGAGAGAGAAAAACCCCGGGTTGGTTCGAAGGAGGCATTGCTGGATCTAATTCAGCAATCAATGCCAAAAGAATAGCTTCTGTTAATTATGAGGAAAATCCTTCTAAGAAGACAGTTGCTGCATTCAGGAACAACAGCAACGGCACTCAACGGATAGCTAGGCACTGTTTCAATGACTATTGACTAAAAGTATGTAAAAGGTGTCCATCTCTCTGCTGACTGCGAGGACATTCGCGGCATGTGCGATAGCTTGAAAAAGGCCCTTCGCCCAAGCATAAACAAGATTGTACCCTAATCTAAACTGCCGGTGATATAATATAAGACCGCAGCAGGCAGATTGAGATGGACTGTGCACTACAATGAACTTTACTCGGTAGAAACCGTTGTGACGGACTCAGCCGTCGAGAGAACCAGCAGCCTACCTGTTAAAGAGGGTAAAGACATTCCCCCCCTCTGTAGCACAACTGAACAAGACTATCGACTCTCTTACCCGCGACAAAGCTTCAGAAAAAGATGGCATCTCCGATGAAAACCTCAAGGTGGTAGGAAAGACAGCCTAGTCTCACCACGTGCACCAGTTGCTGCAGCAATGCGGGGGAAAAGGAAGTGGGCAAGGAGAAACGTCACGCAAGCATCATAACTAACACTGTACAAGAATAAAGGTGACCGCAGCGACTGCAACAACTAACATGTAATGTTCCTGCTCGGTTTTGTTGAGATAGTATTCGCCCGTGTCTTCCTCAACAGGCTTAATTGGTTGCAGATTGTGTATACCCCGAGACACAGTGTGGGTTTAGAGCAGGAAGGTCAACCATCGATATATTCTTCTCCCTACAGCAGCTCCAGGAAAAAGACAACGAACAGAGACTACAGCTGTGCATCGCCTTCATCGATATAATTAAGACTTTTGACCTTGTCAGCAGAAAGAGACATTTCACTTTGCTGCAGTGGATCGGATGTCCCCCGCCCCAGGATCCTAAGAATTATCACAACTTTTCATGAGATCATGCAGGGCATTGTACAGTACGGTGGCTCTTCCTCGGACTCTTTTCAAATCAAGAGCTTGGTGAAAAAAGTGTGTACTCGACATGACACTTTTTGCTGTTGTCCTACGCCTTCAACAAGTCGGAGAATAGAGCGTACTTTATTCACAAAAGTGGTGGAAGCCTCTTCAACCTTGCCCGCCTTCGAACTAAGACTAAAGTGTGGAAGGTACTTATACGTGAGATGCTCTACGCCGATTATGCAACATAACGGCACACTAAAAAAGCATTGTTTCGAAGACAGTTTGACATGACCATCAGCCTAAAACAGACTAACATCGTCAGTCAAGATATAAGCAGTACCCCAAACATCCCCATTTGCGATAACACCCTTGAGGATGATAATGACTGAACATACCTCGGCCACACAATCTTCAGCAATCTCTCCCTGGACGCAGAACTCCGCAAACGTATCGACAAGGCAGCAAAAGTCATGACTCGCTTGACTAAAATAGTCTCGAACAATTAGATGCTGCCCACCAATACCAAGATGAAGGTGTACCACTTTCCACCTGCGAAACCTCAGGGGAATTCTAGGAATCACTTGGAAAGATCATCTCTAAAACAAGGGCGCCCTTGATCAGGCGGGCATGCGAAGCATATTTCTTCTGCTCACCCAACGACGACTTTGGTGGCTTTTCCATAGCAGGCTAATTGACGATGGGAGAATCCTAAATGATATTCCTTATGGCGAGATCGCAACGTCTCCGGACTTCCAGAGGCAAGATCTGAGGGCAGGTGGCATCAGCCTAACAGGCTGGGAGTCCTTGACTGAAGATCGCAGCCGCTGGAGAAAAGCTGTAAAGGCATGCTGAAAGATGAGTGAGGAGAGAAGAGACCAGTCGTGAAAGGAGTGAAAAGAGCACATACGGCACAGGCCTGCAAAACCGGTCTCCCAATCAGACACAACCTGCATCTGAAGCAACTGCAATAGAGCCTGCAAATCCAGGATTAGGTTGCATAATCACAGCAGACGCTGTAATTCAGCAACACACTAATCTGAGGCGCAAAACTTCATTATCTCATGAGATAGACGAATGCCAACCAATTCATATAATTTAGGTGTGGTTTATTTTCTCTTAGTATTCTAATATAGAGAATATTAAACAAAATAGCGATTGAAAACAATTCATAGTATAGAAACTATTGAAGTTGTTATTTTACCCATGGTAGTGGGGAATGATTGCATTAATAACATTGAAAATATTTTTCGTACTAATATATCTTTACTGCTAAATATCAAAAGCCAATCGATGATAAGGATTAAGTAAATAGGATGAGATTCAGTTCAGAGATTTAGTTCAGAGATGAAGGAGCTCATGAGAAGATTGAGAATGATTGTCAGTTCAGAGATGAAGGACCTCATGAAAAGATTGAGAATGATGGCCAGTTCCAAGATGAAGGACCCCAGGAGAAGATTGAGAATTATTGTCAGTTCAGAGATGAAGGATCTTATGAGAAGATTGAGAATGATTGTCAGTTCAGAGATGAAGGGCCTTATGAGAAGATTGAGAATGATAGTAAGTTCAAAGATGAAGGACCTTATGAGAAGATTGAGAATGATTGTCAGTTCAGTGATGAAGGACCTCATCAGAAGATTAGGAATGATTGTCAGTTCAGAGATGAAGGACCTCATGAGAAGATTGAGAATGATTGCCAGTTCATAGATGAAGGACTTTATGAGAATATTGAGAATGATTGTCAGTTCAGAGATGAAGGACCTCATGAGAAGATTGAGTATGATTGTCAGTTCAGAGATGAAGGACCTCATGAAAAGATTGAGAATGATTGTCAGTTCAGAGATTAAGGACCTCAGGAGAAGATTGAGAATTATTGTCAGTTCAGAGATGAAGGACCTCATGAGAAGATTGAGAATGATTGTCAGTTCATAGATGAAGGGCCTTATGAGAAGATTGAGAATGATTGATGTGATAGATCAATTTCGAATAGTTTGAGAACGGGTCATAACAAGAATCTGCGTTTTCCTGCGAAGAAACCGTTTTATAGTAATGTGGTTTACATGGAGGAAACCACTGCGAAGAAGATGCAAGGCACAGGGAGGAACAGCAGAATAGTTTTATCTCCGTTCTGACAACACAATAAGTGTTTACTTTGAATGTCTTACAATGACGAACATCAGCAACCCGAAATGATATCCACCTCTGCATAAAATGATATGTTATGTTGATCTAATTGAATATAATTAATCGTTTTCAATAGTTATTAAGTTTGATATCCGGAAAATCAAGCAATCTAGTGGGGGATGATCTCTTTTCTTTCCGGCAGCATTTTTCTCAAAGAAGAGAAATTATAAGTCATTCTCTACCCCAACGTTATTTCCATGGTAGGTGTTCGATTAAACTCCAATATCTGGTTCCACGCGTGCGAAACATTCACAGAAGGAGCTCGTCCACCTACAAACACATAAAATAATTTTCTCTGTCTCTCTCTGTCTCTTCCTGTCTCTCTCCCTCTGTATGTCTGTCTCTCTCTCTTTCTCTGTGCCTAAAATTAAACGTAACTTCTATGAACAAAGTGTATTTACTAGAACATGCCACTTGTGGAACAGAGTAGCATGAGACTGTTTCCCAACTGATTACAATACTTTCGTTTTCCAAGTCAAATGTTAAATAATTGTTTAAGCATCATCTTTGAGAATCGAATTCTGCCCATTCTTGTCATCGTTTCTAAACCTCTCACATTGTTGTGCATCGGAAAGCTTATACTCTTTTTAACCTATCATCCTCACGTGGATTCCAAGCCTTGATAAGCAGCGACCCATTAGTAAAATACATGTAACAAACCGAACTGATCGTAAACACTAGAAAAATAATATAGGACAAATACTAAATACACCTAACCCAATACACAAACAACAAAACAAATGTAATAACAATGAAACCAAAATATTCGATCGCCTTCGGTGACATTTATAGTGTTTTTTCTGTTTTAGTTTTCAGGATGTTTTCTTATTTGTGGAGAAAGTGCACATTCCTGGTGAATATTCGAATGCTATTGTCAACCGCTTCGATTAAAATATTCGAAAGTCGTTTCTAAAATTCTCTTAACTGTCGACACCATTCTTTTAGTGTGTAAGTTCTTTGGTCGGCTTCAGGTTTCCAGGCATTTCTCGAGCAGGTGCGAAACAAGCCTCGGAACATGACACCATCAGACCGAAACAAATAATCCCTCTTTTAACTCAACACCTTATCTTTTTTAATCTTTTCAACATTAAGTGAAACGTAAAACTACAACGCAGTCAACAGCTGCGTATATATACATATATATATATATATATATATATATATATATATAGAGAGAGAGAGAGAGAGATAGACATATATATATATATATGTGTGTGTGTGTGTGTGTGTGTTTGTGTGTATGTATATTACTGTTTTATGTATATAGATATATAATATTATAAGGTGATATAATATATTGTGCATATATTTTCAGCATTTTCTCAATACGTGAGTAGGGCTTAGTAGAAATAAGATGATAATGCATCTATGGCAAGTTAGCTAAAAAGAGGCGTCCATGTTTAATTCTCACAGGTAATTATCAGGCTCATGTTCTGCGGTATTGAGGCAACCTGGGCGTTCAGCATCATTTTTTTATGTGCGACCGCGTTTAAAGTCACCATTCCACCTCTTAACGGTTGTGTCTTGGCGAAAGAATGCAATTGGTTTGCTTTAACAGTAATTTCCCATCAGAAACCAATGTTTTATCAACACAGAAAATTCAAGAATTTTCTATTGTTTTGAAAATTTGTAAAAGTAGCTTTATTTATTAGAAGGCTATCACAATGCAAGAAATGGAAATATGTCGGTGTTGAGAAGTAAGACAACAACAAGTGATTTTATTTCATATGCTTTTCAAAAAAATATTTTAATAATTGTTTTCCTATAAAGAAAATCTTACTTGATTAGGCAAGACTTCAATACTGTAAGATATATATATATATATATATATATATATATATATATATATATATATATATATATATATATATATATATATATATATATATTACAGTGTTGAAGTCTTGCCTAATCAAGTAAAATCCTCTATATAGGAAAAAAATTATTAAAATTTTTTTTTTAAATATATATATATATATATATATATATATATGCAGACATATTAAAAATCACTCAATTAGTCTGTTTAATTATACCTTTTTTATTTTCTTTATTTTTCTGATGATCTTTTTTGTATTAAAATATTAAAAAAATAATGAATGGCCTATAAATATCACGAACGTATTCGACGATTTTCGCCGAATCATTCTTATGTGTCAAAGGCAAATGAACAAAAAAAAAGATATGGAGAAAGAAGAGAATTTTTAAAAAGACGATGGGGAAACGCGCAGAGAACGTTTTCACATTGTTCCAGGAAATAAATAGTTTTACACATAAAAATAAACCAGCTTCAATTCTATTTTTTTTAATCACAAGAGCGAGTGTTCCTATCGCTGCAAAATAGCTATTGTTAAAAATCTATTAAACCGTGCCAAATTAATCTCTCCCTTTAAACAAATACTATTCATTGAATTAAGAAATATAAAAAGTACTTATTAAGTACGGATTCTCTAAATATATATCGTAGATGAGAAAATAAAATTAATGATTAGAAATTAAAGAAACACAACGCCAAATAATAATATACACCATCACAACACAAACTATGTAATCATATACTACTGTAATCAAATGTAACCTTTTTGAGAAGTAAAACATGAAAAATATTGTACACAGATCATTATCCCAAATTGTTATTATTATATTCATACTAAAAGAAGGCTCTTTATTTACAAGACATTTAAAACCCAAAATCTTATAGTAAAAATAACTCTTCCAAAACCCCCCAACACACTAGAAAGAACCAATGTTATTTATAACTTTAAATGCCCTTTGGGAGAATGTAACTCTTATAATAATAATAATAATAATAATAATAATAATAATAATAATAATAATAATAATAATAATAATAATAATAATAATAACATTAATAATAACAATAATAATAATAATAATAATAACATTAATAATAATAATAATAATAATAACAATAATAATAATGTAACGATACACGTTTACATTCAATTTACATCATTTTACTCTATACGTTTCGTAACCACAGTCTTAAATCTTCACGTATCAATTTACGGCCCTTCAGGCCTTTTTAAAACCACGAATCTGTTCACGGCATCTCAGGCCTTTTTCAATTACGGCCTCTGTTCATTTATACGTACGATAACTGTTTACAGATCTTACTTTTCAAATAACGAATCTTCCATTGCGACACGTCTCTTAACGCTCTCGGCATCAAATAACATAATGTTCACATATAACTTTTATAAATCTTATTCCACATATAAAAACGTACTGTTCACAATCTCGAAAGAGTTCTTTTACCATTTATAAACGCTTCAGTTCAACTTACATCAAATCACGGAAAGTTCATTATACATTTCTTAAAGTTCCTAAAAAGTTCTCAAATAAATCTCAAGGTTTGCCTTATCTTCTGTTCTCTTCTTTGGCCTGTGATTCGTCTGGTCTTCGCTGGCTGTGTCGTCTTGATCGAAGGAAGAGGTCTGTCTCAGACAGAATGAATACACGAGACACGAATTTTTTTGAAGGGAAATTTCACACAATTTTCTTTATTCTCACACGTTTCTTATCTCTTACTTCGCTTGCTGTCAGGGGGATTCCGGTTTCGACTCTCTCCTACTTCGGCTATCTTCTGGTTCCTTTCGGGATATCTTCTGCCCTCCCAGAACGGGGCCTTACCAGTTTGCCGGCTACATGCTCGCACCCGGTCTGAACGGTATCGCCTCTAAGCTCAGACTGATTCTAAAAAGCTAAGTTCTTGTTTTCCGTGGTGACGCAATCATCATTCCCACGCACGAGATGGGGACAAAAACGACTCACTCTGATCTCTGACTCAAAGGTCACGTCAGGTGTCTAAATTTATTATGACTATTCTTGGATCAAACTCTTCTCTGACTCACTTCTGAGTCCAGAAACAAAACCTATTTTTCAATAACAAAATTAGCTATTTGATACTAGTTAACCTACTGTGCCTTGCATAATGGGGCCCTGCGGTATTGTAACAATAACAATAATAGTAATAATAATAGTAGTAATAATAATAATAATAGTAGTAGTAGTAGTAGTAGTAGTATTAGTAGTAATAATAATAATAGTAATAATAATAATAATAATAGTAGTAGTAGTAGTAGTAATAATAATAATAATAATAATAATAATAATAATATTAACAATAACAATAACAACAATAACAATAACAATAATAATAATAATAATAATAATAATAATAATAATAATAATAATAATGATAATAATAATAATAATAATGACGATGATGATGACGTTTTCGTTCCAAACGATCACTATTGTCTATTCCGATAGAAATTTAATTCATACAATACAAAAAATAAATGACTACTCATTTAAATGATAAATTTTCATTTCAGAAATCACTGTTGACTATTTTGAGAAATTTTTCATTCATACAATAAAAAAATCACTAACTTTTCATTAATGTGATAAATTTTCGTTTTAAAAATCACTGTTGACTATTTTGTAGTTTTTTTTTTTATTTCATACAATAAAAAAAATCAATGACTATTCATTAACATGATAAATTTTCGTTTTAAAAATCACCGTTGACTATTTTGAGTTTTTTCATTTCATACAATAAAAAAAATCAATTACTATTCATTAACATGATAAATTTTCGTTTTAAAAATCACTGTTGACTATTTTGAGTTTTTTCATTTCATACAATAAAAAAAAATCAATGACTATTCATTAACATGATAAATTTTCGTTTTAAAAATCACCGTTGACTATTTTGAGTTTTTTCATTTCATACAATAAAAAGAAAGTCAATGACATGATACATTTTCGTTTTAAAAATCACTGTTGACTATTTTGAGAAAGTTTTAATTCATACAAAGTTACTTAATAAAATAAAATTACAATTGTTTAAATCGATTAACTTCTTTGGGATAAATTTTCTCAACGTTAAATACTTTGAGAAAAGTAACAACACATAAACAAACCGATTAGTCCCCCCCCCCTTCTACCGTGTTGACAAATGTTTCACATAAAAAATGTGTTTTAGTAGAATGGGATCGAACACCAAAAACTGTAACATCGTAACCACTACCCCACTGATAGGGAATATAATACTAATATGAACATTAATATAGTTAAAGGAAGCCTGTTCGATATAAAATGAAAGCAATGTATTTTGATTTCACCAGAAATTTTATTTTTATTTTTTGATAAACACCTGCTCTGTCTGTGATAAGGGGCCCTTGGAAAATTAAAGAGGCCTACAAAGCCCCATTAAAATAACCCCCCTCCCCCTGTTATCTTTGTATAGAAATTCCATTTTCTTTGGCTGAAAAGAAAAATGGAAAATGAGCACCGCTGAAACACACAAATATAATTAATGTAGCCTGCAGAGCATTACAAATTGTATTCGGATGGGGGGGGGGCAATAAAATTACGATTATATGCTTATTTTTAATGATGAAGACTATTCTCTATTTTTTTAAATGACTGCGATTGAGTCACATGAGTCAAATGCGTAGCGGCGGGGTGTGGCGGGATTAATAGGTTGATGTGAAACAAATGCCTGGCGCCGTGTGGCGGATCTATTTTTAAAAGTAACAAAATGCAAATAAACCGAAAAGAAAAACATTGTATTTGGGAGGGGGGACAATAAAACACGGAAAAATACAATATATTTAATCGAGAGCAGACTTAGGAATGTGCGGAAAATTCATCAACGTGAATTCTACTATTTCGAAAAGTAAAAAAAAATAAAACTAAACCAATAAAAAAAAACAAGTATGGGGGGGATAAAATGACGATTATATGCTTATTTTTAATAATAAAGACTATTCTCAATTTTTTATGTGCCTGCGATTGAGTCACGTGAGCCAAATACCAATGGCAACCGGGAAAAGTGCTGCCCGTTTTATGTTACGATTCACATTCTGGCGTAAGAGGGTGGCATAACAATAAGTAAAAAAAAAAATTTCTTAGAACATTACATGAAGACAATCCTCTTTAATTTTAATTGCTTGCTATTTATCGTTTAATTTGAGTCGGGTAAACCAAATCCTTGATTGTGCTTGGTGGCAGTAAGTTGCGACGACAAAAACTGCTGCCCTTATATTAAATACATTTTCTTCGTTTTTTAACATACACTAATTGACATTAATTTAGACTTAGATTTACCGTGATAGAATTTAGTTTCGATATGCGTGGCCCACTTTCTTTCATTTTATTTTTTTCCAGTGATTCATTTTCACGCTCTCATTAATCATCTTTTAGATCACAATTCTTTCCAGGCAAAAAACAAGAGAAACATGCCTCCCAAAAAATCTTCTATTGGTCGTACTACAAGACCAACTGCCCAAGAGAAGTCTACAAACGGAAATTCATGATCAGTCTCAAGAAGAACGTTTGGATAATTCCTTCCATGAAACTGAAAGTCAAGCTTTGGAGCTACAGGAATTTGCCGCAGAGACATCTGAGGTGGAACAGCCGAGGCATACTGAGACAAATCAAAATTTACATACTATGGCACAACACAGAAATGCCAGATTTGAAGCCATGCAGATACATACATCAGTTAGTACGGTTCCTCAAGTAAGTTTCTGGTGGCATGAAGGCCGCAATTATGATGTTGCGCGTAATTATCACCTACGCAGAGACATTCAAATAGGTACAATGAATAACGGAAAAACGTGTACGAAATGTAACGCTAAAAAATGGATTAGCGAGTCAGCAGGTATGTGCTGTTCTGCTGGCTAAGTTATTATTCAAGATTTAGGTACACCGGAGTTATAACCAGTGCTTCAGTATGACAAGCTTTGGCGCTGAACAAATACGCGAAAAGGGCTATATGCCTACATTTAAAGTTTGTGGACAGATTTGTCCTAGAGTTGGTTCCTTGCTTCCCATCAAAGGGGAATTTCCGCAGTTTCTACATATATATTTTCTGGGTGATGAACAGCAAGAAGCAGCGATTAGATGTAACACTTTCTCAAACACTTAATTTGATATTGTTCTTGCATTGCAAAACTCCTACAGGAGAACAGGTACGATGTTTCAATGCTCCCGAGGCACGTGAAGTTGCTGTTCTAATAGTGGGTCAGCAGTTTCATCATCGGGACATCATTTCAGCATCTCTGAAACAAATCGGGCATATGATGCTTTACAGTACCCGATTATTCATTGGACAGGTCAAGAAGGGTATCATTTCACTGTTTGGAAAACAAATCCTCACACCACTCAGTTAGTAGTAGGAAAAAATATTTCTTGTAATCATTTCTATGAATATAGGATTATGGTCCGTGACGGAAGTTTTAACATGCTGCTTAAATGTAGGAAGCTATTCCAACAGTACATAGTTGATATGTATGCCAAAATAGAGCATGAAAGGCTTACTTACATTAAGACGCATAAAAAGGAGTTAAGAGTTGCTGATTACATTCACTTGAGGGACTTACAAAGTATTGATGTCAATACTAGAAAATGTTGGCCAACTGACAATCCTACCAGCAACATTTACTGGGGGACCTGGCTATATTCAGGAACGCATGCAAGATGCGATGGTCTATGTGAGAATATATAGAACTGCGGATTCTTTTATAACTTTTACCTGCAATCCGAAGTGGCCTGAGATTGTGAATGAACTCCTTCCGAATCAACAACCACATGATCGTCATGGCCTCATAGCAAGAGTTTTCCATCTAAAGCTAGGTATCCTTATCCAACTCCTAACGAAACGAAACATTTTCGGAATTGTCATAGCATACATGTACACTGTTGAGTGGCAGAAAAGAGGATTGCCACATGCTCATTGTCTGGTTTGGCTTCAAGAAAAATTGAGATCCTCTGACATAGATTCAGTCATCAGTGCGGAAATTCCAGATCCAGTGGCAGATCCGGTTTTACATGATATCATTAGGCACCATATGATTCATGGACCATGTGAAAACATAAACAGATGCTCACTCTGTCTCAAAGATGGACACTGCAGTAAGAGATATCCCAGACAATTCTTGAGTGAAACTCAATCGGATACAAATGGCTACCCACAATATCGACGACTATCTCCTTTAGCTGGAGGTTTTGAGACGACAGTTACCCTACCTGGCAACATAACAGTTCCTGTAGATAATCGATGGGTTGTACCACATAATAAAGTGCTTTGTAATATTTTTGATGCACATATCAATGTTGAATATTTCAACAGCGTGAAATCAATAAAATACATTTGTAAATATGTAAATAAAGATAGTGATCAAGATATCTTCACAATTAAAAGTAATGCTCATGAGGAAGTTAAAAGATACGAAACGGGACGTTACATATCAACCAATGAAGCCATTTGGAGAATACTTAACTTTCACATACATGTACATCCTCCCCCAATTATTCACCTATCAGTTCATCTAGAAAATGGATAGCGTATATACTTTACTGAAAGTACTGCAGCAGATAGAGTTGCAACCCCACCTTCTACCACTCTAACAGCTTTCTTCAAATTGTGTTAAACATATTATTTTGCACTTTTGTACTCGGAAGTTCATTATTATAATACCTGGGACACTAAAACTAAGGTCTTCAAGCGACGATTACAGGGTAAGCCAGTTCCAGGCTATCCGTGCGCTAAAAGAACAGAAGTTTTGGGCATCGTATACACCATGCATCAAAATCAATTTGACTGCTTCTATTTTAGACTGCTTCTACACAATATTAGAGCTCCACATAGCTTTTAATGACCTAAAAACGATCAATGGTCAAGTTATGACTACATTCAGGGATGCATGTTATGCACATGGACTAATTGAGGATGATAACCACTGGGATGCTACATTACAGGAAGCATCTATATCTGAATCTGCAGACAATTTGAGACATTTCTTTGCCATCATGTTAACATAATGTGCAGTATCTCATCCACAACGACTTTGGGATGCACACAAAGAATCATTTAGTGAAGATTTCCTTCTTAGGAAACACAATCAACAGCCTGAAGATGATATAAGATTTTCAGACGACATCTTCAGTATGGCTTTAGTTCATATCGAATACATGACTTATAAGATGAATGGTAAAACACTGACAAAATTGGGTCTTACCTCACCTAATAGATCTAATACACATCCGGTCATTACTGCATGGATGCGTGAAATTAGTTATCAACCTCATGAGCAAGCATCAATTGTTCGAGATGGTATCGCACAACAAAATAATGAGTAAATTCATATTTTTCGTAATGTAGTTAATACTGTAGAAGATCAGCAAGGTAGCCTTATATTCCTTGATGCACCCGGAGGTACAGGAAAAGCATTTGTTAATTCTTGCTAAAGTTAGGTCAGAAGGCAAAACAGCTGTGCCAGTGGCATAATCGGGCATTGCAGCCACTCTTCTTCCTGGTGGTAGGACAGTTCACTCCACATTTAAGTTGCCATTATCCTTAACAAAAGATGCTGATCCAATTTGTCAAATAGAAAGAGGATCAGATTCAGCTAAAGTTATACAGAATTGTTCCGTGATCGTATGGGATGCATGTACAATGGCACATAAACAAGCGTTTGAGGCTCTAGATAAAACATTGCGTGATCTCAAGAGACGTGATGTTGTTATGGGTGGCATAACGCTTTTATTATCAGGTGACTTCCGACAAACGCTTCCTATTGTTCCACGTGGAAGTCCCGCTGATGAGCTTAATGCTTGCATTAAATTGTCATATTTGTGGAAGTACATCAAGACTGTAACGTTATTTACACACATGCGTGTGAATCTCAATAGTGACCCAATGGCTGGTGAGTTTGCCTCCCTACTCCTAAAAATAGGTGATGGCAAGCTTGCAACAACCAGCAATGGCAAGATTGTTATTATTCCAGGTATTGGCTCAATTGTTTCATCACTCGCAGAACTTAGTAGCAAAGTTTATCCAAATATAGCCGAAAACTATGTGCATCCTGAATGGCTAACGAAGAGAGCAATTCTAGCTCCTAAAAAGTACATGGTACATGTCATCAATCAACAACTGATTGATGAAATTCCAGGTGATCAACAAACTTTCACTTCTGTGGATTCTACTCTCGATGACGACCAGGCTGTACAGTACCCTACAGAATTTTTAAATTCATTAGAATTGCCTGGTGTGCCAACCAACAAATTAAAGCTGAAAGCTGGATGGCCAATTATGTTACTCCGGAATTTTCATGCTCCAAGGCTATGTAATGGAACGAGACTGTGTGTTAAACGCATGCAACCTTATGTGATAGAAGTTGTAATACTAACTGGTGTGGCAAGGGGCAAACTGACATTCCTTCCCAGAATACCCATTATTCTATCGGATTCTGCAATAAGATTTTAAAGGCTTCAGTTCCCGGTTAAATTGTGTTTTGCCATGACAATTAACAAGTCCCAAGGATAATTATTGGCAGTGGTTGGTCTAAACTTAACTCCACCTTGCTTTAGCCATGGGCAGTTTTATGTAGGATGTTCAAGGGTAGGCTCTCCACAATGTCTATACATATTGGCACCAGAAGGAAAAACATCAAACATTGTGTATCCAAGAGCTTTGTACGAATAACCTTTACCACTATAAAGGAGACATCTGTTGGAACAAATACAAGAACGCTAGGACACAGTTTCGTGTTAAATCCTATTTTAATTACCTAAATTACTTCCAGTGAAATGATTTATTTTCTGAATCTATTTATTTAATTTAAAAATTAAAATCAGTCTGTTATATTTCCCCGGGCAACGCCGGGACAAGGGTTCTGCTAGTTAATAATAAAATGAATTGAGATGTCGAGAAGGAGATGAGAGAAAGAGATGGAAGAGAGGAGGAAAGAGTTAGGAAAGAGGGATATATATATATATATATATGTATATATATATATATATATATCTTTATAATGTTAGGTATATGTTTATGCATTTATAAAATTTGGAACAAAGTTACGGCTTACAACGTACCATCTACATCACAAGGCTTTATGTATATTCGTCATGATTTGCTCTTTGGATAATCCTTTGAGATAAAATATTCATACAGAATTGCTCGACCACGATGCTTATCATTTATTCTGTTCATGACGTTGATGTTATGCCGAAATTTACATCAGTATATAGGTTTTTCAAGATGTTCGTTCTTGGTGTTTGTAGAGGTATTACTATATTCTCTACTGAATATCATGGTGTTGTGTCAGATGAGTTTGTTTTGTTTATTTAAACGGTTTATCTAACATTGAGAAATTGATATATTTCTTCATTCGCTCTATTATTTTGTTAACAGAGGGTCATGTCTTGGATAATCCGACTCGCATTAAGCGTACGTTTTCATCCAGTGTTTTATTTTGTATTCTGAATTTTTAGTATTTGTATTGTTACTTAATCAAACTAGTCTAACAAAACATTCATATGTATAATTGTTCCATTTTGTCTTTATTATGTCAAAGTCGACTGCAATGAATTCAATTGTCAATCGTATAATCCCCCAAAACATGTTACATAACGAGGGCTGTGTTTGAATAGAAAAATGTTGTCCCATCTTTGAATTTTGGATGGTGGCCGACATGTGCGCGGAGACAACTCTCCACATCCTACGAGGTAGATAGAATCACGGCAAGGATACGATTGAAAAATGACGTAGCGTCTGCATCAAAGGGGGTCGGAGTTAATTGGGGTGTAAGGGTACTTGATGCGCGTGTCTAATTTAAATAGAAGCATGGATGGGGTCGACTTAAAGGAAGGTACCGTGTTTAAGTATTCTTGGATGATAGTAAAGTAGAAATTAGACCGGGTCGGGACCCGATGTGTGCCGGTGTAGGAGGTAACATCCCACCTCTCTCTATTTCTTCTAATATTTATTTTAATATAGATTTTGGGAATTGTTGATGTATGATTTGCGTGTTTTTTTTTAAATATGGTATCTCAACTTATTGAACTATTGAATAATTTTAAAGTCATATGCGGAAATAATTCATGATTTACCTTTATTATCAGTAATTAAAATTAAAATATTACTTAATAAAATGTAATGGTTTTTGGAATTGCAGTCAGAACTTATTTATAAATTAGGTATATTAATGTTGTTGTCATATAGTTATTAGACTTATTGGCATTGCGTAAACAAGAATATCCTTCGATTAGGCAGTATAAGGTTTTATATAATAGTAAGTTTAGTTTAACCTTAGAGATTGGGACAATTTTAGAATTTGTGAATCCTTAATCAATCTAGCGATAGTCCGGCACTTAGATAGTGCTAAACTTTGTTTCTGACCGTCAGTATGGATTTAGACAAGAACGATCTGCTGCAGACATCCTAACGGTAATCTCTGAACGCATGTATTATTCATTCGACAAGGTAGGCGAAGCTAGGACAGTAGGGCTTGATATATCCAAGGCCTTTGACAAGGTATGGCATAAAGGGCTTCTCCTGAAAATTCGCTCATACGGTATTACTGGGTAATTACTTAACATACTTAGATCCTTCCTGACCAAAAGTTGTCCACGATGGCTGTTAATCTAAGCAACATGACATAAATGCTGGTATACCCCAGGGATCTATGCTTGGACCTTTATTGTTCCTGATCTTCATAAATGATTTCCCTGAGATTGGTTTGTTTGCTGACGACACCATGCTTTACTCTCGTCATGTTAGCAAAACGGACGCGATCATATCCGAGGCAATTGCGTAATCCTTAGAAAATGACCTCCAGGCTGTAGTTGATTGGGATCATAAATGGTTGGTAACTTTTAATGCCGAAAGGACAAAGCTCTTTTCCTTATATAACTACAGGAAACCTCTCCAACAACCGATTGTCATGGCAAATAACATCCTACATGAGAGTTAAACATTCAAACTCCTGTGCCTAACCTTCAAATGTAACATAAATTTCAACACATACATAGAAGACATTGCCAAGGCTACAGCAAAGACGGTGGACTCCCTCTAGCCTGCTCGTTAACTCCTCACACCTGACATTATTCTGTATCTCTACAAAGCCACCATGTATGGAGTATTGTTGCCACATCTGGGCCGGTGAATCATCTACTAGTCTCTCCCTCCTTGACAAGGTCCAAAAAGAAGAGTCGCCAACTTAATAAGTCCCTCACTGTCAACCAAGCTTCAGCCCATGTTCCATCGCCGCAATGTAGCATCATTGTGCTTGTTTTACAAATACTTCAATGGATTATCCTTCGATGAACTGGCTCCTCTGGTGCCCCCTCGTCGTAAATTCATTAGACCAACTCGAAAATCAGCTAAATTCCATCCATTCTGTAGAGGTCCCCAGATGCCGGAGAGCGTTCTACTCCAATAGCTTCTTTCCTCGTGCTGCTGGCCTCTGGAACTAACTCCCTGCCCCCGTTTCCCCGACAGTACCGACATGCAGAGGTTTAAAACTAATGTAAACAGACATCTCGCTTAGAATGACACCTTAAACTTACTCCCTAATTCTCAGTAGCCCCTTACGTCTACAGTGATGTCCTGTCTTGTTTGGGGTGAAATATCATTAAAAAAAGATATCATCAATATAAATATATATATATATATATATATATATATATATATATATATATATATATATATATATATATATATATATATGACCGCAACGTTTTGTCAGACAAGTGCCACTCCTTCATTCAGAAAGGTGTCATTCTCTGAAGCAGTGTCGATACTTAGATTGCAAATAAAGAGATCAATCTTTCTACGACAGCTAGATCTTCTCTCGGTTCAAACTGTTAATTCCAGCAAAAAGTAAAAGCAAGATAGACAGTAAAAAATTGAAACTGCAAGCCAACATGATGTATGGAGTGATCTTGCTTTCGCCGTGTCGAGAAATTTACAAGAAAGATAGTGAAGAGAGAAAACTTCGTGGTCTTCAACGACGCGTGTATAAGAAATTACTTGCTGCTGAAATAACTATATATATATATATATATGTGTATATGAGAAAGAGAATACAGCTCGTCAAATGAGAGGCAAAATCCGATTTATAAGCTCTGTTTCCGTGTGAAAAATTTTGAGAGCGATTTTCGCCAAAATATTAAGGTTGATTAGCCACTTAAGCTTTGATGGCTAATAGTTAAGGAAAAGGTAAACTCGAAGAGTGCTTTGACTCTTCAAAGCAATGACGGCTTGCTTGTTGGGTCTCTCAGATTATTAATAAACGGAAATCGCACTGAAATCGGGCCTATGATTAAGGACTTACCTTGGAACATCATATAAACATATTTTTAACTAAAACATTTTTATATATATATATATATATATATATATATATATATATATATATGACATTACAGATACGTATTATATCATACAATGATTTAATGTTAGTTTTAGAGTAAAGTAAACTCATAGCATTTCTGGGAATATTCAGAGCATATTTGAAGAAATGCAAGTAACCCGACGAATATCACGTCTTCAAAGTCTATTGCTATTTTTTAAAATAACTATTTTCTTATTAATATTGAGTTCGTTACCAAATGAAAACCATTTAATTACAATACGAAAGTTCATGCAAAAAAACTTTAAGGATATGTGGAGGACGAATAACGTTAATTCGCGAAATGCAGCGGATTCAAGCCAAATATGTTTCTCATAAAATTTAAATGTCGAGTGTCAAGAAAACAAACGCGGATGAACACCAAAATTTCCACTTTAAAAATAATTAATATTCCCCAACATATTGCTTTTACTGGTATTTTCATATGTATATTATTTAAGGCTTCATTTTATTTTTATTTAATCTTTATTTGTATTCTTATTTTAATTTTAATTTAATCTTTATAAAACCATCTTCAATAATTTTAGCTTTTAATTCTGTTCATATTAAATCAGATGCAATATTTGATGGTTATTTTTATATCGTTATTTATTTAAATGTTGCTTTTCATACATCATAGAATCGAAAAATCTACTAAAATGAAGACATATCGGTTATCCATACCGGGTGTAGGAATTTTTTTTTATATATTGTCTTAGTTATTATTGCTTGCCTTTCGAGTAGCTTGTTCAGTGGGCTGTTTTGGTGTGCATCCGAGTTATTTCTGGACATTCCATATACTACTTTGAATCCCGGTTTTGGTGTGATACTAACTTTTGTTCAAGTATGCTGCACATATACAACAACACGTGTGTAAGTGTTTTTGCTCTTACATTGATTTTTAATCCCAGTGTGATATAACTTCGACCTGTCTTTTTATTTCTCCATAATTCTATTGCAAACTTTAAATAAATAATATAAATAATAAATAAATAATATTGTACGTTGCATAAGTCTCGCAGACGTTTTCGATTCTTCATCAAATCACTTTCAAGTGTCAAATGCGAATGCCGAAGGAAAGCTGTAGAAAAGTAGAGAATGTCAACAGATAGCTGAGAAATGCGCATTTGGCGTCAGTTAGTCCCCACAAAAACTGTCTATTTACCCTGTAATTCCTCTAGTTTATCTGCCGATTTTTGTGTGGTGTAACGCAGGTAGTAAAATTCCAATTCCAATTTGTATTTAGATCTTTTTTACTTATTGTTTATAAGTTTTAGTTTTTTAACGCTCTATTTATGTTTCACTTTTTTAATAAGTTGTCTAAAAATTTATATATATATATATGTATATATATGTATATATATATATATATTTATATACATATATATATATACATATTTATATTTGTATAGAGATATATATACATATTCATGTATATATATATATAAATATATATATATATATATATATATACATAAAATATCACCATAAAATACTTTTTCTTTAAAATATTATTTATTTTTCATATATATTCAAATTAATGAGTTTTTTCCCTACACATGTTTCACGACCAAGCAGGTACTTGCTTGGCAGATAATCAGGTAAATTAAGTATCTGGAATAAGGGTTTCAACAACCATATTCCAGATACTTCATTTCCATGATGATCTGCCAAGCAAGTACCTGCTTGGTAGTGAAACACGTGTAAGAAAACAACTCTTTAATTTGAATATATATGATAAATAAATAATCTTTGTGAGAAAAAGTAATTTATGGTGATGGTTGGTCTCCTGAACAGAAATTCGGTGATAAGCCTTAAAAAAATCACATATAAATGCTCTGTACCCTGTAATCGAGGATCATCGAGCTTGTTTTTATTGGCCTAATCCCGGTCTTTACTGAATAATCTATTGTCTAAGTGAAAAATCTATATATATATATATATATATATATATATATATATATATAGTCTTGGAAATTTCTCAACCATTTAAACTATATTAAAAATTTTTTTAAATAACAACCTTAAGTCCCAAGTCGTTCAGTGGAAAATCACTCATGTAAGTCAATTTAACGTTTTCAGTCATTATATTAGTTTTCTTCTAACATTATTAAAGGGATCATCAGTTGTTTACCACTAAAAACTGTTTCGGGAATTATATATATTTATATATATATAACACTAAGTCAAAACATGTTTGATCAACTTCACACAATAGATGCACCATCTATTTTACATACTGCTAATTCATATGTGAGATATGAGTAACATATTTAACAAATTTTCATATTTGGTTTTGCAAACAGACATTTCATTAATAAACTGTTAATTGTTTTTGTTTTACAATGCAATGGGACTTAAGATGAAAGTAACTTTAATGGGATCTTGATTAATTGGGGACTAATAACTATAGATAACATTCACTGTAAATCTGAAATAATTGATATTTTTAAATAAACGTTTGTTACCATAGTACTCCCCTTGCCAGATATAAAATACTCCAAAAAACCGAAATAGTAGAAATATTTATTAATTGATGTCTTACACCTATTGTTAAAATTGATAAACATCGGAAGTGTCCGAATTTTTACGACGGATTTCCATCCGATTTTAACCCTATGCATTAAACTAAATAAAACTAGATATACTCCACATTACGTCCTCTTAGCGACTATGTTCAAAAATTAATCAGAATTGGTCTACAATTTAAGGTGTTAATCTTGTATATACAAGAATATAAACCTATACACGACTTTGTATAAATGAATATATATATATATATGTAATCAACTTATATGTTTTTTATATTTTACTTACGTACGACGTCGTTTTAAGCTAACGGCTCTCATCAGCGCAGGGAGATAACAAACGCAGACGGTCACAAAGCGCGAACCAGGTTCACAGAGACATCTTGAGTCTGTAAACGTTCACTTAGTACTTATATATAATTGTAATCTTCATTTTTGTTCGCACTCTATTGCTCTACATTGTCACTATTAAACTACAACAACTCTTACATCCTCACCACTTAACTCATCATTAAACTATACATTCATTATCTAACACATTTACTTCGTTTTACCGACACCCTCAACGACTCATGCCAGTACCTATCCCATATATTTAATATTAAAATTAGTTTTAGAAAAACTTCCTTCCCGTTCCCTGTTTTCCTCGACTGTACTGACATCAGAAATGTAAAACTGATGTGAGCAAGCATCTTGCTGCACAGCTCCCAGTTTAGGATGACCTCCAAAACTTTCAACTTTATTCTCAGTTGCCCCTAATGTATACAGTGGCAACTTGTCTTGTTTGCTGCGAACCAAGGTAAAAAAATCAAGATGTTAACACTCTTACAGTAGAGTGTTAACAAAAGAGAAATCCTTCAAGATTTAGGTTATTTTTTTTATTTCTATTTATTATTCATTATTATATTTATTTTGTTTTGTATTATTTTTCTCGCTTCAATCCGATTTCCGCATTTTTGGGAGGCTGGATTTCCCCCACAATATGAACAAACCTTGTGTCATACTCTGCTCTCGTAGTAATGTAAATCCAACTACTAAGGGTGGACGAAAGCTATCACACATGCGTTAGTCCAAATATCGCAAGAACCAATATTATTCACTGATCTCAAATATATTTTTCTATTTATACCAAAATTATAAAAATATATAAAATGAATAAAAAAATAAGCAAGCTAATATAACTTTAATTACAAGCCGACATAAATTAATTGATCCACTGTAGCGAACGGGGTCATTAATTAAGTAGCGGCCGGGGTCGCCATTTATGTAGAACGCGGATCTTAGTTTGTTATGATACCGTATCTTAGAGAAAATGCTAAGATCAACGCTTACATTAGAATTGTTATAAAAAATGTTAAAAACAGAAAAACGAATAAAAACATTCAGGAATAAAAGATGAAAGTAAAATGAAATTAGAAAGAAGAAAAAAATATTTAAAGAACATGATATTTTTATATATATACAAAATATAAGACATTAATTTTTCATTTGAAATGTTCCGTTAGGGAAGCAACAAAATGTTTTTGCCTGTAATTTAGGAGTGCGTGCTAAACTGTATCCATGTGTGAAGCTTTGTGTTAGAATGCAGAAGTGTATGAATGTGCGTGCGACTTTTGTCAGAGTACGTAGTTGTACGAATGTGTATGTGTGTGCGCCTGTGTGAGTTTAAAAATGGTAAGAGGTGTAGGTCTTGATGTGTGTGTGTGTGTGAGTTGAATATTCGCCGCTAGCATCCCACGCTTAGAAGGGCGACTGGAGGTGAAACGTAGTCCTGTTGTCAAGCGTCGAAAGGAAAAGAGAAAGATTTTGTCCTCGTGATATTATTTTATATTTTACGGCCAGTTGTCGCGCAGACGTAGTTGAAGGCACCCAACGTGACAACCATTCTTGATTTTTCGTCAATATTTGTTGTGGAAACCACATATTGTAATCAATTTCATATCTCGTTTTTAGCTGGTATTTGTGTGCGTGTCTGTGTTTTTCTCCCAACGCATCTTTGTCGGTTGGAGAGCCCCCCCCACAATGTTCAGTTTGTTTAATCGAAAAATACGGTCCAGCGTTGTCCGGGCGACCCACCATGGGAAAAATATAGTATTTGTCAAAACGAAAATCAATGGTAAATACAAAAGTGCGGGGATTCAAAATACGACAATATCTTTGATTTTTGTTTAAATATAAGAATATGTATTTTCCTTAAAAGCTTGTATGTACAGGAACTCAGCGTTTTTCGTAGGTAAAAGAGGTTAATTGTGTTTGGTTTTGGATGGGACATGAGGATTTTCAACTTCAACTTTGCAACTCGCTATAAAATGAACAATTGACTCGAAAAAACTTCCGCTTCGGTTTAAGAAAAGTAATTCCTACCGAAGCTCTCTAAACTATATCTGATCGCTGCCGACTTAAACTCTTTGTTTTCTGACCATGCACCGCTTTACATACCAAAATCAGGTCACTCGGAATCGCCCAGACGAATTGTACTCACCTCAAGCCGCGAGCGATATCATTAGTCGCTAGTTTACATCGGCCCGTTTAAGTGGCCAGATTTTCAATGTCAATCAGATTTTCTTGTGAACACAAATTCCAGTTTCAAAATGTGTCACTTAAGACACCGATAACATTTGAGCTGACTCTTGATCTCTCTGCGAGTCACACCTGCAAGTTCAGCCAAAACATTGTGTATTGATTTACTCCTCTCCAGGAGTTAGGCACAAGGCCAGTTTTATCTTACTCTCACACGTAAGATGTGACCAAAGGTCGGGTCGGGAAAGTGGGGTTTAAAAATTACCTGGGCAGCCCCGTCGGCATTCCCCGGTAGGGGCGCCTCATGCAGTAAGCAATAAACTATCTCCTTCCCAAAGAGGGGAGGCAAAGCCTGGGAAGGTGGACCTCCAAGAACTGCACAGGACAGACCCATAGACCGGCGTAAATCAAGACCCGAAGGCCAAGACAACAGATACTACACTTTGATCTTAGCCAAAAGCCAATAATGAAAAAAAGGCCAAAACATTGTGTAGCCAATCCTCTATTCTCATAAATTAGTGCGAATATAATTTTTATTTTTCCCATATTACCTATTAGCTATTTAATCACTCTAAATACTCCATACAGTTTCATCACTTTGTCATAATAGCAGTTTGGTCCACAATTTACGAAGGCTTTTGATATTCTGTAAGATCGTGGTCAGATAGATTAATGTAGTATTGTGTCTGATTGGGCAATCAAATGGATCTTTAGTATATAAAGTTTAAATATTTGTTATAGTTATTTTAGATGAGTGTTCGGGATTACTAATAGTATCAGCAAGTTGTTGCTATAAAACAGTGTATTGATCGTTAAGGGTTCGGCCTTTGGGCCTGAAAGAATAAAGTGTGCCTTAAATTAAACAATATAAATAAACTCAGTTTTATAATAATAATAATAATAATAATAATAATAATAATAATAATAATAATAATAATTATTATTATTATTATTATTATTATTATTATTATTATTATTATTATTATTATTATTATTATTATTATTATTATATAGTAGTTCACTGGGAATTATACAAACGTCTGACTTTTAACATGGAGGATCATTGTAAAAGCACAAACCGGAAGCAGTATGGGACATCGAAAATAGCGGCATTCTCTTGGACAAGGAGGTACAGACGTACAAATGATCGTTAGCAATAGAAACACGTCCATATAATAATAAACAAGAAAAAAACTGCCAAATTGTAGATCACAGAGTGAGGCAGAAAAACGAAGCAAATACATTTAACTTGTCCAATAACTGAATGGAATATGGAACATGAATAGAATTACTATAATACCAGTAATTTTAGGAGCACTGGGAACAGTTCCGCAGAATCTAGGAAAATACTACAACTATTACTACTACTACTACTACTACTACTATTTAACTAATAATAATAATAAACATACTACTACTAATAATATATAAGTTTGACTTGAAAACACTTTATACACAATGTCAGTCAGAGGTAAACATTTATTTTACAAATTAATATAGTGATCAGACGTTTTTTGGACATTTTAACAACAAGCACGAAGAAATGGAAAAGGGGTAAACACTTTTAACTACTATTAATCTATAAGTTATTTTTCGCGCGTCCCTAAGAATACATATTTAGAGATTCTTCTTGCATAACTCGAAATCATAAGTCTCGTTACTTCTATATTATCTGTATTGATGATATTGTTATTATTTTGCAATTATATTTGCATACATATTTACGATATGAACGAACGCTTTATTATGTAAATTAGTTTAAAAGAGTGTCAGTTTTTTCTCAAAATGCTCAAAGAGATATTAAAAATTATTAGAAATTGGTTGAATTAACATTTAATGATAGAGGAATAAAGTGATATACAAGATAAAAGTAAGAGCTCAATCATCTAGTTAATTAATTGCAAAGTGTGATATATTAGATGAATTAAAATCGATGTTTTTCAAATTTAACTAAATATCAAAACATACAAATATTTTAACACGTATTTTGTATAAAATTATACATAAAGAAAGGCTGTACAAAAACAACCGATGAAAAACTTTAATAGCTATGTATATATATATTGTTACAAATAAAGAGTAGCTGAATTGAAATTGCCAGAGAAACAAAATATATTTCCCAAATATTCAATCAGGGCGAACCAAATCTGTGTCGTTTCCATTTTTCCTTAAAACCCACACGAGTAATAGAGAAAGAAATGTTAAATCTTGTTGGACCGACGCCGTCAACCCACCATACTCCGTACACTCCAGAGAAGCGAATCTCGCGTCCAATTAGCGACACCCCGATCCATCCTGAACATGACAGAGAAGAAAATCAGACGAATCAGACAATCACCTGTCGTCCCTTAAAACATTTACGAACGTCGTGACTTCATATCAAAGGTCAAAGTACCGGCGCTTTTAAACATTGATTTCCAGTAAGCGACACCCTATCCCGCATCCTAAACCCTTAGCTGAAGGGAAGCCACACATAGTACAAACATCTCGTGTCATCTCTTAGTGCAAAGTATCATAGCCTGGTAGCTCAAAGACACTTTCAACACACTCACCAGCCACCCACACTTCCTAACAGAGAATTGATATGAAAAAAAAGTTGACGAATAGACCAGTGAGTGGCTGTAAGCCATAGTTAGCTGTTGCCGATCGAGGAAACCCTGGCACAAACCATCGTATACGGTGAGAGCTATGAAAAGGAAGAAAAAGAAAAAGACGATAAAGAAAAAAGAAATAGGCATAAATAGAATATGACCCAACAACCGGGCGGATTGCCCTGATATTTTTATTTACGCCGATGTTTTATTTGACGAAAACAAACGCTTCTCGAGATTGGACTACCCGTATACATATGATTCCTGAACATTTATATTTTGATATCTGCTGATGACTTTTCCATCCAAAGATCGGTGTGTATCTAGGATGAAAGTAACTTGTGAAATTCCTGGATAATTGAATGTTTCAACTCCCGTGATGTATGTGATGCATTGGTTTTAAGAATACCCTTTTCCTTTGTATACTGTTGATAATATTGGGAACTAGGGGCTAACAAGCTACTTCCGGACACTTTTGTAATATTTTTCTATTGTTATCATTGTCACGCGCTCGCCACCGTAGTTCTGCCGAAGGCTGTGTGTGACAAAATTGGAGTACTCGTCCGGGAAGATTTTCAGCAGTTCAATTAATACTCTATAAAGAGACAGAGCAGGTACGAGACAGCGAAACCGTAAAACCAAGATGTTTATAGTACAATTATTTTAAAGTTCTTCCACATTCAAGGCACTAACTAAGTACAGGAACGATTAAATAATTGATATAGGGAGAACGTTAGGGTTGGACACCAAGCGGTTAATTGGAAAACCCTGGCAAATAAGAATAATAGTGGAGGACAACGATATATTTGAAGAAGATATGTTTGACGACCATTGCGTCAGCCTCACCCGGACTTTCACAGGCTGAAATAGAGCTTGAGAAAGCGTAGAGCGAGACGAATAGCAATATAGAAATGGAAAAGGCTAGGGTAGAAGCCGATATCGTGAAGGCTAGAATAGAACAGACCGGGCTCTGATGATTAGAAAATAAGAGAACTCTGTGCAATTAGAGGCGAAACGAGTTCGACCTTGCTAAGCAAGTCAGGTTCTTGCCAAACTTCAACGAGGCCGATGTAGACAAGTGCTTCAACCATTTAAAGAAGATCCGCTCTAGCTTGGACTGGCCACTCGCTAACTGGGCTTTACTGCAACAAACATGGTTGAGTATAAAGCCCGGGAAATATACGCGTCTCTGAAAGCGGCAGATTGTGACGAATATAACATTTTAAACTGAGAAGCGACGAAATGGTAACAGACAGTTAAGTGAATGTAAGAAGGATGACAAAGTAACATACGTCGATTTCTTTCGTCAGAAAGAGACGTATTTCGACAGGCAGTGTACAGCCATGAGCGTGGAGGCAGACCACGATAGAATGAGGTAGTTTATGCAGATAAAGGAGTTCCAACAATGTATTCGCAATGACATAAATGTGTATCTAAGCGAGAGACAATGGACACCGTATATGACATGCCGACTCTCGCTGACGAATATGCGTTGATGCACTAGGAGCGTAGGTACAAGCGAAATGATCTGTTTGCTGACGGAAGCTGTGGTGGCCTTAGAATAGCGGGTAGCGCTGGCCCGGGCATGAACTCGGTTTAAATAAGGAAAGACCAGGTAGCCTAAGAAACCAAACGCATCTTCCGAACGATTTACAAGCAGAGAGATGGAGGATGATGACGTGTCGCTATTGCGGAACTGTAGGACATGTAGCGATAAATTGTTTAATAAAAATAAGAGACGACTAAATAGGGGGCGCATCATTTGGTGAACCACAAATGTTTATTGCGGTAAAGAAAGACTCGCAAAAAGTCAGTAAAGAGTATAGACCCTTTATGTCGAACGGGGCAATACGTGCCGTGGATGACCCCACGAAGAAAATGAATATTCCAAACATTATGAGACACTGGAGCAACCCAGTCTGCAGTATAGACGAAAAGTCTACCCTGTGATACGAATACGGCCACGGCGAAATCGTGACTATATAAAGAGTCGAAAATGGCTGTGTCAGCATCCAACTTCATAGAGTGACCCTCAATTCAAAGGCACCGTCGAAGTCCAACTGTTAATGACTTTTCCATGAGAGGCTTATCGCTGGTACATGGCAGTGACTTGACTGGAAAGTGAGTCAAACCCCACTATGGAGAGGTGGAGGTACTAAACGTCTCAGGGGAGACCGAAAACGTGAAAGCAAGAGGTATCAGTGTAGTCCCATTGATTATTGTTAAACGGAGAAAAACTAAAGAGAGCGCCTAAGGAGAACGCACTGAGAGAAATATGTGTAATAAACGTAACCCCGGCCCCGAACTTTCAAAGTCGGAGAACAAGTCTGCGTAAGAGTGTCAATCGCCAGTAACGCTTCCAAGAATCTAATATCACGGACCTTACGAGATCTCTGAAAAGGCCAGTGACACCGCTACAAAGGTTTTATTTAGCCATAGCAAGAGGTTTTCAGTCGAGTGAGGATTGTGGCATCAATTCCGGAGACTAGTGGTAAAGAACATTTGACAACAAAGCAGAAGATAGCCGGGAGGTTAAAACCTTATGAGCTTGAAACCAGGTACTGATGTTGTACTGATTTTCTGTACCGAATATTAAATAAATATTACGCTCTTAATTTTTAATTTATAAATTAATTGAGCACTTTGCTGGGATTTTTCTACCATCTTACAAAAGAAGTTATCTCGCTCTTTCTCTCTCTCTCATATATATATATATATATATATATATATATATATATATATATATATATATATATATATAAAGAGGTGTACTAAAAGCGAACTTTTAGGAAAGGTAAAACCCTATTGTGAAGAGTATACAGCTCAATATCCAGGATAGAGCAGGTAGAAATGAAGGAGAATAGAAAGGAATTAGAGAAAGCAAAAGCCAAATCAAAATTCAATTCAAAAGTTCAAAGCAAGGTATATTCCGCAAAAAGGCAATTTATTCAAGTTAAATTTTCCTTAAGCCTGCCTGCATCATCGAATGTACCTCTTATTGGACTTTTTACCCTTTTTGGATTTTCTATTTTCGCCGTACCTGAAGTTGTGGCTTCTTGGAATTTAACTCTGAAACCTCTCTCATTACTTCTCGTGCCTCTAACGAACTACCTATCTACATCTTATTCTCTCCGCTGGACTCTTCGACACCGGACTTTTTGGCAATCGGACATTTTCTTGCACATTGGCACAGTTTTGCCCTGCGTTTCTTTCCCTACAACTTTTATTTTATTTTTTCAAATTTTAAATCTTGGCCATTGCCAACTTATCTATCCCAGCGACTTCCTCTGATGATAAGATTTTGATCTTTGAAAAGCCTGGCTTAAGGAAAATTTAACTTGAATAAATTGCCTTTTTGCGGAATATACCTTGCTTTGAACTTTTGAATTGAATTTTGATTTGGCTTTTGCTTTCTCTAATTCCTTTCCATTCTCCTTCATTTATTTATATATATATATATATATATATATATATATATATATATATATATATATATATATATATATATATATTATATATATATATATATATATATATATATATATATATATATATATAATATGAGTAAGCAAGGTACAATTATATTCAAAAAGCCAAGATTTTTAAAAATTCTTGTACAAAGCATTATTCACAACAAGAATTTTTTAGTGTGTTTTTTACGAATTGTTTTGTTTAAAGTTAATCAAACATTAGTATGTCAATGTTAGTTCTGGTCTCCTCAACTTCGTCAGAAAGAGTACATGAAGAGTACTCAATTTGAAAACATTACAACGTATTTTGACATGGAAGATGAACTTGTAACTCAGATGCAACCCTCAATTGTCTGCTATCTTGAGTATCGCATATGAGTTCAAATTTGTCTCTGAACGTGTGTCTTCCATGTCAACATACGTTGTAATTTTTTCGAATTGAGAACTTTTCATATACTTTTTTAGAGTTGGTTTACTTTAAGCGAAACGATTATTTAAGTAATTTACACTGAAGGATCTTTGTTTTGAAAAATGCTTTGTAAAAATCTTTAAAAAATAGTGGCTTTGGAATGTAATGGAACTTTACTTACTTATATATGCTGTGTTGTTACTGGTTAATATTTATCGAACTTAAATGTGAAGATATTGGTAAATACAAAGTATTGAAAGTACAGGGTGGGCAAAAATAAGGGTCCTATTTTTAAAAATTCATAACTTTTTTATTTATTGATTTTTTTTTTTTTTAGAATAAGTAAAGGACCCCTTCCGAAGCAAGCATGAGCCGTATTAGCCCTAAGGAACGTACCCTCATTTAGAAAACATTATTTTTGCTTAAAAAACTCAAAACAGTGTAAAAAACAATACTTTAGTTTTTGTAAGTTTTAAGAAGTGTTTTTCGGCTAAAATTTGTTTTGTTTATTTCAAAAAATCTCGGAAGGGTCAGTCTACACACACATAAAGTTTGGTGAGTTTAACTTTTATTTTGTGGAAGTTATTCAAATTCAAGTTATTCAAATTTAAAGATAGGACCCTTATTTTGGCCCACCCTGTATATGGTAAAATATTTTTTTCACAATAATATATATATATATATATATATATATATATATATGTAGTATAAGTAGTAGTATGAAAATATATTCATGGCAAGTAAGCTACACGGAAACGTTCATGTTTAATTTTCCCGAAGAAAATTAGCAAGCTAAATTAACGTTTCTCTGTAACTTGCTTGTCATAAATATATGTTCATACCGATATAAAGCTCTACCCTCGTGTTATGCACTGTTAACGTAATTACTTAATATATATATATATATATATATATATATATATATATATATACATATATTTATATATATATAATATTTGTTATTGTTTATTATCTATGTACGTATACTTTTCGTCCTTAATAATCGGGACTCATCAGCATAGAGATATGACAATTCACTACCGGTTATGCGATTCGAACCCCCGGATGACAAGTATTTTGCAACGTTCAACAGCAAATAAACGGTGATAATTTTAACACTTTATGCGGCGGCTTGGCGTAATAAGGCGTTCGACTTAATGAAAGGAACGATGAATTTAAAGCTAGCGATATTATGCTGTGTTAATACTACACTTACAATGCTCTACTAGACGGGTTTATATATAATTATATATATATATATATATATATTCATTATATACACATATATACATATATATAGCAGATATAAGTAAGGGGTATGTTATGAAAATGTGTAGGACGAAAAATAATTATGTGAAAATATTGGTAATTTATAATAAATATATTTAGGATAGTAATCATATAATATTTTTGACATCCAAAATAACGGGAAATACCGAGAGACGAATTTATTCAAATCAATTTATCGCTTTCTCTGTTCATTGGAAGATACGAAAGTGTATTAATCTGTCATGAATATTGGGTTTATTTATCAGCGAAGCATTGCTCTAAGGAGAGCCACGAATACGGAGGCGCAAAAATAGGATATAATTATTCTAATGGATGAAGAGGAAACAACCTAAAATTTAAACAAATAGCAAATTGATCCCTTGACATTTCAAGTGAGATAATAATGCACCGACTTACAGAGTACGATCTACGGTTTTATATATTAGATTAATGTAAAAGTTATTAATGTCAATTTACAGTAGTTCAGTCTAAGGACGATAAACACTGATTTAAAGATTCTTATCTCGTGCTTCTATAGACACGCGTGAGAAAGGATTTCCTCGATCTCATTGATGACTATAGGTTTCTATGAAAATCTGCGTATGTGAATTTGTTCAGGCAGCTATTTATACTAATTTCGACACAAGTTTTCGGAAAATATCAGGTCGTTTCTTACGCTTTCCAGATTTGTTTCTATTTTTGCGACTCGATAGCTTATTCTAACATAGTAATCCACAGAAAAAATCGGCAGAATTTCAACTCTGACATTCGTATCTACATACACTGGAAAATCTTCTTCATAAGATGTCTATCACTTTTTAGCACCGTTATTATTCCATATTTTCCAGATGATCATTGTCTGTTAAATACTATCTATATAATACCTAAATACAGGACCCCCTTCACCTACACTTTCTTAAGGGGGGGGGGGGCATTTTGATTGGTTATTCCAAAGAAAATATATTTTTTATTCTCGATTGCAGGAATAACATATTAGCAAATTATCAGAATTGCTGTCGTTTCTATTATTTAGATTACTAATGTTTATGACTTTTCGATGCATTTCATAATTTTCCGAACCATAAGACGTTCTTATAAAATTCCTGTGGCATGCCGGGCACATTAAGAAACTAAATTAACTTACTTTTTTCTATTAAAGTACCGAATTTTATAGACTTACGAATATCCTAGTTTTCTTTCTTTATTTGATTACCACATTGAGCGCCCTTTACAGTTAATAACAGAATTGCTTACTTAATATGCGTAATTTCTAACTATTATTATGTTTTAATTCTAATAAATAATACCTGTAAAATCTGAATTCTCTGACAAACGCTTGACTTCTGCTGCATTTAACTATTTTACTTCTTGTAAAGTACCGAATCAAAAATGTGGTTTAACTCTCGCCTTATCACTTAAAGCAGATTACTCTTCGTTTATGTACCTATCATTACGTGGTTACCTATTATTGCGTCGACTTCACAGTAACCAGCCTGTGGCCATAGAGACGAAAATGTTTACAGATATTACTACCAGCTACTGAACGTATATTATTATTATTATTATTATTATTATTATTATTATTATTATTATTATTATTATTATTATTATTATTATTATTATTATTATTATTATTATTATTATTATTATTTTCCAAAATAAGCGTTCACATTCTTGGTCTACAATACAATGAAACGTTTTTTTAAAGTTCTTACTTAAAAATTGTTACACAGATCAAACGATACCATCCTCACAGACATTACCATCTCCTTTAAGATAAAGATACGGGTATATTTCTTGTTAACTAAGTTGTTGTAATTTTTGATGGAGCGCCGACGGGAATGAGCAATGCACCTGTTGGCGAGATTTACACTAAAAAAATCACTGTTCAGGTACGAACTTGTTTTTGTACATAAATTGCTATCATGGCATACGGTTTATGTTAGTCTATAAAGACACAGAGCGTTTCTGCGTTATTTGGAATTCATCAGAACGTGCAGTAGTAACGGGAGGCTATCTTCTCCAGCATTACAACTTCCTTGTTGTCAACGATGTTCTGATTTGTGAAAAATGTTGACGGGTCTGTCAGGTAATTTTCTGGTGAAATAAACTTTTATCGCTTTTTTTAGATTTTTATTTTTATTTTAACGGTCTCGTTACGTACATTTCGCGTGGACCGTTTCTGTATTTTTTAATTATTTTTTAGTATTTTATTGTCACACAGATTTATAGTTACTGTTGTGATACAAATATAAGAGGTGCCTTTGCGTTATTTGAAATTCATCACAACGTTCAAAGGTAAATATAGGTCATTATCCCAGGCGTTACCAGCTCCTTTTGACGGCGCTCTCATCCGTGTGTGGAGGATACTGATGTAAACGACAAGAACGTATTTAGGCAACATTTAATTTATCGCCCCCTTAAAGTATGAATTGACTTTTATTGATTACATTACAACCATCGAAGCACTCATCGCACTCATCCCAGGCGTTATCACCTTTTTTCGAAGAACGAATGGGTTAATTGACTTTTATCGATCTATTAGACAATAAATTGACTTTGAATGTTTTCGTACTGATGAAATGATATAAACCTTTACATGTTGTTTTACCTTAGTTTAGTCTCATGTAATCGATCATCGCTGACGGAACGACAGAAAGCTATCCCGCTGGTTTCTGTTCGATTCCCGAGTTCGACATCAAGATTCCTGAGGGCGAGAAAACACACCTGAAAAATGTCGGAGATCATTAACGTTATGTTACCGTTAAAATGTTGATTATTATCAATAAATATAATGCTATCAGAACATACTATTATTTAGCAAAGTAAAACAGGTATTTAGATGGGGTTTACAGGTATGGGAAACGCTTTTGGTTTACTCAAGTGTATGGGTTTCGATAGTCATTATATAAAATAGAAATTTAGTGGTTATTCTAAATAGATGATCACAAACGGTATTTTCCATTAATAACCCCTCTATTACCATGAAAACGGTTACTGACATTTAAATACATAATACAACATAGTATTTTAAATACTGTATATATCGTTGAGACGAAATGCCCAAAGGCAGATCGTTATCTGCTAAATTTGCATAACTATTTCTAAACAGATGATAATAAATTAATATTTAGTTTTATTTATTCGTAATTTTATTGTCCTATTTTCCATATATATGCAAGAGTTTGGTTAATATTAACTGTAATTAATTAAAGTAATTTGATAAAAAGAATAAATTATTAAACATTTAATCAAATATCCACCTTTCAATATTTTAGATGCATCACGCTAAAATTTGAAATATCTCAATTTTCATCGCACTATTATGCTGAACTTTTAACATATTTCTATAATAGATTCTCTTCGTCCATCGTCTGGTCAATCGCTCGATTTGCTTGTCTGTTCAGCTTCAGTTTCAAATTCGATATTCGTTGCTCTTTCACGCCTAGCATTTTTTTTAAAGAAACCAATTTGTATGTGTGTTCTCGTAGCTCCGTAAGAAGCTTTGTCTGCCCGTCTGTCGGTTAACGTAGGTTAGTCACTTATATATTTTAAATAAGATTCATATCGATCTGTCAAGCTTAAATTCCGAATGCCATTTTCTCTGGCTTAATTTGAGTTTCGCATTTTATTTCGTTCTTTTTAATTAAGTTAGTCTGGGTTTTATTGTTAAATATAAGGCTAATAGATCCGTTTGTAAATATATTTGTTAGTTAAAAATAACAGGAAATATCAGATCAGTCGTTGCCAACTTGCTGAACCCGAGGTTAAACGTACCGTAAGTGTGGGAATTAAGAGAAACAGATGTAACGTCACATGGCTCAATGAAAGAGTGAGTGAGAGCGGAAGGCACTTGTTTGGGAGCACTACACGTGTGAATATGTCATTTTAAAAATGTCCGATGAGATATGTATTATATATTGATTATCAATATATCTCTATCTTTCCCCAGTCTACTGGCTAATGATTTGGAACGAAGATCAAGGTGAATAAACCTCCTCTGTCTACAACAGTTTTGTCTTGACTGCCCTTTTGTGAGGTATGAAATAACTTAATTGCAGACGGTGTTCTCTCAGTCTGGAATGATCACAGAAAGGATCGTACAACAAGAAGAAGCTAACAGTGTATGATTATCCACTTTCATTCATGTGTGACACAGGATTGAAACGCAACATTATAACTTGTTGAAGTTTGTTTTATTGTGAAGGTTTAACTTAAATCGAGGACAATAGGTGTTAATTTTCATTTGAAAAAAGTCCAGTCATGTTTGAAAGCGATATCTTGGATATATTCCACGTCGTGTTTTTCTGTTCAGCGGGTCGGAATTCTAGGCTGATAGAATTTGTTGAATATTCAAACAGTATGGGGTAGGAATTGAAGCAAATAATGGAATTCTACAGCATACCGAAACACTATCAACGGAGGATATATTCGGATTTTAACAATTAATATGATGAATGCTGATCAGATGTGAGCAAAGAGAGAAAAAAACAGACAGGAATATTCGGAAGGCGCGTGCACTCAATCTGTGCGTTCAGCGAATAGAATGCTATTACAATCCTAACTGTGACAGACCTTCGAATATAATAATTTGAACTTACGTCTTGGAGACTGATGAACATTATATTTCAAACTTAAGCAATAGATTGATGAAAGAGAGGAAGAGCAGGAAAGAAAGAATGGGAAAAAGAGCATAAAAATGGGAGATGCAGATTACGATAGAGAGGGGGCGGAAAACAAGAAAGAGAAAAAAGGGGAGATTCAAACAGATGAAGGGGGAGATATAACGCTGACAGAAATCATAGAACAAGGAAAAGTAAAGTAATAGAAAAATTCTGAACATAATTGAGAAGAAAATCGAGATAGAAAGAAGAAAGTACGACTGCACTAGAGAGAGCATTTATTTACTCCTCTCCAGGAGTTAGGCACAAGGCCAGTGTTTATCTTACTCCCACAAGTAAGATGTGACCCAAGGTCGGGTCGGGAAAGTGGGGTTTGAAAAGCCAGCGCCCGAGAAGGTGAGCACTCTGGCCATTAAAAATTGCCTGGGCAGACCCGTCGGCATTCCCCGGTAGGGGCGCCTCAGACAGTAAGCAATAAACTTACTCCTCCCCAAAGAGGGGAGGCGAAGCCTGGGAGGGTGGACCTCCTAGAACTGTACAGGACAGATCCATAGACGTGCGTAAATCAAGCCCTAAAGGTCAAGACAATACTAGTCTATGGGGTGCAGTATCCATCGGAACAGATACTACACTTTGATCTTAAGAGTGATAGGAAGTTATATATATATATATATATATTTATATATATATATATATATATATATATATATATATATATATATATATATATATATATATATATATATATTACGGACAGGGTAAGGAAAGAGGATATGAAGAGAAAGTAGAAGAAAAGGAATGGACAGAGCGAGTGAGACAGGTATAGAAAAGGGTAAGAGAAACAGAGACAAACGAAAAGAGAGAATGAAAGAGACCGATAGAGAACAGAAGGGATATACAAATATAGGGACATAGAAAAAGAGAGAGGGGGAAGGGAGAGAGAGCCAGAAAGAGAAGGTGGATAATTTTTAGCAATTCTTTGTCTGATTCTCGCCATCATCACAATGCATCGACGAACATTTCTGCTGAGAGATCACGTTCTTAAACAAGAATCGTGACTGGACGACACACTCCGCTATCAGCCGGCACTGTGATATACGGCGGATTCATCCGGTTCGCAGCTGGGTGCTTAGGTCATGGCGTCGGAATCACTGCGGGCGAAGGCAAGGCAGCTTCAAAAACTCCTACTGACACGGTAAAGAAATGGCACGAAATTAGATTGCGTGTGTTACTAGAATTAACAGATTCGAAATAAAAAAGGAATAAAATAGAATACTATAAAGCAAACATACACATTAATAAATAAACGAAAAAAAGTCGTAAATAATAATAATAATAATAATAATAATAATAATAATAATAATAATAATAATAATAATAATAATAATAATAACAAATCACCAGTTATAAAAAGCACAAAAAAAATAAAAATAATGGAAACAGTTCTTAAACAATAGGATTCCTCGCACGATACCAACTTCAAAGGGAATATAAAAATGTTGCTGTGGTGTTCATTTCTCGTATCGCCAATGGAGTGGAAAAATAAATCTAAAATCAAGAAAGATAAGTTTGACGCTGGACAATAAACGGAATAATCATGAATTGAAATGTTCAGAGAATATTTGAATGAATCTTATGTCGTTGGAAACAGTTTCAAGAAAAAAATGCACAAAAATAACATCGAAATAGAAATGACTAAAAAGAATTGCAAATAAAAAATAACAAATACGCCTCATTAAAATTCTAAATATTCTTATCTGATGAGAAATCTTAAATGGAAGTTCGGTTTGTACTTTAGCCAAAGCCGTCAACGCAACTCCAAAATAATGTGACTTAATTAGTGTAACTTTGTCTGTCTATCCCACCATTGAATTCACACAAACACACACAGACTTGCACTGCATACGCACATGATATATATATATATATATATATATATATATATATATGTGTGTGTGTGTGTGTGTGTGTGTGTGTGTGTGTGGAATTAATAATCTAACATGATTAACACTTTAAAAAAACATAACACTGAAAAGTATTTATATGTTCATCGCTGTTTCGTCTTTATTCAAAGACTTCTTCAAGATGACTAATATACACAAGCACACACACACATATATAAATTAACACACATAGACCAGCATTTCGTCTTTTAAATAAGCATTAATGTGACTTCCTAACACCAACTTACTATCCTCGAGGCTCACACAACGGGCTTGAGTCAGCACTGACTAGACAGTCCAACGTTTTATTTGTCTTGGCCAACGTGCCAGTCGTTTAAATTCAGAGGAAATGTCACCATCTTGAATAACGCTAATCAGTTTACGAAGAGGGTTCAGTTCCTTTCACATGAAATCTCGCATATATATTCTTAGATAGAAACAGTCCTTTTTCTTAAATCAGATTGACCTCGCATTCAGGGAGAAGATATTTTATATAAATATTAACGTCCACACACAGTTGTTTTGTATTTGCAAGACTCACCAGTGTGGCTTCATCCAACGAACTCGCCAATATATATATATATATATATATATATATATATATATATATATATATATATATATATATATATGTATATATATATGTATATATATATATATATGTATATATATATATATATATGTATATATATATATATATATATGTATATATATATATATATATATATATATATATATGTATATATATATATATATATGTATATATATGTATATATATATATATATATATATATATATATATATATATATATATATAATGGTTCTTGGGGGTAGTGTTTGGATGGTATTATTATTATTGTTGTTATAATTATTGTCATTTGATATGCACATTATTACCATATGAAACGGTAGTATTAAGGGTAATATTATTGTAATAATTATTATTATTATTCTTATTCTTCTTATTATTATTATCATTCTTATTATTATTATTATTATTATTATTATTATTTATGTATATATTAGTGAAATTTAAGCTGAATTGTATCTAAGCTTGATTATTGGAGAAATGGTCGTTTAATCAGTACCATTGGAGAGCCATGAATATCATAACTGTCCTGTTTTTACATCTCCGAAAACGTTACATGATAAACAGCTGATGATCCCCGTTTTAATATTTCACGCTTAAGTTAAGGTCCCCTGTTTTTGTGTCACTGTTAGAAACTTGGATTCCCGTTTTTTATTTATGAATTTTCCAATGAATGCTAAGTCTGCGATATTTTGGATTTAGTTAGTCTCTCTGGGAATTTGAACTGCATTTACTTTATTTTTATTTCGCTTAGAATGGTGTATAAGCTTCTTTAGACTATATATATATATATATATATATATATATATATATATATATATATATATATAAATATATATATATATATATATATATAAGCACGTAGGGAGAGAGAGATCGATGATGTTAATATAAATATAATTTTATGTAAGAATAATGTATTAAATAGGTAAAAACATGAATTTTACGTACGTTTCAAGGGGTATCATGTTCATAATTTGTATAAATGCATCAGTTTAAAAATGAAAATCATGTATTTTCAGACATTCAACTAAAGCAAGCAACATGACGATCTGCAGTGTAAACGTGGGAGGAGACTTGTGTATTTCAGCTGCATAAAGTTCCGCCGTTAACGATTCTATACACTTTCAAAAGATATGTTTGGTTCTGTTCCTTTAGTTTTGTAATCTGCATGTAATGCTTGAAATTTAAAGGACGGCTGTAGCTTATTTAAAAGTTTACCGAATTATAGTTAAACCGACGATTGAGCATTGTAATGCAGCAGGAGTATTTTTTTCCAGTTGTTGTACTAGAAAGATGAATTACAACATATATAATTGGTATCATATATATTTTTCATTTTGTTTCAGTGTAATATGAGCGGCATGCCTCATATAGCGTTGTAATAGGAATAGCTTTTTTACTAGTCGAACCAATATTTTGTCCTAGATTTTATGCTTTATTTTTGTTTAACATAGTTCACCCCAAACAAGGCAGGTCACCACTGTAAACGTAAAGGATAATGAGAAAAAGGGTGAAAGTTTGGAGTGGGTCAACCTTAATTGGGAGCTGCGCAGCGAGATGTCTGCTTACAATAGTTTTAAATTTCTGTATGTCAGTACCGTCTGGAAACCGGGAGCAGGGAGGAGGTTCCAGAGTCCAGTAACACGAGGAAAAAGCTCTTCAGCATCTGGGGAGCTCAACATTTGGTCGTTTATGTGAATGATGGCTTAGGTACGTTGCCAGCATTATTTTATTTCGCTCTTTTAGTTTCGCAGGCGTAATTGTCGCGTTTCACTCTACCGTTGATAGATTGTTGAGGAAGAGAGATATATCGATCCACGACAGAAACGTTACACTCTCGAGTATCCGATGAGGTTACTTTCAAAGGCGATATATCTTGTTTAAAATATAATTACAAATAACCCGTGTGGAAGATCATTAAAAAAATATGTTTACTTCCAGATGTATGGATTTTGTACATACAAGATATGTTAATATAATACAGAATATGTAATAGGTAAGACAGACTAGAGAATAGCTAAGACAGGATGTTAAGACTGTATATGTTTTAACTCGAATGTCTCGAATGCTCGCTGTAGTCGTACTTATAGTCCGACGAGTCCATCTATTTCGTGAATGGGGAAGTCAAGTTATCCTATCACAACAAAAGGTAAAGAAAGACTCAGGAAAGAATCCGTCTTTGCTACCTTAATAAATTGACAGGCACGACAAACATTGAACATATGTACAACGTAAATCAAAGACAAAAATAGCAGAATTATCGGTAGAACTTCAGATAAGAGTAAAAGAAATACTCACTAGTACGAACTGCATTCACGAGGAACAAAAATATCAAGATTACCGATACGACGATATGTCAACAGCTACTCTATCTCCGAGCTAAAGCCTTGGCCTTTTGGCTAAGATCAAAGTGTAGTATCTGTTCCGATGGATACTGGACCCCATAAACTGGTATTGTCTTGGCCTTCGGGGCTTGATTTACGCCGGTCTATGGGTCTGTCTTGTGCAGTTCTAGGAGGTCCACCCTTCCAGGCTTTGCCTCCCCTCTTTGGGGGGGGGAGTAAGTTTATTGCTTACTGCCTGAGGCGCCCCTACCGGGGAATGCTGACGGGGCTGGCCAGGCAATTTTAAATGGCCAGAGTGCTCACTTTCTTGGGCACTGGCTTTTCAAACCCCACTTTCCTGACCCGACCTTGGGTCACATCTTACTTGTGGGAGTAAGATAAAACTGGCCTTGTGCCTAACCTCCTGGAGAGGAGGTAAATAAATATTCTATACCCGAGCTAAAGCCTTGGTCATTTTGCTAAGAAGAAAGTGTAGTATCTGTTCCGATGGATACTGCACCCCATAGACTGGTATTGTCTTGGCCTTCGGGGCTTGATTTACGCCGATCTATGGGTATGTCCTGTACACTTCTAGAAGGTCCACCCTCCCAGGCTTCGCCTTCCCATCTTTGGGGAGGAGTAAGTTTATTGCTTACTGTCTGAGGCGCCCCTACCGGGGAATGCTGACAGGGCTGTCCAGGTAATTTTTAAACCCCACTTTCCCGACCCGACCTTTGTTCACATCTTACTTGTGGGAGTAAGATAAAAACTGGCCTTGTGCCTAACTCCTGGAGAGGAGTAAATCAATACTTCATCCCCGAGCTAAATGTTCACTGGTATATATCAATTGTATTATGCTCGACACACTCAACAACCGTAAGTGATTACCTAGCGTTGCAACCAATTTGCATAGCTAGCGAAACGACCCATTTGTATAGCTAAAACGAATTATTCGATTGTGCGTTTATATCTAAGTGTTCCCGGAGTTGTTTCGACTTTGCGCGTGTTTACGTCACTCCTCTCTGATCTCAAAATCACATATCAGGCAATATAGAAGTATTTTCACTAGACTGACCTAAATATTTTACGTACGTTGGGACGGATCTATTAGTTGAAAATTATAAATATGATGTGATTCGTCAGACGCATCTCTTTATGCCGCTTAATTGTTTTGTTAAGATGTTGTTTTTTATTCACAATTACATATACTTCACTTTTTAGTTGACCAAAGGGATAATCTAGTTTATCAAATAAATGATTTTACATCCGTATTCGTCAAGGATTGTTTGCGCTCATTACAGTGACAAGGCATAACCGTACTATCAATATAGTTGTCGGTATATCTTTTGTTACATCAAAATGGGGGTATTTGAAGACTCTGAACTTCGGACGAACACAAAGTGTGAAGCGACATGAGACTTGTGGGGGGATATTTAAATTTAACAATCAGTCACCGATGGACGATGGCAACCGAGCTTTCTTTCTAGCCACTATACCCGTTAACCGTGCGGTGTGTAAATAAAAAAAAATCTAGATAGATCACCTTAATAACGTCTGGCGTTCTGGAAACCGACTAAGTAAAATTTAATGAGATCCAAATATTGCAGTGTTATATGTTAATCCCGAAAGAGAATTACAAGGTGTGGACCTTTAAATTTAGAAATTAGGCTCGCCAGTCGATGAAGCAAAACATTAATAGAATTGTAGGAATTATTCAATTTAGAAGAATCTGGAAAAAAGAGGTTTGGTTTGGATCTAAACTAAAACATGTAAGGTCTTTAATCGCGCCGAATACGATATTTCAGCAACGATGACGTGTATCAGTACGAATATGGTTGACCATCTTGGAGTACCAGGTGCAACATGTGTGAGGAGGATGATGTCTTCATGGAGGCTTTCCTGCTATAAACTGACGTCTTAAAGGCTTCCGTATATATATATATATATATATATATATATATATATATATATATATATATATATAATGTATGTGTGTGGTGAAGGAAATTGAAAGCAACAAATACAATACTCATCTTCCTGTGTTTTAATGAAGATGCCGCATTGGAAAAATAGCATACAAGTACAATACTTGGAAATATATAGTGCGCTTGTGACGTTAAAATAATGTTTATTGTTCTTCTAACGAAACATAGTCGTTATAATTTTAATAAATGTTGTGCGATTATGACGGGGAAATAATTCTTTTTTCTTTTTTCGAACGAACAATGGCTGTTACAATTGAAAATGCGTGTGGCGTTTATGAAATCAAATGAGTGATTTTTCTTTTGGTTTATTTTTTATTTTTTTAAATATTTATTATTTTTTAATGTGGTGTATAAGATCCAACCTCGATCTGAATTCAAGTTCGGTGAATATTCATTTACTGATTAAAGGAGATAAATTATAGAATCCATTTCTATTGTTTAATTTTATTAGAATTTATAATTAGTGCTTATTTAAAAAGTCTTTGTTGAGATTTATTTCAAATGAATTTAATGAGTCTAGCTAATTTCAATTTTTAGAATGATCAAGAATAGTGCATATAATAAATTGGTATTTTTATATTTCTTTTATGTTCACTAAGCCATTTCTTTATTTTCCGTTTCACCAACATATTTTATTTACCTTCTCTCCAAGAGGTAAACACACAAAATCAGGTGCGGTTTTGAAAAAAACAGCACACTAAGACGCCTACAAATATGCTAGACCAGCCTCGTCGGTTTTTCCCGGTAGATGCGCCCCAGGCAATTAGCAATAAACTAACTCCTTCTCACAAAAAGGTAAAGCGTAGGAAGTTAGACCATCTGAGACGGAACAGAACCCTATCTCAGCTCGACAGAAACAAAGTCAAAGTATGTTATGACAATTATTCATGGGACAGTATATCTACCTGCATTAGATGTCGGTGTTTTAAGAAATTATTTTGTTGATTTTATTGTTGGAATTACTACTTCGTTAAGAGTGTTATACATTATTGTATAATTCGCGTGGGTAAGTATAACATATGCCTGTTCACAAGGAAAGTGTTCAGTGTATATAGTTTTTGTTTATTGGTTTTGGAAAATATATGTAGAGCTATTTTCTTTGCATTTAATATGAACTATGTGGGGTACTGTAGTGTTTGAGTGAATTTGTGATGTATTTAGATTCTTCTTTTAGGTATTTTTGACGATAAATTCTGAATGCACGTGGGTAGAAACCGATTATCATGCCTGTTTTAATTCTGTTGTTGTGAGCAAAAATGTATGTAGTCATTTTTCTATGAAGTTTTGCGATGTACTTTTTTTATAAGCATGTCCAGAAATGGTATCGAGGTATTCTTCTACCCTTCATGGTTTAAGTTTATGGGGGTCCGACTGTGTTAAATTTGTTTTTAAGATTTTCTATTTGTGTGTTTTCAAGAAAGAAAAAATAAAACGTCGTCAATATATCTAAAGTATTCAGTGTTTGGGGGGTAATCAAAATTCGAATGAGACAAATTATAAGAATTCTAAAAATAAGCAAGTAAGTACTCTACCATCGGGAGTCCGAAACTTTGCTTATATGAATTATTGTTAAATTTAAAATAAGTCATATAAGTGATTAGTCTGATTATTTCTATTAGAGTGTTGGGAGGAAACGGTTAATGTTAAGTTTTTGGTGTATACGGAGTATCTTTAAACTTTTCTTAACGGGACATTAGTATATAAAGTGGTACACCGGCCGTTCTAACAGAAGAGAAACTACACCGGTTCTCACTACAAATAGTGCGAGTAGACAATCACCAGAGAGAAAAAGGGCAGTATTGTAACTGTCTAGCCGAGTGCCAGTCAGTTTCCTTATTTTTGTACCTTTTATGTTAATACACTTGTTATTTCAACCCAACCTCGACTTGACTTCATTTTACTGTTGGACTACTTCACAACATAAAGATATTAGATCAAAGTTATGTATAGTTTTGTTTCATTAGATTATCTTGTTAAATTTTATTTCTAAATTTCCAGATTTAGTTTAATGTGAGAAGTGCTGATAGTTCCCATTACTGAGGTTAGAGTATCGGCTATGCCTCGTCTGATTCTGTGTGTGGCGCAACCGATGCCAGATATCATAAATGATTACTTTTATTTATCGTTTCCTATAAGGATTTGAAAAGAGTGTAAACATTTTCAATGCCTTTGTTTATAGTTTTTAAGTCTGTATTTGTGTATGTATTTTTGTTCGCTAAGAGTGTAGGTTTTTTCTGGAAATATACGATTTTCTCAATTATTACGATAGCACAACATTTATCTGCTGGTTATATGATGATGTTTTTGTTATTTGCTGGTGTTTTAAAGAACCTACATATTTTATCGGTTGTACTGAGGTTGAAAAACATTGTTTAAAATACTTTTTTTATAAAGTAGTCTATGTTTTACTATTCAAATATACAAAACTAGTAAAGTGTATTACTTTGCATTTAATTCATTATCACATTTCACCCCTCTCTCTTTCTCTCTTTCTCTCTCTTCATATATATATATATATATATATATATATATATATATATATATATATATATAAATAGGTATATATATATATACATATACATATATATAAACACACACACACACATATATATATATATGTGTGTGTGTGTGCGTATGTGTGTGCTTGACTGTCTGTGTATTACTCAAGGGTAATAACTATGTACTCATCACCTGTATAAAATGGGGAGTTCAACTAAGCAATAATACGCAAGATGACTAATTTTATTTTTTGAGTAATCATTCTTGTGTTAATTAATAATCAAGTTTAAATAAGTTTTAAAAAAGTAAATTATGGAATTTTTAATTTTGAATTAACGAATTTTATTTTATTCGAGACACGTTCAATGACTTGTGTATTATTTGGCTTATTCGGACTATATTTCTTATTTTTTATTTTATTTTCACAAAATTTAGGTCAGTGTGACCTCCGACCTTCTTCAAGTGCGTCTCTTTGAACTCTAGAATATTTATAGGATTGTTAACGGAGCCCTTTGTTTAATCAACGGATGTAAATTGGTCTCGTTCCGTCAGCTGAGTCCACGTAGAAATCTTAAATAATTCGTAATTGTATTTTTAGCATCGCCTGCACTGACGATTGAACCTTTAACCGCCATTAAACTGCTTATTTTATTTAGCATGTACAGAGCTGGCCATAAATCTGCCCAAAGATTAAAACGTTTGCACATGTGATAATAAAACTTACTAAATAAACAGAAGCGGAAGACTAGTAACGTCTCTTCTGTGAAAAGGGTGTTGAAGAGAAGAGAAGAGGTATTCACGCAATAGATTGATAGTAATTGTACCATATCTGATCGACACCTCCTCAGCAATATAGATTTTTAGAGATGCTGACATAATTCACGTCGTCCTTACCGCGACAAAATAATTATTGCGGTAATCAAATGCCACGAAAAACAATTAAGCGACTATTTTAAATGTATGATTTAAACGTATTGAGTTTTTTTGTGTGTTTTTTTTCGTGGGTAGAATATATATGACATTGTTGTATAACACGTTCGTTGTTCTAAACATGTATTGTTAAAACCATGATTCAGGTCGAGGAAACCTCAGCAAGAAGGACAGTTTCAAATTTGGATCGAATAAGACTATCGACACGACAACGCAGAATGTATTTCAATGAATAAAACCGCATGAATTGAAATGATGTTGTTTAGAAATGTCCTATGTGTTTCCAAAGGGTCATAGAATTAAGAGTGCCTTCAGTTTATTGCTGACAGAATCAGTAAAAGAATTAGTCGTTTTTTTCGGTTATCTATGATCTGCTATTGTGAGTGAATGGCTCAAAAAATGCTTTTCGAAGCAAAACTGATGTTGAAAAAGGATAATAGGTCGACAGAATTCTTGTTTCTTCTGACAATAGAACCGATGGGAATATGTTGCAGTGCAGGTAAACTTCGGATGGAGATGACGGTTGTGGTGGTAAAGTCGATATAGACACGGAAGCCGTTTTCGTGATCTGCTGGTTATATAGTGAGAAGTTCGATTAGAATTTTAACAACCCTCAAGGGGTCCCTGTTGTGAGTATCAGAGTCTGTTGGGAGAAAACCAATGACGATAAAATTTATCAAGCAATATGTATGAAGCTACGAACTTTTATATGTTAATATATTTGTCAGTACAGAATTAACTTCTAAACTAAATAATAAGTAATTCTTGACGTAAAGGTCGAAATTGTGGGCTATATATAGTTTAATTAAATTTCATGCGAAGGGGATACGAAATGTGTGTGAAAACCTTCGTTTAAATTCAGATATTTATTTTTTTTGTAAAATATTAATAATAATCTTAAAATGTCAGTTTCTTTGGAATATTTTTAAGGCGTTTACGGGGGTATGAAATTAAGAAAACGTCCCATTTAAAAAGTAAATATTTTAGATTTGCATTGACTTTGTTTCTATTGTTAAAAGCAAGATTCCCTGGATTTCATTTTCTTCTTAAAACAGTTTAAACTGGATCCTTAAATCTTTGAGATTTTCTACAATCAAAATCTATCCAATGAATTCTAATCGAAATAAAAATAATTATTCTAGAAAAAAGATTTAGTATCTGTATATATTGATTTTAATCTCATTAAAGAGATATAGAGGTGGTGCATCAATTAATTGTATCTTTCCTGGAACAGGGTTCCTTCTAGTATCTCCCTATCATATATATATATATATATATATATATATATATATATATATATATATGTAAATTATAACTAAAAGGTAAACTTTTAGAGAGTTGGACCTATTGTGAAATAAGGAAAGCTCAATATACTGGATAGAGCAAAAATATGGTACGTCAATGAAAATTAGTAAGACCTGCAAATGGAAGCAAATCGGTATTTTCAGTTGTTCAAAACAAGGAGTAGTTTAGTTAATAAAAACATTTATTTTTCATCTCTTTCTTTCCTTAAACCAGGTTTTTCAAAGATTAAAATCTTATCATCAGAGGAAAAATTATGATTGATAAGTTGACAGGGTAGGACTGTCAAAGTTCCAAAATTGAAAAAGTTTTCTTTTAAAATTAAAAATTAAAAAAATCAAAAAAACTTCTATGAAAAAACCTTCCAAAAAGTTCAAACGGGCATGGGAATCACCAATAACGAAATCTAAAAAACGTAGGGCTCAGAAATATTGGTAAATCCAGAGGAAAAACCTGGTTTAAGGAAAGAAAGAGATGAAAAATAAATGTTTTTATTAACTAAACTACTCCTTGTTTTGAACAACTGAAAATACCGATTTGCTTCCATTTGCAGGTCTTACTAATTTTCATTGACGTACCATATATATATATATATATATATATATATATATATATATATATATATGTATATATATATGTATATATATATATCATTTATTAGAAATATATATGTTACATATTTCAGAATCGTATCGCGGTTTCATCCAGATTAGCTGACTTTTTAATCTAAAAAAATATACCAAAATAGAATCGTCAGCGTAATGTAACGAGATAAATAAGGGAATGTATATATATATATATATATATATATATATATATATATATATATATATATATATATGAAGCAACCGACCAATAGATATAAGCGTCAACTAATATCTTATAATTAGTGAAACATCTGAATAAAAACTGAAGCTCAATGTACTGGATAGAGCATTAATATTATAATATAAAATGAAGTAATAAAATAAGGTGTCAATCAAATTTTACTTCATCGATTATTGACACATTTCGCGACTGGATAACTTTGTCAGCTCCGTCAATTTCTCGGATTTAGACTGCTGGATTAACCTGGATTAATCTTCAGTCAACCCTCTGGATGGCTTTCCTGTTTATGTTTTTCAAATTGTATGACCTGGATGGATTGTATAGATTCAACAAAAAAGTATTTTTTGGGTTGATATATTTGATGTTATGTATTTTTATGTATTTGTGTATATATTTTTATATATTTTCAAAGTTTAATTTTATTACCAGTAGTGTTATAACTGCGGTAATATTCCTCTGGAGAGAAGAATTATCTTTGAAAACTCATGAGCTAAGGACTTTAAGATACTTTGCTTGAACTTTGAATTTTAATAAAATTTGATTGACACCTTATTTTATTACTTCATTTCATATTATAATATATATATATATATATATATATATATATATATATATATATATATCAAATGGGGCGCGAGAGCACTCTATCCCTTTATAGAACACCCGAATGGCCTATGCTGGAAATCTCATTCCTTTGACTAATCATAACGCAAAAACCAATACACCAAATTAGTTAAGACTTTGCACAAAAGTTTTATTTGATAGGTTCTATAAGGGTGTAGAATTTTTGTATCATTAGTCAAGGCAACCCAGATATCCAGAAAATTCAATCATGAAATCATGAAATCATGTTATATGTGTGTACGTACGTACGTACGTATGTGCTACCCTGTATCTCATCAACTATTTGATGGATACCGCTGATTTTGGGCAAAGATAGAGGTTCTAGTGTCTAGTTGATGGCATTTTTATTTCAGTTCACAATATACCTTAGTTTTCCAGAAAATAAAAAAAAACATTAAAAATTTACTAGTCTACATACAGTTTATTCTGTATCTCATCAACTTTTTGATGGATTCAGCTGATTCTTGGCAGAGATAGAGGCTCTGGGCTCTAGTTGATGGCTTTCCAATTTCAGTTTACCAATATACCGTAGTTTCTTAGAAATTTGCAACAAACCTTAAAAAATGACTAGTCCACATACACTTTATCTATATCTCATCAGCTATTTGATTAATTCAGCTGTGTTATGGCACAGATAGAGGTTGTAGGCTCTAGTTGATGGCATTTTAATTAAATTGCATTGTGTCATTGTCAATTTTCAAAAACACTGACTGTAAAATGGTTGAATCACCATTTATTGTTTGCAATGAATACATGGTAAAGTTTGAAAAAATGTGTTCTAGTTTTAATTGTATCATGAGTAAATATACACTCATCATCATTAAAAATATTTGCCTGTGAATATTGGAAAAAAAATTGATTAGTCAAACTACCAACTATATCAGTTATTAGAAGACATTGTATTGAGGCATAGCCATTACAAAAGTAGTGACATTCCATGGAAAATGTCAGTATACTGAAATCATATGCCCTTAATAGGGTTAAGATGAAACTTCATATACACTAAATGTACAAAAGCAAAGAAATCCCCAAATGTTTACACTAAAAGTGTAAAAATTGTCATTAAGAGTATGCGAGCACAACAGGGCTATGTATTTTACTGGTAGGAATTTTTCTTCAGCGCACCTCACACACTTCATCCACTTATGCATCGAGATTTATACTGTAGTGATGTAGTAATGAAATGGTTTGGTTGATATGTAGAATTCCAAAAGAATGAATTACATTTTACCACGTGCCCCTTTTTCTAATACTGTGCTCAGTCTTGGTTGGCGGCGAATAGGAGTAAGATGGCTTTTTTTTGAGTAAATGTGTGCTTTGTAAAAATCTAGAAAATTCACAAAACATCGAACAAGAATTAATTGTTTATACAAAATCTCTTGGGCTTTTCCGAAGGGAATTCGTCTGGAACTCATCGTCTTCTTTTATTGACAAAGTTTCTGATCGATCTGATGTTCTTATGGAAGCTACCTAATATCGACTTGGCCTAGGTCGATCTATTAAGAACTTAGACTTTGACTGTAGGCTATGTGTTGAACCCTTAGGCAAGTTTACAAATTAAAAACCGAAATAAAGTGACATTCTATTGCCCATATTTGTCATATTAGAGCCCTAGGGTACTGTTTTTGTTTATAGAAAACGAAAATTTCAGACAAATGAAAATACTAAGGATTACAGTTCAATTTTTTAGTTTATAAGATTTAAAATTCTTGTTTTACGTACTTCAATCTGAATTGTAAAAAAATGTATTGTATTTTTGAAAAAATACAGTTAAAATCAGGTATATATTTAACAAATGGTGAAAGTTGTTAATTCTAATAAATTAAAGTGTGGAACATAAAATTTACTAATATACAACAAGAATACGTTCATTTTCCTCAATACATAACAATAATGCTAGTGTCGTATGAATAATGGTTCCACTCGGCCGTGATTGATACGGATACTATAAAGGTAAGTAAAATACCAGTAAAAATGTTTATTGGCAATGCTTATATTAACAGTGCTAAAATAGTAACAATGTTTATATTTTTATAAGAAAAATTACTACTAGTAAAATACATAGCCCTGTTGTGCTCGCATCACCCTAATGACAATAAAAGTGTAAACATTTTGGAATTTCCTTGCTTTTGTACAGTTAGTGTATATGAATTTTCATATTAACCCTATTAAGGGCATACGATTTCAGTATACTGTCATTTTTCATGGAATATATATATTGACATTAGTTATATTCTAATGAATTCAGATTCATCCATTTCATGTAACTTGGAATTGTGATTGATAAAACGGGTAGTTATAGGAAATTAAACTATGCTCATGGAAGTTTCTCTTAGTTTAACGTACACAGAGAGAGAAATATAACTTATTGAAAGTGGCTGTAGCTAGATTACTTTTATTGTAAATGTTTTACAGGAGCAGACTATAGATTGAAGCTCAGTCGATCTTCTATCATGACAATAGCGATGGAGCAGAGAATTACTAGCAACGTCTATTCTGTGAGAAAGACGATGTAGGGAATAAAAGAGGATATCGTGCAATAGACTCTCAAGTCGGTTTTGTGGTGTGTCGAGGTTGGAAAGATGGCTCTGAACGGCACCTCCCTAGATGTGGTTACCCTATTTAATCTTTGGCATAGTTGTCGTTTATACAGGACGAGGATTGCGTCAGGAGTTTGCTAGTTTTTGGAGTCGTAGAATTTTCCAACCATTTTTCTAGCGACTAGAGAAATATATTTGCATTCTAAAAAATTGGCCGATACATAACTCTGTTTGGTTCATGATTCCTGGCAAATACTACTCACAGTTGTTATAAACAAACAAAAATAACACTCATGGCTCAGCTTTCTTAGCAAATAGCCTATAGATTAATCTATTTTGGTTGTAATTTCTAGCCAATACTACTTATACTTGTTATAAACAAACAAAAACAACACATACATATTTCAGTTGTGTCCGATAAGGAGGTAAGTGGCGGGTTTCTTATCTTTAACTGGAATCTATTTTCATTCACCCAATCAACACTCATAACTAAATTTAATTTGACACATTTTTTCTACAAAAAACGATTTTGTATTGCATCAACATTTAAACATCACATACCTCTTGTTTCAAATAAAGCAAATAAAATTGTCTACTCAAGAAGTATTACATAACGAGGGTTGTGTTTTAAATAAAAAAGTTTGACCTTAAAGGTCAGACGTAACTCCAGACGAAAATCGCGAAACCACGTAATTCCAGAGGGGCGATTTTCTGTCTCTTTGACTGGCTTTTCGTGCTCCCTCTTTCACATATACACAACTTGCCTGTTGCGCTGACGTTTTCTGTGGCTGTCCATCTGTGTGTCGTCCGAGTAGTTATGTCAGCAGACGAATTAAACCTGGATTTCCAACGACGACACAGGTGTATAATGGTTTATATAGCCATTGTTAAGTGAAAATATAACACAAGTAGATTCTTTATTCACTAATAAAACACAGGCAGTTACAGTATTTCTTTTTGTTTTTGTGGAAGTCGCTTCAGACAAAGCATGAAGCCACTTAATGTAAGGCACTAAAAATACTACTTCAAGGTAAAGGATTAGCCAACGATGAGTTTTAGATGGATAGATTCCGACTCAGAAAACAGCAATTGTTCTCCCTTTGTCAAAAACATCGATCAATTACTGTGACGACTAAAGGACAAAATTAGGGAAGCGAGGGTCACGAAGCTGCCAAAAGTAAATCCAAGCCCCACTTTCTACTCCCCTAAGTTTTTTCTTCATTATTTTCTGCAAGACTTGATAATGCGAAGGGCATTTCTACTCATCTGCCTTTCCGGTCGCCATCTTTACAGCGAGAGAAAGAGACATTGAGAGCTGAGATCTAGATCGTTACGGAAACACTCGATTTAAGATTGAATATAGACAATAAAAAAATGCATATTTCTTTCTTTTCGTATCAAGCTCGGTTCATTATCAGAAGACTCAAATATATACCCGCTCTACTGGCTTTCCTGTTTGCACACTGGATGACATTGAATCAGGCGCTGTGAACACTGGATGACATTGTATAAGGCGCTGTGAACACTGGATGACTTCATAAAAGGTGAATGGGGTAAATAAAAGATTACTGATAAGAGTAGTAGTTGGAGGAGGCGAATGCCATACATCATTAAAGGATATATGTAGAAGAGAAGAGAAAGGAGACAGAAAGAGTGGTTGAGAAGTGAGGAGATATAGAAGACGGCAAGAAAGAAAGACAGAGAAAAGAGGGGGCCATATAACAAATAATAATCCAACGAGTAACGACTTGTTAAGAAGATATATATATATATATATATATATATATATATATATATATATATATATATAACACTATAAGACAGGTTTGAGAAGGTTGTATTTTACAACGAAAATTCGCGAAAAAGAAATTAAATAAATGAATTTTTCATTTAAAATGTGCACGATTGTTGATTTTCAAAATATTTCTCTTTAATACATTATCATCCGTGCTTCTAAGATGTTGACTTCCTTTCCTTACTTAAAAAAGCGCTAAATCAGCGTATACAACATCGCCAGGACTAAAAAATAAATAACGTCGTAAGATCGTGACGTGTTTTCGACCCCTCAGGGTTGATACCACCAATATGAGGAGGAAGAAAAGAAGAAAAAAAACACTATAAGACAGTCTCGCTTGAGAAGGTTGTATGTTACAACGAAAATTCGCGAAAAAAAAAATTAAATAAATGAATTTTTTATTTAAAATTTGCACGATTGTTGATTTTCAAAATATTTCACTTTTAATATATATATATATAATGTATCCACATAAAATTTGATAAGGAGATATAATTTTTTATGTATCAATTTTCAGTATTTACTTCAACAGTTCTCGATACGTAAGTAGAGCTAGGTAGTAAGCTATGTATTTTAGCCTGAAGATTCCACCCGGCGATGAAACGCGGGAGCCTCTGTATAGCTTAATTGCCATACATATATTCTCATAGCTTACTATATATATATATATATATATATATATATATATATATATATATATATATATATTAGTGTGTGGGTGTGGTTAAATCATAAAATAACGAAACATATTATTACTATATGAGCAAAAAATTGTTTAAATCCAAGATCTGATAAAAAGGTTGTCAAGATTTCTTTATTCCCGGAAATTTCGGAATAATGAAATTCTTTTTCTTCAGACGTTTATCTACAAATCTTTAAATAATGAACTTTTTTCTAACTATATTATCCAATCTTTGAACAATTGATTTTGAACAGGACTGACGCTTTAGTAAATAACAAGATTTGTTCCTATATTTTTCTCTTCTAATGAAAAAATAATTGAATTATTCTGAAATTTCCGGGAATAAGAAATCCGGGCATGCTCTCTATTGGTTCTCTGAATCAAACAAATGTCTGTTAATATATGAATAATATTTTTTTAATTTTATATGTTTTAAGTATTGCTATGCTCTTTTTAAGATATTGGGCATGCCTCTTTCGTAATTGGAGTTACCCAGGTATGAGAATTATACTATTTAATACCATAACTAGCAGAGCTACCCGGTGTTTCCCAGGTTAGAGTGTGGGGTAGCATCATATGCAACATCATGATATGCAGAGTTTATTCTAACAGCTATATCTTACCAACCGAGCTATTCAGATATATGTTAATACTCTTAAACTAACGCTAATAAATAGATTAACTTCATTGTGTAACATGTTTGAAAATTGTCATAAGTTTCTTTAAGGACAGCCAGAGATGTAAAAATCATTCCATTATTTTCACATGCAGGTTGTGCATTTTAAAAACAAATATATTAAAAGTACGCTTCCTAGTATGTCTTTGTGTTTAGGTACACGCAGAGACAGAGAAGTGTTTTCTTCTATAAGACGTGTTGTTATAGGCGCTGATGAAGTTACGGTCTGGACCAACTTCATAAAATTATGAAGTAAAATAAAATAAACTATTTCCAAACTGTTTTGGAAATGATCGTTCGCCATAGTGAACTTGATGTTGTAATTCTTGCAGAGTAAAAGTAATAATTTGATTCATTATATATATATATATATATATATGTATATATATATATTTCATTTAAATCAAAGGGAAAACAGTTTTCAGTGGAGGGATTGTGCCACCGAGGACCATGTTAATATTATCAAAATTTGTTGAAAGTTTGGGATTAGACGTCATTTTTTGTTATTTTCCTATAGTTTAACTTTCATTTAAACTAAAGTTTTTAGGGAAAGGAGGGGGGCTCTAAATATTATCAAAATTACCAGAAATATTGGGAATATACATTACTTTTGGTAATTTACTTATGGTTTAAATTTCATTTGAATCTAAGGGAAAAACAGTTTTCAGTTAGCGTTGAAGTGATATATTTCTTATAGAGCCTATGATCTTCACTGAGAGGTCAGTTGTCGACATGCTAATTTTCAAGCAATTCTGTCCAGAGGTTTGGGTGAACATAATACACAAACATCAGGCGCACACATAAACACACATAGTACTATTATATATATATATATATAGATAGATATTATCATTTTTATAACATATTATCATTTTTAAAATGCACACTTAATAACAAACAATTTTATGCTGAAGTTAGGCTATAATCTAACATATACGTAGCAATTTCAACGCATCACTACTGAGTATTGATTTACTCTTCTCCAGGAGTTAGGCACAAGGTCAGTTTTTATCTTACTCCCACAAGTAAGATGTGACCCAAGGTCGGGTCGGGAAAGTGGGGTTTAAAAATTGCCTGGGCAGCCCCGTAGGCATTCCCCGGTAGGGGCGCCTCAGGTAGTAAGCAATAAACTTACTCCTCCCCAAAGAGGGGAGGCGAAGCCTGGGAGGGTGGACCTCCTAGAACTGCACAGGACACACCTATAGACCGGCGTAAATCAAGCTCCGAAGGCCAAGACAATACCAGTCTATGGGGTGCAGTATCCATCAGAACAGATACTACACTTTGATCTTTACTGAGTAAACCACAACAAATTGCAATAATTACATACAAACAACACAAATTCATGAATAAAATAAATTATCATTTCTATATTTTTTATATTAGTTTATTTTTTAAATATTTGTTTTTATCGGACGCGTTTTATGTTTTTTATCCTTCACGTGTTTATTTATTCGTTGTATTTTTATAAGCAGGTTGTCTAAAATGTTATTATATATTGGAAAATCTACCCTGAATGTAATAAACATAAATAATTTGATTACTTGTTTAGAGGTGTTCAATGTCGTATATGCTCAGTTTATAAGCAGACTTCGACCGCGACTTAAATATAGATTGAAAGAAAACGAATCTTTGAAGGAAATGACCAGTATATGTTGGACAGTGGTCCCGGGACCCATCTTTATTACAATGATGTTAACCTATGGAATTACCGTCCCATACTGGTGGAGTTTAAACAAAAGAGGGGAGATAGAAATTCACACGTGCTGATATATAAGGGTGAGTTAAAGTATGATTTTATTACTAACATTGCCTCGGGTTGAAATTGCACAGATTCTTACCAACTGTCTTCTCTTTCGTCTTACCGTAAACAATACTTATAAGGTTAATATCCTTTAATTAAATGAAACGAATATTTTAACGTTTTGATTTACATATTCAGTGTGACAATTTGAATTGTTTTTTTTACAAATAGTGTTAATCTTACTGTAAAATATAAATCAACACGTGTGAATTACTCTCTCCCTCCTGTGTATATAATCCTCACGAGTGAGGCTGCATAAGAGTATAAATCGCTAGAGAAATATCTCACAGATGTCACTGTTAATGTTCTGCCATTCCGGTTTACTAGAAACTGAAGGGCAAGTTTGTGTGACATATTGGGCGAACTGACGCTATGAAGAAAGTAGATAGAGCGCAGCGTTAACTTCTCTCTGCGGCCTCTGTTTTATACGTTCTTTCAGCGGTATGTTGCTCCTAATTTTCCCATTTCTTAACCCTTTACATTGCTTCGAATTTCCTCCATTCGTAAACCTGTACGCTCTTAATTTATTTTGTTGTAAACCTGTACGTTGCTTCATAATTTTCTTATCTTTATATTTGTACATCGCTCCAAAATTCTGTTTTCCTTAACCTGCACATTGCTCCCAATATTTCCTTTAATAAACTTGTATGTTGCTTCTATTTTTTTTATTCTAACACTTGCACATTGCCCTAACATTCTATTTTCTAAAACCTGCATATTGCTTCCAATTTCTCTTTTCGTAAACCTGTACGTTTTATCAAATTTCCTTACTTTTACACTTGTACGTCACTCATATATTACCTTTTCTTAAACCGGCACATTGCTCGCAATTTACTTTTCCTTACAACTGTGCTTTGTTCTACTTTTCCTCTTTTCGTAAACCTGTACATGTCTTCCAATTTTCTTATCTTTATACTTGTACGTTACCTCCAAGCCCCTCTTTTTAAAACTTGCAAATTACTCGCAACCTCCTTTTTCTCAAAACTGTACTTTTTTCTCAATTTTCATCTTTTTTACACCTGTACGTTGCTTCAGATTTCCCCCGTCTTAAACCTGTCTGTTTCTAGCAATCTCTATTTCTTAAACGTACACATATGTCCCAGTTACCCCTTTTCTAATACCTGTACATTGGTCCAATTTTTTTCTTAAACTGGTTTGTTGCTCTTAATTTCCTCTTTATACACCTGTACGTCGCTAGTAATTGCCTTTTTATTACACGTTTCTCCAAATTTCTTTTTCTGATAGCTGTATGTTTCTCTCAATTTACTATTTTCATAATCTTACATTGCTCCCTAGTTACATTTTTATACCGGTACATGGCTCCCAATTTCGATTTTTTACACCGTACGTTGTTAGTAATTATCTAACATTACACATGTACGTTACTTTGGCTTAAATATAATTAGATTCCAGAAGGGATGGTATAATTTATAAAATATTTAATGGGTGTATTTTTATTTAAAGGGGTTTCACTCTATGATTTCTGTAATATTTAAAAATGTTATAAAATGTCTTAAAACACGTCGTGTATCAAAAGAAAATCAGATGTGATAATTTAACAATCATATTGTATCTGAAATCATCACCCCAATATTCGGTTGGAATACTTTGACTTTTATACTTGCTTCAATGTAAATAAGATTTCCTATGCGTTTTTGAAATTGAATGACGCCATTTTTTGCTGACATTTTGCATGGCGTGTTAAAAAATGTAATTCCACTTTTAACTGTAATGGTTTTCTATTTCTCGTCGCGACGATGGAGCCACATAAATGGTAACTTGGCATTTCCTTTCTCTCTCCACTTTTCATTCCTTGCTTTACTTTTTACTCCATTTCATCCAAAAGATTTAATTTATTATCGGAACTTCATATTTTTGTATCTTATTTTATTTTTGGACTATATTTTCGGAGATATACTTCAAAGTTCATGAAAAGGCCTGACAGCGATTTTGACAAATTCTTTCAAGTTAGCACAACCAAAATTACTAAATATAAAAAAGTAGAAAATAAAATTTGATCTTTGATATAACAAAATTATTTTAAAGTCTTTCGGGTAAAGTATTTTGTGATATATATAGTTATCTATTTAACTTATATTATTCTATATATACACATATATTTATATATATTGTGTTTATTAATCTTAGCAATAGATATACGTGATTTCACAAAATATAAATCAGTGAAGAACTTAATGATATATAGTTAGATAAATATGTAAATATATATTCATATATATATATATATATATATATATATATATATATATGTGTGTGTGTGTGTTCGTCTCTGTGTGTGTGTGATGAGGTATGCTTGATGTGTGTTACTGTCTGCATACTTTTTACTAGTTCATGTCATTCAATAAAGAGTTGAACGTTTGCTATTTACACGGTTGGAGCGATGAGGATGTTATTGCCGCAAGTTCTAGGTCACTTCCTTACTTGTGCATATTCCATTTGAATTTTCTTGAAAATTAAATGTTTATTTAGTGCCTAAAGAAACGTCCATTATGACTTATCGATGTCTGGAAAGTATGCTAGCTATGCACACATATCTTAAATAATCATATTAATGTAAAAATGATACCGCGCTGGATAGATATGTATCTATCTCGAATCTATATTTATCTATCTCGCATCTATACTAATATGAATTATATGTGTCTCCCTGTCTCATACATTCTAAAGGTTTTCTTACAGACAGAGAATGATCTCTTTACACCTATATTTATTTCTCACATAATTTCGGTCGACACATTATTCCGTCCGACGCGCTCAAAAAAGAAATAGTATCTGCACGCGTCTAGGTGAACCATTTGGAAGAGTGGGGCTTATTTTAGCATTTACGCGCCAATGCTTTTATTTGTGCCTTAAATTATTCAGTTTCTCCCTTTGCGCACACTTTAGCAGGGAAAAAGCTTTACCCCAAGGTATATCTCTGAGGAGATTTCTTGTTACTTTGTGTCTCTTAAAACGTTACTTAAACGTTTAGTAACATGTTTCTCAGTTTATTTTCACATAGTCCGTTTTCGCGTATCTTAAAACTTTTAAAGTTTGTGTGGAAGTTTTCATTATACGTGACTGCGTATCCTCATATTATGTATGCGTGTGTGTATGTTCATCCTCATATGTGATAAGCATCGCCCTGTATTTCTCTGCGTGGTGTGATGGTCGTGATCGCTTAGTTGTTTCGTCAGCGTAACTAGCTGAAACAAACTTTTTGTGGCCAGAAAAAGAGACCTAATACATTTGCTGAGAGCTTCAGGTTTTTATTTTACTGGATAAATTATTTTACATAAGAGACAGACTGTATTTCTCTAAACTAAATTAACGAATGTTGGGGACAAATTGAGTGAACACAACGAACATACTTTTTCGGAGGGGGCCTTTTCTCCTTAGGGCGATTTTTAAGTTTTTCTTTCAGTTGTCTCAAAATTATTTGCGATGTGTCTCACTCGCGTTCCATGTTTAAACTGTACTAAAAGCATTTGCTTTCTAACAGTTTTAAATTTTACAGCATTATTATTCAAAGTCTGCATCGCTTGACCTCCTATAATGAAACTCTGAAAACATGTTGTCTTCTCACAGTTAGAAAGCGTACCCTCACTCGTCATTTCAACTAGTCTGCTTTTCTTTCAAACTTTATTGAGCCTATGCCTTCTTTTTGTGAACTTCGGTTCATCCTGTCTGATCAATCACCGTTGTAACATAATGTTTGAACTTAAACCGCGCCATGTCAAAATTCATACTATTTGATTTTACACTTCTCTAGTATGGGGTCATCAATAATGTAACACTCTGAGGGACTACCAACCAGCAAATTGTTAGTATTTCGTTGAGTAACGGGATTTCGGTTTGCTGTCGGATGTTTAATATGATATCAACGATTATCACAAAGTGATCAGATTCCAAAGTAGGCTATAGATATCAGTCACACATGCCTCGAGCAACGTTGTCAAGAATAGATTGAGAAATGAGGCTTGCAATCGCTTAGGTACGCGTGCTGTTCCACATTGTTCTGCGTAGTTCTGTTGTGTTCGATAAACCGACGCAATCTCTGTGGCGAACATTGCCGTCCTCAAATATATAGATTTGAGCGCTCGAACTCTAGAAATTACTGTGTGTATGCTACTTGAAATATAGTCGAGTATGGAACAGTCCTGGCTCGAGGGAGAACGGTATAGAAAACAGAGGTAAATAATGATGTGTTATGAAGTTACTCTAACGCACATGTAAGCCTGCTTATCAGTTTCTAGACTAAGTTATCTATTGTAAAAGGAGGTCATTGCGGTTATATACACCGAGTACGTGCATATCTTTTTTCAGAGTCTTAACTGTAGAGTGGTGATATATTGGTATAGAAAAACGATTAGAGGTTTTGCTAAGTTTCTCTTAATGATAAGATATTTTGGCAGTTTACAGGGAGGCAGGATTCTACACTTTGAAGATTAGTTTTAAAAAAAACATCGTGTATTTGTGAAAGAGTCAACACAGAGGAAATGATTCAGTGAATTAAAAGAAAGCCTCTGGTTTGAACGTTTTACTTTTTGTTCTCATTGTAATTAATATTACTTTTAGATGAAGTGGTTTGAGCAAAGTTAGTGTTTGTTAGATGTAACCAACCAAACCTTACGTAAGTAGACTATAAACCGAGTCTATCTTTGGAGTTGTGACCTCGTGAAATACTACGGAAGGATACGTTCAGGGTCTCTTTTCATGCCTTACATGGAACTACATTTATCTTGATATAATACAAATGTTGATAGAGAAGCCGCTCATAGTGTCACATAAGAGTTAGGACTCTTGTACTACCAGTGGGAAACAACAGTAAGACACGTTGTTAAACATGTACTCACCATCTGTCAGAAAAACAGCGTCATGTGACCTAATTGACGAGCAAGTGTCTCAAAGTTGTCCAGAAAATGCAATTAGTCTATTATATTTTGTATATTAATTTCTCTTTTATGAATATTATATGAATATATACATATGTATATATGAATTAAAATTATTTAAAATAAAAATTATTTTGTTCCGAAATACTCATTACATCTTATAATTATATGATATTGTTTAATTATTTATTCATGTATTTATAGCTACATTCAAATTTAAAATATTTAATACTGAGCTTCATTTTTGTAATGGAAATTGATTCCTATTCGAATCGATATAAATTACCGTAGTGACAACATACATTTTACCTGCAGATAACTAATAAAACTAAAACATGTAAAGAAAAATTGATTGTGATAATTGAATTCTATTAAAACAAAAAAAATCAAAAATCAAAATCAAAAGCCTTTATTTTGATAATAATAATATATATATATATATATATATATATATATATATATATATCTTAAATCTCATGATAATACGTGAAACAGATACAAAAAATAAAAATGGCCATTGTGAACAAAAATATAATTCAAGCACATGTAGTGACTTTACACGTGACCCTTTTTTTGCTTGGTCAACTTATTAGTAAACAACGCCACCATCTCTTGAACAAAAAAGAAAAAATTTCATGGGTACATAAAACGATAGGATAATAACAATTAAGGCATGTTTTGGTAAGCAGTAAGAGTGAGAACAGCTTAAATATAAAATAGAGCCTGGTATGTAAATTCACGAACTTAGCCTGACGAATTCAACCATAAATGAAACACAAACCTTGTTGTATAGCCGGCTATAATTATATTTTAATATAATTATAATATATATATATATATATATATATATATATATATATATATATATATATATATATATATATAATGGTAATAATCCAGGTAAAAACATCATCAGGGTGGTAATCCCAATAATTTCAACCGGGTGTATAAAGAGTGCTCAATATTTAAATAGAGCTTCATATATGATAATTTTTATTTACACAGACATGTACAAAATCTGCGACAATGGCATGTCGATGTTATGGATCAACAGTTACAATAAACTCCAAATATGATCTGAGGTTAAGATCGGATTCTAACTCTTCCTGATGAGATCTCAGTTTATAGTAACTGTTAATCGATAACATCGACATGCCAGTGTCGCAGATTTAGTACATGTCTGTGTAAATAAAAATTATCATATATATATATATATATATATATATATATATATATATATATATATATATATAACTGTTTTGTATAATTGTAGGAAAACTCCAAGCATGGTGCTCAATAACTGAGAAAATCAAAATTAAGAGCGTAATATGTATTTATTATTCGGTACAGAAAATCAATAGTACTAGTGTAGTACTGGTTTTCTCTACCGAGTGGCGATTTGTAAAACCGGGGTCGTGCCCTCCGACTGACGTGAATTAACATCACCTACATTGAAGATTGCGTAAGCATAAAACATCGATGTCTTTAGGTAAACATAATTAATATTTACTTATATATATATATATATATATATATATATAGTAAATATATATATATATATATATATATATATATCCACATACACACACACACACACACACACATATATATATATATATATATATATATATATATATATATATATATATATATATTTGTTTAGACCACGGATATGATGTAATTGGAAAACAAGTATAGCGTCAGTCGACAACAAATTAAATTCGAGTAACATTATATTTTTTTGAAATTCAATGCATTTCGGTTAACTGTAGAATCACGTTGATTCAAGAAACCTAATGCATTAGTTATTCTGAAAGGGGAAAACTTGCCAACAGATGTAAACACATTTAATGAGGCGATTAATCGCACTAACATATTTGTAATGAACAAGCATACATATACACATACACGCACATAAATACATATATATATATATATATATATTTTCATTTTTTCATAAAAAAGTGCTTATCTTTTCTTGAATTTATGTTTTATTGCAAAAATTAGCGTCGATTACAAATATAAGTAATACATTTAAACTAATTCAGATTTGATTTCATATGAAATATTATTCACTAATGGAGATGGCAGGTGCAGTCAAAATTTAGTTTTAATTTAATTTTAAAGTTAACCAATATTTTACTTTGCGCATCTATATAAAATCAATGAGAATAAAATTTTAAAAAACGTACGGTCAGTTATAAGATGACACCGAATTAACACCGATAGAGTCGTTAATAAAATCCCCAACTTTTCTGCAATCCAACTATGTTTGTGCACAACAAACACGTCACTATGTCTAACTTGTGTATCACGTTTCAGTCATGAATATGCAACAGTCTTGTTTTATCATCCGTCAATGATACGCTTCAAATGTGCATACCTGGAGACGACGTGCAAATTGTTGAATACCTGTGACACAAGCCTCTCTTGGAATTGCTCTGTTTTTGTCTGCGATGGCCTTCTTCAATTTCACAGACATTTTCTTTTAGATAAGCCGACAAAAAACCTCTAGTGGTTTACATTCCCGTTAGTATGAAGCATATTCATGATCAAACCTCCTACTGATGAGACGCCCACCAAAGTGTCCTTGTAGCTATTGCAACCAGTCACTTAAAGTGTGGGGGAATCCCGCGTCCTTTTTCACTGGCCAAAACATCTTAACATGGATGAAATGTTTTAATTCACCCTGTAATAGTACAGGTTGAACGTGAATGATGTTAAGAAAACAGGAAACCACACGATGACGCAACTCAGAACGGACCTGGACGTATCTGTAATATGTTTTAATCCAAAAATCGTTCTGAAACTAACATTTGTGACCTCTAGGAATAATACAGATGACAACCCGGGAAAGACAAGCTGAGTTTTTCGAGCGACACTTGACGCCACGAATAAACGGCCAAAAGTGAACAATCCGGTTGGCACAACAGGTGGTATGCTTGGGGAGTGACAACACACTTATAGCTACAAGGAAGTATAAGGTATCATACCTTCCAGGAGACTATATGCTACAATCCACGTGGTAGAATTCACCAGTCTAGACAAGTAATTAGGAGAAACGTTTATGTTTAAGTCGTGGAAACGGAGTGTGGTACGAGAACAATGACTATCATATAACATATTTAATTCAATAAACTTGGATAGACAAATATCGCTCTATAGCATCTTCTAAGTTATATAGCCTTCAAGGTGGAGGTTGTTCCCACACAAAGAATTGCGGGTTAATCGTTACCCTTTTGAATATTGAAAAATTTGAAAGAAATGATGAAGCTGTAATATCATCTAGGACTAACCTCGAAGCATCTTCATTATATATATGTTTCTCCTTAAAAGTATTTATCTGTTACTATCCTCTATCATTAGTAGAAATATGGCCCCTACCAATCTCACACAATGTTAATTGCAGTTGACCAATTAAAAAAAACAAAAAAAAAACAAATATTATAACTAACACATCAGATGTATACAATCGCCATGTTGGTCAATTTAACTAAGGGTAGTCAATGTTGGCGAGTAGGAAGACGGACGGGACGAGAGATTGTTGGTGTAAGTCAGATTCCTTTACGAACAAACGGACATAAAATTCCATGGGATCAAAGTAAATAAAATTCTAGTCAGCTCCCGAATGAAAACCAACCTCACCCATCCTGATTTGCATAGTCAGCCAGTCTTCACGTCTGAAGAGACGATTTGAAACGAAATTGATTATCACGCCAGACTTAAATGTTGTTTTTAGTTATTTCAATTCGTACATTATATATATATATTCATATTTTAGTCGGTAAAATATTAAAAACAAGAGAATATTAAGTATTTCGAGTCTATGAAAAATGACAAAAAAAATAATTTCCTTTATTTTCTATTGTACGTTTTCTTATTATACTTTAAATGTATATATAAAAGTGATTCCCTACTCTAAACTCTAAAATAATTGTTTTTTCTTCTTTCACATTTCCAGGATATTCACACGTAAAACAGCCGAATCTCATTTTCTTTTGGGGGGAGTATCGATAGCGGAGGGTGTTAATCTGTAAATCTACCCATATGTTATTGTATTTAATCTTATATTATTTTATCATACATTCCTTTTTTTTCTTTAAAAATAAACAATTAATTGTAATTGTGTTTACTTTTTCCGTGAAAATTAAATGGTGGTATGGTTTGGTAGTTTTGTTTTACGGCATATCAACTCTTTTTGGGTTATTTACTGCCAAATCTGGTCATTATAGTAAAGGTTTTTATGCTTCAAGTTCTAAAAATAAAATAAAAAAGGGAAGGGAGAAAGGGAGAGGGGCTGTTGTTTTTGTTTTTGGTTTTGTAGAACATAATTAAGTTTTACAAAAAATAAAAAATAAAATTAAAAAAAAACAAAAAAAACGTCAATGTAGGTGAATTTCGTCTCAGGGAGCCACAGGGCAGCCTGATCTGGTATCACCAGGAAAATTAAATGAATAACTTTACAATTATCTTATTATATACCTTATTTTTAAGGACTAAATAAAAATATTCAAAGGTTGGGTATCATTGCCCCCCCCCCACAAACACACACAAAAGATGGGGTTCTATTTTTTTAGGCGACTACGTGTGAATACTCTGAAAACACTTTGCGGAAAGAAAACAAAAACAACAGCAACATTATTTCCGAAATTACGGAGAACCGATCATTCGCCATTTAATTTTCGCAGCTCTTGTCTCTATACCGTCATTACCGTACACGTAGCCGTACTCAAATTTGATTGGAAATTTCCACTTTACCTAGTTTTGTACCTTACGTAGAAATCTATATACGCACCCTATCTTTACTCATCAGCATCTAAATAATATCACACAACAAATAACGCATGTTATTCTGATTTTAATACGAAAGTTTTGATGTTACGTATTTGAAATTGAAGACGATTTATCTTGCCCCAGACACTCTTCCAGGAAGAATAACTAACAGTCAAAATATAACTATGATCGACCGACAAAAAAGATATTCCTCTTTTCGATGGTGGGGGATGAGCTATTCTCCTCCCTACAACCCTTTCGCACATAAGAGATGTTGCTAGTCTCTTTCTGCTCTATCGTTATTTTCATCGACTGAGCTTCAATATTTGTTTCCTTTTTGTATGACATTAACAGCAAGAACTCGTATTATTATTACAACGGAACACTACTCTATTTTCTGTCTTCATGTACCTAGCCTAGGGGGAATTTCTATGGACCGACATTTTCCCAGGGGGGTTCCAACCTGGATAACACATTAGCGCAGGACTGCTTCCGTGATAATTATAATTGGTTATTTTTTAACTCCAATGTCAACTAATTATTATCATAAACCATTCCATAATTATTCAAACGATCAAAGTTAGTACTCCCATTGTGTTCCCTATCTTTTACTTGACCATCATTCTTATCTCACTAACACTTATCCTCGAGTGGCTGTTAACCTTGATAAGTGGTGACCCTATATTAAGAAAACAACCTGGGATTTATTAAAATAAATATTCTCACTAAGGTCTCTGAGAAAATAAGCGATGCGCATTTTCTCATGAACTAATCCTACAGAATTCATGAGAAATGATTCTCTGACCGGTGGTAATTTCATAAGCTGCTGAGTGTTGACAGCTATAAGTTTTCCACGTAGGTAGTTTTTAGTAGTTTTTAGTAGTTTTTAGTAGTTTTAGTATTACAAGTTTAATTAGATCAATGTTTACTATCAGACTCATTTCCTTCAAACTCTTAATTGGTATGACTTACTGAGATAAAGCTTTTCACACTTTCGTTTTATTGCTATTTCTCCTGGTGTAAATTGGTAAGATAAAAACAAAAAAAAACAAGTTATGTAAATGAAGAAGACAGTTATGTAGCGATAAAAAAACAAGTACAATTCTCACAAATAAAAGAAACAGAAAACGTCTTACAGTTGCTGTCGTCAAGTGTACGACATATGTCAAAGATTATTTATTTTTCCATTCGTAAGTAAAAAAATAAAAAATTCATAGTACTCATTTCAATACACTCATATACGTACACATACATAGACATACACACATACACATATATATATATATCTATGTATATTCTTACGAACATTGCAACTCACTGGCACAAGTATACACGCACACACGTACACAAATTCACACACACACCTATATATATATATATATATATATATATATATATATATATATATATATATATATATATATATATTAATATACTAGTGTATACATGCCTTCCGCAGAAATAACGGATGAAAACATAACATATTACTCGTATTCAAATTCGCTATTTATGTAGATATCTTACTATATATCTAAATATATAGGAAACTTATTTAGACTAAGACCCGAGTTAACTTTGACAGTTACCTTTACCCTGACCCTAACCATAACATTAACGCTAATGCTAACCCTAACCCTAACCCTTACGACAGGGTCAAAGTAAGCTCGGGTCCTTATCTGGAGAAGTACTAACTATTCATAAAAAAAGCATATCATTGCGTAAGTAATTTAATTTTTCATATATAAATTAGTTCATCATTTCTGATGATCTAATAGAAAAAAGACACCCAACGTGCCCGCTAATAGAGTCGAGGATTTCTTTTTGAATTCATTTCTAATGATGGGGTATGTCTGATGTAATTTTCTCACTTGATTTTTTATCGCTTTCCACTGTAAATGGTATCGGACAGAGGCTAGCTAACTTTTGTGTAACTGGATGGAAGTACAAACAGACACACACACACATTTTTCCTTCCTTAACCCCTGGTGTTTCTAAAGAATAAAATCTTATCGTCAGAAAATTACAATCAGATAAGTTAGTACATGTACGAATAAATACACATTTGTATTTATTAAAGCATGAAGCCTCACGCAAAATACGAATCATAGGATTAAGAAAATAATTATTTAAAGGAAAGTAATTGATTCTACCTCCAGACTATTTGGGGGGGGGGCGAGAGAACAACTAAAAATGAATCAAAATAGCCAACACTATATTGAATTATTAAATACAATATGTATTACATAGAAAATTATACAAGGACAAAGCACAGAACAAAAGAACCAGGAAGAGATAATTACCAAATTATAATTAGCAAAAGCGTAACTATAATGGCATCATCTTATGAAAACTAATACTTATTTGCTTGCAAGCGGGAAATGTTGATTAATATGGAATCAAAATGTATCATAGATTAATATTCACAGATGAATAATAATTTTTAACTTCTATTACAAGATTTTTATTCAATGATCTGTTTTTTTTTAGAATGTTAATTGTATGTAAAAATGTTCGATTGAACAAATCATAGGAATATTTGTTCTTCTAGAGATTGTTGTAGGTACACTATATTTGAAGTTATCTGGAGAAACCTGTGTGTCTATATTCGCTTACACCAATCAACAGGGCGATACAAAAAGTTTCACTCCATGAGGCGTCTCTGATGTGATCTTTGATTGATTCCCAATCAGCCTTGTAGTATCTCATCGTATTGAGCAACGGCTCATCAGCTTTAGGACCAGATTCTAAGGTGATATCAATCATTATCACAAGCTGATCAAGGTTCCCGAGCAGGCTATAGGCACGCGTCACACAATCCTCGGTGAGGTCAAGAACAGGTTGAGATATTAGGCTATGTTGATTCACACGATCAGGGAGAGGGTCGAGAAAATGACAGTCTGTGAGAGGGAGAGTGTTATTGAGAAACAATACGTGGAGTTACTAGCTGCATCTGTATAGCTGGATAATCGAAGCTAGTCACCGTTGTTAGATAATAGCCCTATGGGGATGGACGTGTCTGTTGGAGATCGGGTTTGACTTGCGCGATTTGTAGCGGAGTCATCTCGAGCAAGTTGGTGCGATGTGTTCTCACGATTTGCGGGGACAGTTGACGAGACCTCGGGGTCGGGGGGTTAGGTCACACCTGCGTGTTGATCACGAGATTTCGTGACGTCACAGTTTTCCCGCTGGGAAAACTGGAGTTGAGATTTGAGTTTGGACTTGGAAGTCGAAGAGTCAACACGCTTTAGCCATGTAGCGATTACAAGCTAGGGGATTTCGGATCCCCCGAAATTGAGAACTAAGCGATGTCCCTCATCTTCCTTCCTTTACAAATAGCTAATTAGTTAGAAAAATAACTAGCGTAAGCCTCTTTCTCTTCTATAACGAACTTGTTCAGTATCGAAGCAGGGTCCAAGGTGAGTGGAAATAGGATGATTAACGAAGAGGAATGGGGTTAAGAAATAAAGGGAAAACAAAGTTCGGCTCTGTTATTTGAAGAGGGTCTGTGTTTAGAGATCAGAATAGTTTCCGATATCCTGAGGTAAGCGATGATTCTAACTGAGGCAAGGATACGGGCATGGGTAATGCGTTGTGTGTTGCCACATGATAAGAATGTGCTTATAGAAAGATGAACTGCGAGTGTTCAAGTGTTCCTTAATGCGTTGGTGCATATATATATATATATATATATATATATATATATATATATATATATTAGAAATGTTTATATATAATACATTTGTTTAAAAAACAATTTAATTCAGATAATTGCTTCTGCCTATTTTAAAACAAATTTTGTTTAGAAACACATTTTAATTCAGATAAGTGTTTCTACCTATTTTGATAACAAATATAAAATGTTTTCTAAAGACTGTTTCAGTTATATTTTTTTCATTCAAATTGAGTCTAAATTAAACATTGTTTTCTCCAATGTGCATATAAACCTATATGCGTATTTGAAAACATCTTTAGTTTGTTAAATAGGGAAAGTATTTTTTCTGATTGGCAGAGGAAATTTTGTGAATTAAAAAGTATATTTTTTAAACATACTCGCAACAAATTCAATTGCTATATTATATTTTAGCTCTAGTAATTAATACCCATTTGAGATATTTTCCATCCTACCTTGATGTGAATTTAAAAGAATGTGTGTATATATATATATATATATATATATATATATATATATATATATATATATATATATATATATTACTCGCTGTCCCTTCTTGATGTAGACAGGAACTTGCTGGATAATGATAATCTTATCTCGGATTTGTTCAAAAATTATTTAATTGACGACAGTCTTAAAGACTATTAAAAAGTAAAATAGTTTATAAGAAATGCATGCTAGTAGACCTTTAATCGCAATTAAATAAGTTGTGTTAGTATAAGCAGTAACGCCTACGTAACAAAACATATACAAGTAAAAGGTAAGGATAAGATATTTTCGAAAAAATGAAAATCTCCCTTCTGACTGAAAACCGCAATAACTTGGGGGCAAGTCAGCTGCCGTACCCAGTCACTTATCGTGGCTTTTGGTAGACTAACATAAGTATTTGACGTATTAAAACTGAAGTGCAAGCACGGCCGCCCAGCTCTGGTTCTCCCTCCATCAAAGTTGTCTTTACTATACGTTCCTTGCTGATATCGGCCTCTGCTCTGGTAGAATTTCAGTGGCAATAAACCTCACCAGGGTTCCAGTACTCTCTGAACCCTTAAGTGAAGGTTTGGATGGTGCTCATAAATCCCTCAATTTTTTTTTACACTTGATTGTCTTTTTTTAAATACTAACAGAAAGAGCGCTTGGATTGGACACAATTTTTATTGCCTCAGGCTAGAAATAGCTTTTCTCCTCTGACCGTGACTCGCACATAAACTACACAGTGATCCGAGCCGTAGGTCGAATGGTTACTGGAATACAATATTGAATAACAGTTCAGAAGAGAATTGTACTACAAAGAAGAAATTCAACGACATAGATAATAACTTAGAAAATAAAAGAGAGAAAGAGAGGCAGAGACAGAGAGACAGAGAGAAAAGGGGGTGAGTTAGAGAAAGGCTAATAATATATATATATATATATATATATATATATATATAGAGAGAGAGAGAGAGAGAGAGAGAGAATGATACATATACATATATATATGAATACAAAGAGGATAGTGATTAAAAGATAGAGATTTTTGATGTTTTTTTTTAAACTGTAATAATAATAGAGTAAAAGAACAATTTGTCTTTGGTTCGCTCAGTTGCACACTTTTAACTTTTGATCGTATGATGTTAAAAGTTAGTCAGGCGAGGCAGATTCGATTAAAAGGAAAGTACAGTATTTTCATACATCACTTGTGTAGAGGATAAGTTGTGTGGTCGACCATACCGATAGATCAATGTATCGATCACTTATAATCTAAGTATTATTTCGTAGATCCAATTTACATTGTTTTTCTGCTGCAATTTAGACATACTTCCATGACTATCAATCTGAATTGAATTATTGCACACACATGTATGTATATATATATATATATATATATATATATATATATATATATATATATATATATATATATATATATATATATATATATATATATATGTTGGTGTATATATATCTAATATATATATATATATATATAAATATATGTATATATGTAAAGTATTTTATTGCAGAATTATACATTATTACAGAGTATGTTGGTTTCACCGCGATTTTGTCGATCTGACCACGCGAGGTCTTGAGTAGAAGCCTGCTCATAGAGTCGGTCTCCCACTTTAACTTACAGCCGTTTTTTTTACCCCAGATAACAAAATAAAACGGTAAACTAAACAGACATTATAATATGTAGGTTTTAAATAGAATACGTAATATTAACTCTGACAGAACCTACAATGAAGCACTTAATTGATTTTATCATCTTACTTATGATACATGCTATATATATATATATATATATATATATATATATATATATGTATATACACACAAATATATATATATATATATATATATATATAAAATTGAAATATAAGCCAAATTAGCAATACAAGTTTTTTTTTCTTACATTAATCCAATCGATTAAAAGACGTTTATCAAATTAACAAAGAAATAAGTTTCTTTATTCTTGTTTTTTGATGAAAAAAAAAAAAAAAAAAAAAATGACTCAATACTGGTCACCCCTGAAGAAAGAAATTTTATTCCGTAATCGATAGGATTAATGTAAGAAAAAAAATTAATCTTGTATTGCTAATTTGGCTTATATTTCAATTTTATAAAATTTCCATGCAATACTTTGAAACTTGAACGATAAACCACACATTTTATATATATATATATATATATATATATATATATATATATATATATATATATATATATATATATATATATTTGTGTGTATATACATATATATATATATATATATATATATATATATATATATATATATATATATATGATAAAATACACGACATATCATAAAATAAGATGTCGTGGATACAAAATGTATGAGAGACAAAAATGGAAAACTCAATAAAACAGAAGATACAATAAAACACAACTGGGAGATTAGACCGGCTTCGGATCGACGAATATCCTAAAAAATAGTATATATATATATATATATATATATATATATATATATGTGTGTGTGATTATTTTTATTTACACAGACATGTACAAGATCTGCGACACTGGCATGTCTATATTATCGATCAACAGCTATTATAAACTGAGATCTCATTAGGCAGAGTTTGAATCAGATCTTAACCTTAGATCATATTTGGAAATAATGAAATGGAGAAAAAAGAAAATGAATTTTAAATTTAAATTTGGAAAGTCACGTGGTATGAGCCATAAGAATCAAACTAAAAAAATAAAAAAATTAGAATTAAAAAAAAATTATGTTTACCTAGATTATTATTATTATTATTAAAATTATTATTATTATTATTATTATTATTATTATTATTATTATTATATATATATATATATATATATATATATATATATATATATATATTAATAAGTGAGTTCATGTATCTGTTTGTCTGTCTGTCTGAAGCCGAAACTCCAGTTGAGTAATATTACTTCTTTATATACTATTACAAATACCGCCGTAAACACTATGTGCATTTCGCAATTTTCATAATCAATTGCTTTTAAACTTCTAATAAATTAGTATTCGCAAATATACACTCATGATTGTTTTCTTCAGATTTTCACATGTATTTACCCTAGTTTGCTTGCTAATAATCTTTCTTATAAATTATAATTATTTATTTTATTATATATATATATATATATATATATATATATATATATATATATATATATATATATATATATATATATATATATATATATATATGAAATGAGTTACGTAGTTATTCCATCTACGTCCAACTGATTGAACAGCGAACGTTAATCAATTGGAACGGTTACCTCACTCCGTCAAATCAGTATGGGCGCAAGACGAGCGCTTAATTCAAAATGTAAACAAAACGCTGGAATTCACCGTGTTACTTTAACTTACGCTGTTAAGCTTTTATTTACAAAATGTTTTTATTATTCCATATTTTATTTATAAAAATAAAAGATGTGATATTTTCTTTTCTGTCAACAAAAAAACTAACACATTATACTGGAAAATAATATAACTGATTTTAGAATCAAACGGTTTAATTAAAAATAGGTCATTAAACAAACACACACACACATTATACGAATTTAATTCAGGTAAACTTTCTTTCTAGGACCATTTACATAACTAATCCTGTTCACTCTATTTGATTTGTGGTGCTTTTACACTATAGGACCCGCGCTAACCTTGACTCCATCGTAAGGGTTAGGGTCAGGGTCAAAGTGGGGGTTAGGGTTAGGATTTGAGGCATTGTCAAAGTCAGCACGGGCCCTACAGTAAAAGTGTACTGATTTTTTTATTGTGTTATTCTAGGTACACATTTCTTCTGATTCGAAAAATACTGTTCGCTGTATTTAGTTTTTTACATTTTTGATTTTAACAATTTTATTGAATCAAATTGTTTAATTAAAATAAAAATTGATTTAAAAATTACTACTTTAAAAACACACAGACATTGTAAGGAATTTAATTTACGGAAACTTCTTTTCGAGAGCATTTAACTAACTAATCGTGTTCGCTGTATTTGATTTTGTTAATATTTTTCTTTTTCTTTTTTATGTATGGGGGCGGTCAAAAACATTTTTTTCTTTTCTTAACTAAAAATATTCCTATGTATGGGGGAGGGTGAATAAAAAATTTGAGGGGGAGTCCAAAAATGTTTTTTTCTTCATTTTTTAAACTAAAAATATTTCTATTTATGGAGAAGGGTTATACAAAAATCGGGGTGGGGTTCAAATTTTTTTTAATTGATTTTCATCTAAAAATATTCTTGGTCATAAACAAAGAATATCAACGCTTAACCACCCAAGAAATATGATTGAAACTCCATCGGATTACACGTCAGCGTTCATTTCTGACGCGGCGGCCTAGCAAAAATATGCGACCGGAGGGAGAATATTTGCTAGTATATATATAATGCACATATTTTCTTCTGAAAAACTAATGTTTACATTATTTTGGATATATATATATATATATATATATATATATATATATATATATATATATATATATATATATATATATATATATATATGTGTGTGTGTGTGTGTGTGTTATTTATATTTAGAATGTTTTCTATCCAAATATAAATTTTATAATATAAAGTAATTATAATATGTGAATAGTTTTAGGCCAGAGCTATGCTAATTAAATATTTCTCATGTAATTTTATACAATTTCAATGTTATAAATGACAGATTCACGCCATTTCATAAAATTTATTTTTTATTCAGCATACATTTTTCGGTAAAGACTAATATATTTGTAAAATTTACCTGTGCATTTATTTCTTGGTGTGGGATCTTCAATTTTATTTTTACAAAACAAAGCAAAAACGAGAAAACATGAAAACTAGGCGATCAAAGCCTAAATTACAATCAATACTTATTATCAACATTATATATACTAGACAATATATCAGATTTTTTACCCAAAATTTACCCTTTACGGCGTAAAATGTAAAACAAAAAATCCTAAACTGACCTAAGGTCGTAAAAAGATAATACTATTTGAAGTTTTTCAAATCGATAAAAACGTTTTACCTAAAATAAATCAACAATTAAAAAAATAAAATACAGTAAACACGATTCTAAATTCAGTTATTTAATTGCTAAGTAAAATGTGTTTGTGTTTTACCAAAAAATGGTAATTTTTAATTGAATTATTTTTTTAAATAAAACAATTGGTTTCAATAAATGTGTGCTTTAAAACATAATTTCTAATAAGATTTGACATAAAGAAAAAACAAAAACGCTTTAATAATAATTCAAAGTAAATATATATATATATAATTTTTGAGCGACTCGTACGATAAATTTCAGATAAAGTGTACATGTTATTAATCAAATAACGCGCCTCTGTCTTGTGCCCATCACTCTCTCTTTTTTCTCTGTCTCTCTTTCTGTCTCTTATTCTATCTCTCTTCCCCCCCTCTCTCTCTCTCTTACTCTTCTTTTTTGAAATAGAACCTTTTGTGCGTTCGAAATAGAACGTTATACGTAGTAATCAGAGGGCTGGTAACCAAATGTTGGAGTTGACGCCGGCTGTTCCATCATATTCCATTACAATCTAATTTAATTACGTAACTCAATTATAAAGATTTAAAAAACAATGCCTTTAATTAATTTTATTCATAATTTTGATTAAAGTTATTATTATCGGGGAAAATATTTGAAATAAATCTGGAAATCTAAAAAAAACCAATCATGAGTGAATATTCGCGAATATTAATTTATTAGTAGCTTGTTTTAAACAAGTTAATTATGTAAATTTGAAAGACGCGTAATTTTTGGGAAAGTTTTAAAAATGAGTATATATAGGAGCTGATATGTAGATATAAAAGGAGAGCCATCAAAATTAATAATATACACATACAGACAGGTACATAATCTCCATTTTTAATATATATATATATATATATATATATATATATATATTAGTTTATTTATATGAAACTATGGTTGCGTTATATTCATGTGGTAACATATATGTATCTTATCCTTTTATCTATTTGAATTGTTATCATTGATCATCCGCCATAATTATTAATCTTAATATTATTGCATCAAAATATGTATGTCCACTGCCCGTCCTTTGTTGTTTCACCCAGTCATTTCCTTTGTTCTTCGGGTTTTTAGTAAATTAATTCCTTCTTTTCTTTTCTTTTCTTTGTTACATGATATTTATATATCCGTAAATTAAGGTTACTTCCGTTTTGCCCGGAACACTGGAAGTACGCAGACGTATCTATTTTCTAGCCCATTAATAACTAAGTACATCTAAAACATTTTGAAGATAATCGGTAGTATTTAGGATATTTGTACAAAATATGTTCATATTTAATTATAAACACTTTTTCTATAATTAATAAAATTAGTTATCATATTTAGCACTGACTCTTTTAGTTACATATTTTTGTTTTCGCCGTAGGTAATTGAATTGGATATTCCTCAATGTTTTTTTAAGTGTATAAAAGCATTATATTTATGAAATTGTTTATTTAATTCTAATTTTATTTTAATATATACTAACTTCATAACATTTTTATCTTATAAAGAAATAGGAACTTTTGCGTATCATATTCCATTTAGTACGATTGTTTATTTCTTCAGGAATAAATCGTGTAAATACAAATATAGAAACATATAAACATACTTACATGTATAAAGATACTGGAAGAGAGCTTAAGACGAAATTGAAATTCAGGGAATCTTGCTTAATTGATCTAAAGCCTGGATCAAATTTAATGTAAACCAATTATATTTGACTTTTCAAATTGAAGGTCATGTCGATATTATGCCCCCTAAAAATGTTAAATGCTTCCTGAAACTAAAATTTAGGGTATAATTATTAATGAATGTAAATACCTATTGTTAAAATTTCACAAAAATCAGATGTATCTTAATTTTCACAGGTGTTCCGCCCAGTACGTTTCTGACCTTTGAATAAACCTAAATTAAACTAAATGTAGACCACATTTGGAACCTTTATACTTGTTATTACAAATTCATAAACATCAGTTAATTAGTTTAGGAGTGAAGCGTGTACATACAAATATATGAATATATGCATATAACTAAATTTATCGAGATATTCTTTGCTATTTGATCATTTTATCCGAAATTTTTCAAATTCTAATGAATGTCAGAAAAATAACGCATTTTCAAAATGGCTGTTGTTGTCTGGAAGCTATTTTTTCACTTTTCGATTAAAAAGTCCAACAAATACGGAAAGTACAAATGTTTAATTGTAAATCTGTTTGTGCCTTTGCATTTGATCGTGTATTGTGCATATTTATTACGTAATCGCCCCATTCAATACTCGTCCCCAAATCGAAACATGTTGCAGCAGAAATAAAAAATCGTACATAAAAAGTGTTTCCATATAGCTTACAAGTTATTGCATGTAGAATGTCAACATTCACATTAGCACTCTCCGCTTATCTTTGCAATTAACTCCTCAATTCACAGATGAGGGAGCAGAATGCGGAACGTCCGCTCAATTCGATCGACAGGTATCCCCTTATGTTTTCCTTATGCTGGTAGCCTAAAGGATGTTAAGATTGGCGTATTTTTATTACCAATGCAAGACTGAATTCGATTATGTAAGGTTTGTAAATGTATCTTGTGTCATTTTGACTTTTAGCATAGCATGCACGAGTCGACTCGACTTTATATAATACTCGATACATTTTAATTAAATTTGTAATCGTGTTTCGTGATAGACGTTGTTTCGTTTTTTGTTTTAAATGTTTTGTTTTACTTCAAAAATATTTATCGATTATCTTCGATAATCACGTCTAGATCACGATTATCTCAAAGAAATGTAAAGAAAATCATTTATTTCCATGCATCTAGGGAAGAGAAAAAGTAGGATACATCACTTCTTTATTAAACCGTATGCTCGCTTACTTGTTATACAGCGTAACTAAATAGTTGCTCGTCTGTCGTACGTTATATGGTAACAAAAGGGTGATCATTTTATATCATATTTATATACTAAAGTTAACACGTATTCTATATTGTATATTTGTTCTTTATTTATTTTGTTAATTTTAATCAACTAATGACACGATATTGAGGTGTACATGCATAACAAAAATAAAATCTTATTTGTATTTTTCTGTTAACACCGCAGGAGCAGTGGATAACATTTTACTAAAATATCTAATTTCTATTTAAAAAGGTTGTGGAAACGACGTTCTACATTCATAAATTAGTGATTTCAATTACACCAGCTATAAAATGGTTGCATATTTTACAATGAAGGGATAATA
>OY744531.1:33666732-33676732 GCA_963556195.1 Sepiola atlantica | reverse complement strand
TCTTATTACATGAACCAATCATTGTGATTGTTTGAATATACTCATGTGAGTAACATTGTCACATTATTATTTTTAAACTTTACCATTCAAGGGTTAATCCAATTCAAAAACTTTTAACATAATTCAGATGCAAACAATTTAATATAGGAAAAAATTGCTCTACATAAATTTTTTAGTTATATTAAGTAATAGATTTTTAAAAAGTTTGATGCGTGCGAGTCAACGACTATTATATGCAAGTATTCAAGTCAGCAGAAGAAGTTATGTGGAATATTATTTTTTTTTGTATAATTTACCATTTGAGACTGAAACAGTAACTTAGTTGACAAAGAAAAAGAAACACATTAAAATGTACAACTTATGCTAGTTTTTGTTTTTATAGCCGTGTTGCGGATGAAATTTTGTTAGTTATTAGCAACATTATTTTCATTTATTTGACTGATCAGGATTATTATTTTTATATTATTACATTAAATTTGTTTCTTTATTTTTATCTAATTTATTATTAATTTTTGTTCATAGATATTTTTTAAAATTCTTATTTACTTGAAATCGGACACGAAATGACGAAGTCTCAACTATACGGATAGTTTGATTTTCGTTCAGTTTCACTTTTCCGTTTCTTCTTTACTATCATACAATCAGATAAGCCCATTCAGACGAAGCGTTAAGCGACGCAGGAGATATTTTAAACATAAGCGTGAAAGACTAGCAAACATCCTATATCAAACTACATCTTACAAACCAACGAAGAGATATTTCAAACTTGTTTAGTATAAAGCTTGAAAAACTGAAAAAAATAATATTTCAAACGTAAGCGTTACAGACACACGAAAGTATATTTAACACCAAGTGTGTCAAGCTTAAGTGTAACTCAGTAAAGAGGCTGTTATTTAACAATTAAGATTGAGAGACCAAATAAAATATTATTTCAGAATTTTGTTTGCCAGATAATTGTTTTTTGTCAGAACTTGTGATGAATATGCTTGTGATCATTTAAAGTAAGATGAATACATTTAATTTCCACATTAAGCGTTGAAAATATTGTTTCAATGTGGAGCGAGCGTTGATCGGTGCAAATAGCGACTTATGCTAATGCGATGATACTTCTATAAAGTCATTCAGTACATTACAGCTTACTGTGACGCTGTCTCGGTTACAGACGTATATAAAAATGTTAATTCTAAAAAGCCTTTATATCTGAATATAGTTTATCTTAAAGAAAATCCAAACTTCAAATAATCATCACAATACTATCTATTATAGCGAACTTTTGTCTTTGTGTGCTGGATTTTGTAGGCTTCTATCGTATGCTCTGTTTCAACATCACACTCGTCACAAACATCTTTTTTCTTAACAATTCTTCCATTGTGAAGGGATATTTATAACCAATTAACACGCGCGTACGTTAACCAACAACGGTAAACAACAGGCAGTGTTAAACTGATTTTCAATTTATATTTATTATGTACTTATGTGACATTCTGTGACGAACGGTACTTTAAGGTACTAAGAGAAAGAATATTTGAAATATAAATGAATATAGAATTATGAGACTCGCTAAGGATTTAAACTCTAAAAACCTACCAGCCAAACTTTATTAAAAACTAAGGAACATTGAGATAATGAGTGTAAGCTTCCTCATACCGTAATCAATTTTGGCTTTTTAGATATCGGCTTGCAAAGTAAGTAGAATTAACCGGCTGCTTTTGCGATGATGATTCAAAGCAGATGTGCGTAAGCGCCGCTAGTAAAAGAGTACGCGTTTCGAAAATGTATCTTATGCTTTTATTGGTCGCCAAAGTCGGATTAAACGTCGGGTCACCATATTCTTAGTATATTATCCAATGAAATATACTACGAGAAACTACGGTGAGCTATAAAAACACAAGTGATTTTGTTTAATCTATAAGATTGGTCTTTATTGTGAGTATGAGTTTATTTCAGAAATAACAATTGCTTAGGCTGTCTTATCACCTCTTTTTTAACGATCTTCAAATAGTATTATAGAGATAATGGGCAGATAAGGGACATATAAAGAGGGCCATTTTGTACCAGAAAATAACATTAAATATTTATCCATGTTTCCTATTAATCAAACAGTATGTATTTTATGTTATGTATTTCATTTTAAAATAATAATTATTTTATGTTATGTATTTCATTTTAAAATAATAATTATTTTATGTTATGTATTTCATTTTAAAATAATAATTATTTTATGTTATGTATTTCATTTGAAAATAATAATTATTTTATGTAAAATCCTATTTGAAAATCAGAATACTTTGCTTTCATCCTACTACAAGTTGAGTGTAGAAGACGATTAAAAAACTGAAAGTTTGCGAAACTATTTACATAACATTACCTTTACGAAATTAGTCATAGTTTTATAACAGTTTGGCTCAGTTGATAATTTAATTGGAATAATACTGTAATTCAGTTTAACATTTACAATGCTATTTTCAAATATATATATATAATTTGATAAAAATAATGACATCGTTAAAAAATTGTAAAACAAAAGTTTAATTAAAAAGGCTACCGGGCAATGTCGGGCAGGAAGAGCTTATTTATTGATAATTTATTCTAACATATTTCAGCCATTATCTAGAAAGTATCTATGCATATCATTTTACTCAGGAAAATTTAAAGTGGTTAAATATACTACACATGCATGTCTTTATTGCAACCTATATAAGAGTCAGATACTTTATAAGATGAAGTACGACTACCATGTCTTGGGAGGTGTCGCTCAGAACACTGTTCTTTACGTTGGCAGAGAACACAACTAACTTCAGTGTAACTTCTTTTATTCTCAGTTGTTAGTCTTTCTCTACTCTCATTATTTCCATTAGAGGTGCTCGTAAAACAGTCACAGTAACAACTCGCTTTCTTTCGTTTTTGTGTGCCTTACATAAAACGGAATTATCCATGAACAGTGTTTGTTTTCAAGAACTTTATTCTTCTTGCGTATGTCTTTTAGACCTTCAGCTCAGTTGCAGCAAGCCAGTCCAGAGTTTAATCGTCCAGCTTAATTAGACCTAGATCGCCATTTGGTGGTCGTTGTTTGGGGCAACTGATGATGACGTGTTCCACGGTCTGTAAGTGTCTTCACATTAGCATTGGACACCATCCGTAAGGCCCCACCTCTTCATCTATTCGCCAAATCGAACCACGTCTGTCTTCAGCCGATTGAGCGTTGACCACTACTTTCGCGGCAGGTGCTGGCCATGGACATCTGTGGAGTCCCTGATATAGTGCTGAAGCCTGGATGTTTCAACTGTCTTTCATTGTTCCCTTTATCTTGTCTTGACCCAGGAAGTCTTGCTGGTGTCAGCTGGTGTTTAGCGAGGTAGTTCGTCGGCTTGCAAGGCGAAGGGGCGCAGAGACATAAGGCGCTTGCGCTGGGGTCTTTCCGTGACGATCTTGTGGAGAAGATGGGATTCACTCATCAAGAACTTTCCATCCGTAGAAAACATTTCCAGGTGTTTTCTTTTCTGCGGACTACAACACGGTGGTATTTATATCTAATGTCAACAGATACTGTCCTCATAAGTAATCTTTTTTTTTTCGTTTCATTCATCGTTTTCAATCCTCTAATAATATTCTTCATTATTTGGTTGACAATCTGTTTTTCTCATTAACACTTATCATCGAATATCACTTTGCCTAGATAAGTGGTCACTCATTATAAAAACGTAGTCGATACCTACTTTATTCAAAGGGTTTGCATTTCGGTGGAGGCTGAGCAGGAATCTACAGGCAACCTGTTATAATCCATTCCAATTTATATTCTAGTAAAACTAAAATTTAAAACTAGGGTTTCTTATAATATTCTTTTATCCGCTACTAAATATCAGTCACATTTTATTTTGCCAATGGGATACATAGTCTATCAAACAAACAATGTAAAACGCGTATTTCGTTTTTGTATGTTAATGTTTTGTTTCGTTTTTTAATGATATTTGTTGATTTATGTGTTTAAAGAATATTTATTCAATTCTTTATTGGAAGGTGAGGTGGCTAATGGGTTGAGGACACAGACTGACAACCTGGGTGAGCAAAGTTTGAATCCAGTTCGTTCCACAGAACACTTTCACTTAGGATGTTGGCAATCTTCACATAGTCTCTCCCGTATCTGGTTTATGCCTTTCAATGAGGTATTATAACTAAAAAGATATCGGGGGAACCGATGCCAACAATAGAATTATCTGATTCATACGAAATGAATGAATGAATAAATTATTTATTGGTTTATTTTTTGTTCTTTCTTATTCCGTTCTTTCTTTCTTTCTTTCTTTCTAAAAATGTCCGTATATTTCATTTCCTTCTTTGCTTTTTCTTTCTATACTGTAGTTTTCATTTTAATTCTTTTTTATCTTTCATTTTTACTTCTGTTTCTATTTGTTTATTGTTATTCTATTCAATGTTTTTCTTGTTTTCTTGGCATCGTATTGCCTTCTCTTTTTCTTCATTCTATCTACTTTTCTTAGAACTTTCTTTTTTCTCATTCACTTCTCGCTTTCTTTTCCTTTTCTTCTTTTCTTTTCAACTTTTGTTCTTTACTTTCATCTTCTTTAAATTGTGATTCTCCCTTCTGTATTTTCATGTTTGTTGTTTTCCCTATTCTTCTTTCTTTTTTCTTCATCTATCCATTTTATAGTCCTCTTTTTCTCTCATTTTCACAAACATCCTTTTGAAGCTGTCTTACACTTTTCATTTCAGCCTCCCTAACGAATTTCTCGTTTTTTATTTCTTTTTATATCATTTAATTATCCTCATCATCTTTTCAACCGATCACCCCCTCTGAAAATCTTGGGGGTGATAAAAGTTATTTTTCCCGATTGACTGAGCATTTATATCTTGTCTCGGAAGGAGTAAGAAGGGTCTTGTGCCGACGCTTTGAAACCTCAGTCGGTAACTATCAAAGCAAAATGGTCTTGTGTTACGCTAAGTGAGACGAAGAGGCAAATACGATTGCTTTACCACATCTTCAGAAAACAAACAAAAACATATATTATTGAGAAACATCCATTTAAACTACGCAATTAGCGACAAAAATCCTACTTCAAACGTACGCCTCACAGATGGAAAATCGGCATCAGCAGCGCCGTCATGATTGATTTGCCAGTCATTCTAGCGTCTCTGGTATTAGAAATAGAAGACGAAAAGGCCAGAGAATAGGCGGAAGAAGACCCGTCCGATATCCACCACTACTACGACGCGGCGAAAGCAGCCACCTGCCTTCCCGCATGAACGACATAGGAGGATATACGGGGAATCTGCAGATAAACTGAGCTGAGTAGATCAAAGGTTTCTCACGAGGCGACAGCTCATAAGTGGTCATCATCCAGACTTTAAGTATATGCTCCAGAGGAGTGAGCGTGTTAACGACCGAGTGTACCAAAAGTGTGATGTGAAAGAGGAGACAGCTGATCACGTAATCTACGATTGTTCGCAATTAATCAACCACTAACCAGCCAGACTGGCTAACGAACGATCTGCTCATTGTCCTCGTGGTATGAAAAACGTTGACCTCCGTTCATGACCTAGCAACGATCTACAAACAAGCAGCAAGGTTATAAGAAAACCCCTGAATGTCCTCAACCCTCACTGGTCACGTTTTACTTCTATACATCATCAAACCGCGTACGCATACTTGGTATACTCTTAACTTACTTGACTATGATAACCTTCGGGTTGAAATTGGATGCGTGCCCAATAAACGCTCGACTGAGCTCCAACCGCTGTGCCCTTTTTGTAAGACATTAGCAGCAATAACTCGTCTTCTACCAGAAATCCAAATAAATGTTCTTTCTTCCCCTATGTTCGAAACATCCAGCAAAACTTCCATGAACATATTTTCTTTCCAAGAACTTCCCATCTGTTTAACAGATTACGACGAGATTGCTTTCCTCAGAATGTGGTCGTCTTCAAATTCAATGTTAACAAATACTTTTTATGAACTGTCCTCATGCGTTATAACACGTTTACATTTCCTTCATCATTTTAAATCTTCTCATAATATTCTTTATAATTTAACTGACAATCTCATTAAGCTTTGTCCTCGAGTGGTCTTTATAATCGGTGAATCATTTGTATATGACAAACCTACATTATTATAATTTTAAATTTAAACGCTACATCATACAGAATGATCTCTTTGGTACAACGGTTCTCGTTAGATCACCGAAGTTACGCAACATTGAGCCTGGTCAGTACAAGATGGGTGAACATTTGGGAAACCCGAGTGCTGTGAGACGGAGGTCTCTGCTTATTCCAGCATTGTTTCCAGTCGTCCTGGACTTCTCCTTGCCACTGGACTCAAGAAAACCAATTAAGGAGAGGTGATGTTGCAGATTGCGCAACTCTTGCTTCATAATATATTCCTCGAGCAGTCAACTTTACAAGACAACGGAGATTTAAGAAATGCTACAAGCTAACAGAAATGCTATTTTAAACATAATTGTAACAAACCAAATAACATACGATTTCAAATTTAAGCGTCACAGACAAATCAAAACGCTATTTTGGACTTAATAAAATAATATTTACAAAAAGAAATACTATTTCAAACGTTAGCGTGACAAAGTAATGCTTTTTTTTTCAAACGTAAGCGTGACAGATAGGTTGTCCGACAAAGCGTCTTATAAAGAAGCTTGGGCGCATTTTCAAATTAAACAACAGTTCGATTGTCTTTTGGATTAACGTGGAAATCATGAAACGAGAAATTGTCCTGTTCAGACATTCACACCACAGTGCTGTTATTTAATTTCTGATGAATAAAATACGAAAATAAATAATCTATATATTAATACGATAGCGTGTGTGTTCGTGTGTCACGCTAACATCAAAAGCTCTGTGCATGCATGCCGCACTTGGATTTAGAAAAGCATTCAAGTCACCTAATTTTCGTGATATTTTCAAGTATTTCCTTTTGGCGCAACGGTTAACGACGTAGGATTTTAACATCGGCCCGACTGGTTTATAGTACGGTCCCATCCAACCTGTAAGATTTTTTTCTACATCGAAGGGGGGAGGGAGGTAGGGAGGGGACGACCGGAAGACACATATTAATACGATAGCGTGTGTGTTTTTTTTGTGTGTCACGCTTACATCAAAAGCAACGATCTTCCGAATCTTTGTATGCTACTCATGAATGACTATTAATAAAGCTCAATGACAGACTTTTGATAAGGTTGGGATCTACCTACCACAACCTTGCTTTACTCATGGACAATTTTATGTAGCCTTCTCAAGAGCAAGGTCTATGAACAGTGTAAGAGTGAAAATTTGTCCCCAACATAATTCTACTCATGGCCAGAGAAGAGGAACTACCTTCACTAGAAATATTGTATATAAAGAAGTTTTGTAAATTATTTAATGTATTGTTCATTTTAAAAAATAAATATACAAGTAAAATCTTATCATATTTTATTCAAACATGTATAGGTTAAGTACAAGATAATTAGTATTGACAACATAATTTCGTGTAATTTACACGGATCCCGCTAGTTATAAATAATATAAATACATTAGTTGTATTTATATATATTTTACGGCATAATTAACTTTAAGTTGCCATATAATTTCGAACATAAATTCGTTTTCCGTAATATTTCAAAAGATTATGAGTTTTAGATAAAAATACAAAAAAAATGAAATGTACCGTATGTATCGCCAACGCAAGCAGTAATCGAGGCTTACATAACATGCATATTATAATTAAATAATATAATTGACATGTCGATTAAGTAAAGAGCAGTAAACTCAAGTCGACCCTCTTTCGGAAGTACATGTTCAAATCTTGTACGAATCTCTTTTTACTCTTTGTGTTAATTTTTATTTATTCCATGTTTCATGGTATTACCCACGAAAACGCCAGTGATATATATTTAAAAACAGACAAATCCATAATATAGTGTCAGAATTAAATCACAATCATTTCTATAAATATATTTCATTAACCATTTTGGTCATCAATGAGTGAGTTTACTTCCGCTTGATTAACAAATTCGCACGCTTTTCTTATACTTTCACTGGTTACTTTCATGTTCGCCCGACGCTTAACTCGGCCGAATCAAATTTCTCTTGGTTTATACTTCATATATTTTCGGAATCTCTAAATATCTTCACTTCTTTGACAACTTGCCTTTTCATTCATCTTCTTCTATTCAGAATGATCCGGAAGGATACACCGAAAGCATTTGGCTATTTTCAGAAATTCCCGTCGCTTCCATTCGGTCTCTTGAAACGAAAATCATTGACTCCTCACAAAGCTTCTTAATTTGGATTCTGTGCGGAATGTTTGTTCAGTTGTAAAATCCTCTGTAGCATACTAAATATTGGAAATATAGAATGGCGAGACACGGCTTCCTGTTGTCTTTATATAAGAGATCGGAAGTAAAATAAAAGAGTATAAATTGCGTTTGTATATTACAAAGATACCAGATACTAAGAAAAACACGCGTACACATTCGAGGAAATCAAAACACATTTTCAGAGCAGACAGAGCTAGAAAATGTGTGTATGTGGATAAGAATTGTAAAAATATTTATCATAACACTATATATATATATATATATATATATATAAACAATAGAATTCTAAATACAATTGACCACTTATTTGGTCATTATTAAAAAATATATTCATACCTTTATGGACCGTTTCGCCGACACATGCACAAACAAATATATATATATATATATATATATATATATATATATATATATATATATATATATATATATATATTATATTAGTTAGTTATGAAAATATATTACTACACAGATGCTCCCGCGTTTCATCCACGGGGGAATGTTCAGGCTAAAATGCATGGAGTTAGTTTTGCCGGCTGTTTTTATAGACACGGCTAGCTAGTTAACCAATCAGATGCTTTGTTGTTCTCTTAGCCAATCGTTGGGCTTCTCACGAATAAATACCGGTTAGTTTTACGTCCTATTTCCTATTCTGTTGTTCTGTTTTCTATAGAGTAGCCTATATCCTGTTTCTTTGTTGTGTCAATATAATGGGGGGACCTTGTTTTAACACGTGGTGCTTTGTATTTCTATTTTAGGTTTTAGTTTAGTTTTTATATATATTTTTTGTTAATTAATATATTAATTAATTAATTTATGTATTGTTAGCCTAAGGCACATTTTATTATGTGCAGGCAGTTGTTTACTATCTCACTTCTACAGTTTAATAGATGTTGAGGTCTTTAAAGTTTAGGATTAAATATTCCTAATTCAGACATACTCTACACGAGTCGTCTAAATTTCTACATGTACTGGGCTGTCGTATTATTTTCCATTCAATTATTGGTTAGCGTCCATTTTCTTTGAGCTCCCAATAGTGGTTTGCTAGTGCTGTTTTCATTCGACGTTCTCTGTTTTTAAATGTGCTTTTGTGGTCATAATATCTGGTTTTAAAATCTAGGGAGGTCATACCCACGTAATACCTCTTTGTTCTTCGGTCTTTCCTTGGCAAGACACAATATTTGCATATTGGATACATAAAGTACAGTTTGAAAAAGGAACGTTGCTTCCCGAATAATTAGTAGACGTCATCTTCTATACGAACAGAGTTAGGGAAGAGTACGTATAACTTAGGCAAATGTCACGGGGGAAATAGCCGTAAGTAAATGAAGAGAATTTAAAAGTTAAATTTAAATATTCATATATATATATATATATATATATATATATATATATATATATATATATATACATACAAACAAACATTGTTAAAAATAACAAAATTCGTCCGTTTAATTATACGTTTTTATTTTCTCAATTTTTCTGATGGTATTTTTTGTATTAAGATCAAAACATTAATAAATGTTCCAGAGGTTTCAATAACATTTTCGATTATTCGGCGAATCATCCTCAGGTGTCGAAAGCAAATTAAAAAAATAGCTAGAGAAAGAATAATTTTATTTAAAAGACGCCGGAGAAACGAGCAGAGAACTTTTGTCGCATTGTTCCAGTAAAGA
>OY744531.1:33651732-33661732 GCA_963556195.1 Sepiola atlantica | reverse complement strand
TCGCTGCCCCGGTGCGCGTGCTATATACGTACCTATCGCAGCCCTGCTGTGCGTGCCATATACGTACCGATCGCCGCCCCGGTCCGCATGTTAAATACATACCTATCACCGGCCCGGTGCACATGCTGTATACGTACTTATTGCCATCCATGTATCGCCGCCCCAATGCGAATGCTAAATACGTACCTATCACACCCCCGGTGTGAATGCTAAATACGTACCTATCGCCACCCCTATGCACTACTATATACGTACTTATTTCCACCCCAGTGCACATACTATGTATATACCTATCGCCGACCCGGTGCGTATACTATATTCGTACCTATCACTGCCCTGGTATGCATACTATATACTTACCTATCTCTGCAAGGGTGCATATAGATATGTACCATGGATGTGTATCCTGTATCATGTATATGTATCATAGATATGTATCATGTATCATATATATATATACTATGGATATGTATCATGTATCATCGATATGTATCATGTATCATCGATATGTATCATGTATCATGTATCATGGATATGTATGATGGATATGTATATGTATCACAGATATGTATCATGGATATGTATCATGTATAGGTATCATGTATCATGGGTATGTATCATGTATAATGTGTCATGGATATGTATCATGTATCATGGATATGTTTCATGGATATGTATCATGTATCATGGATATATATCATGTATTATGTATCATAGATATATATCATGTACCATGTATAATAGATACGTGTTATGTATAATAGATATGTATCATGGATATATATCATGTATCATTGATATGTATCATGGATATGTATCATGTATGATGTATATGTATCATAGATATGTATCATGTATCATGTATATGTATAATGGATATGTATCATGTATCATGGATATGTATCATGTATCATGTATCATGGATATGTATCATGTATCATGTATCATTGATATGTATCATGTATCATTGGTATGTATCATTTATATGCATCATGTAGCATGTATTATAGATATGTGTCATGATATGTATATGTATCATGGATATATATAATGGATATGTATCATGTATCATGGATATATACATTGGATATGTATCATGTATATGTATCATGGATATGTATCATGGATATGTATCATGGATATGTATCATGGATATACCTTATGTATCAGGGATATGTATCATTTATATGTATAATGGATATATATCATGTATCATGGATCATGGATATGTATCATTTATATGTATCATGGATATGTATCATGTATCATGTATCATGGATATGTATCATGGATATGTATATGTATCATGGACATGTACTGGCTGGCGAATTTGACGTCTTCTCAGCATATTGCAATATCTACAGTCATGGCGTCTCTGTGCTAGTGAGACGCGCCCTGTCTGCGACGGTTAACGTTGTGCACGCTGGTTCAGAAGAAAGGTTGCTTGTGCTCGATGTTGCCATTGATAACAGCAAGTTCCGGATCATAGCAGTTTATGCGCCCAACACCCCCGAGGAGAGGGTTTCCTTTTTTCGGCGGTTGGAGGTTTTCCTCAAGGGTTCGGAGCGGGTGATATTAATGCGGGATTGGAACGCCATCCTCGACCCCAAGATAGACAAGGTCGGGGGGAGTAGCGGGTCGGGCGGGTGTGAGAACAGCTTGTCTGACTTGATGGCTCATGCGATTTTGTCGGACCATAAATTAGTTATGGCCAGTTTGAATTTAAGCGCTAAGCCTAGATTAGATGGATACTGGAAGCTGAATACCTCCTTACTGGAGATACAAGACTTCCGGAATAAGGTTATCCTGCTCTACCAATGGTCTCTAGTGGGGGCGGTAATCGGGATCAGGTACTGGGTTAAGGTTAAGACTAAGGTTAGACGCTTTGCTGTCAAGTATGCCCAACGCCTCGCCCGAGATAAGGCAGCGGCAGAAAAGTGTTTAGAGAATAAGCTGACCCGGACGGTGGCGGGGGGGATTCCCTAACTACATCACTAACTAAGGGGCACCTCAACCGTTTGGCTAGCGAGTGGTACGAGGGTCAGGTTGATAGAGCCAGGCTAAATAGTCTCTAACGAAGCTGTGAACGTTGATGCTGTTGAGCGTAAGGCTGCCTTACGTCGTGGTTTGGATAGCTATATTCGGAAAGTCAAAAACCTGGAAGGAGATACCCTCGCGTCGTCTTGTGAGATCTGTGAGGGATTCCGGGAGCATTTGGAAGAGCGCTTCACCCGACTGCCCAGACTCCGCGTCGAGAAGTTTGACAGCTATTTAGCCGATTCGCCCCGCCTGGAGGCGGCCCGAGCGGCTGGCTGTGATGGCATGGTTACAGAGCGCCAGATCATTACTGCGTTTAAGCAGGTCGGACGGAACAAATTTCCGGGACTCGATGGTCTGCCCTACGAATACTACTTGAGGTTGTCGCCCATGTTAGTCCCTCTTCTGAAGGTTGGATTCAACCATTGTCTTGCTCAGGGCTCCATCCCTGTACAGGTTACCAAAGGAGTGATCACATTGCTGAAGAAAAAGGATCGGCATGGTGGGGAGGATTTTGATGACTATAGGCTCATAACTCTGCTAAACACAGAGTTAAAGATTTTGGCAAGAGTTCTTGCAAACCGCTTGCAGACCGTTGTCGCCGACTTGGTTGAACCAGATAAGAACTTTGCTGTGAAGGGGAGATCGATTCAAAACGGCCTGCATCTGATTCACACCATCATAGAAGGTGTAGAAGACGACACGGAGGCCGCGCAGATCAATTTGAATCAGTCCACGGCTTTTGATAGGGTCGACCAGCGTTTTCTGGAAGCTGTTCTGGAGGTTGCCGGTTTTAATCCGGACTTCCGCACGTGGATCTCCACCCTGTATCGTCTGCCGACGGCGGTGGTGCAAGTCAATGGTCAGCTTTCGGAGTCTTTTGCTGTCTCTCGGTCTGTGTGTCAGGGATGTCCGCTGTCGCCCCTGGTTTATGTCCTGGTGTTGGAGCTTTTCCTCCGCAAATTAAGGGACGGGGCCACAAGACCAGTCCTGCGCGGGATCGCTATACCTAACAGAGGGCGTGCCAGGGTTTCCGCGTTCGCCGATGATGTCACCGTTTTCGTGTCGAGCCGCACTGATGTGAGAACGGTAGTTAAGGCGTTCGCTCAGTACGAAGAAGTTACAGGAGCCGTAATCAATCGCAGCAAGTCCACCGGCCTGCGGTTGGGTACCTGGAGCGGCGAAGTTGCACTACCAGGGATTTTCAGCTGGTCGGATGGCCCGGTTCGGATCTTTGGCATATGGTTCGGACCTGGCCTCCAGCTGGAAAAGAATTGGTCGGAAGTACAGTCAAAGGTCGAATCGTCAGTCGCGATTTGGATTCGAAGGAAACTTTCCTTAAAGGGTAGAGCCTAGGCGTGCGCCACTTACGTCTTTCCTATCATCCATTACCGACTGGCTGTACTACCCCTGCCTGCGGACCGCCTTTTGGCTTTCACCCGCCTGCTCTTCTCGCTTCTTTGGAAGAGAGGGAAGCCATATGTCCGCGGACAGGTCTGTACTCAACGTCCGAGCGAGGGGGCCTAGGAATGCCGGATCTGGCAAGTCATAGACATGCCGAGAGACTGACTTTTCTGAGTCGCTCTTTAACAGAGAATGTCCCTTGGGTCCCTGTGGTTCGGAAGGCCTTTCGCAACCTCATACCCGCCCCAGAGGTCGAAGCCCGTCGTAGACCGAAGGAGGAACCGAAATTCCTCACCGAATGCCGAGCCGCGCTTACACAGCCGAAGAAAAGACTATATCGGGAGTTAGTGGAGGGGTCCGCTCCGGATCCGCTTGGGAAGCGGCTGGGATGGTCGGAGGAGGAGATCCGCTCTCAGTGGAGTTGGGCGCCAGGCCAGAGTTACCTCAACAACTCTGAGTATTCTCTGACCTGGCGACTGGTCCGGGACACGCTGCCCCTTTACGACAAGCTAACCAGAAATGGAGTGAGGACGGATCCTTACTTCCAGCGCTGCGACGACCGCGAAAGAGAAACGGCCGAGCACGCCTTTTTCGCTTGCAGCAAACTTCGGCGACTCTGGGAGTATGTCGGAGAGGTAACGGCTCGCATCGATGCCGAGCATCCGATGCCCCTGAATGAAGCATTGGTTGTCCACAACGTGGCCCCGCCGTGGCCTAGGGAGAAAAGAATTTTTTTTTTCTAACCATCCTAGCCATAGCGAGAATGGTGACGTTGGTTTCACGTCTTGACGAGGTTTATGGGGTTGGATCTGTCTCCGATCGTGATCTGATCGTCTACTTTAAGCACCAGCTCCGAGTGAAGACCAGATGCGATTGGAAGAGATTACATCGCACGGAGTTCGATAGGAGGTGGGTGCACGACACTAGCTTGTGCATCCGTCGAGGCGCCAGGTATGAACACATGTTCCCTGCTAAAGCATGGCACACGCGGTCCTGGGTTCTACGGAACCCACCCCTCAAGCTTACTTTAACAAAAACCATTAGCTAGTAGGGTGAATGCGTTCTGACCCCGATTTTTGTTTTTGGTACTAGAGTGCCTGCAAAGATGGCCACTCCCCATACTTTGTTTTTGCCCTATGTCACCCTATATCTCGGAGGACACCACCATCCATTCCCACATCCCATTCAGACTCAATTTATTTTTGACCCCCCTCCTTAATTCCTACCCCAATTAGAGACTGATCTGCTTGTTTTCGGATCACCCGGAAAGCAGTGGACAGTCTACCACTTAGCAGAGGGTTGGGGGGGGGGCACTACTGATCTTGTATAATTTTTTTTGTAAATACTGTCCCACTCCCCCACGATGAATTTTGAAATAAATGTTTTTATACAAATTTGGGATCATCTAAGTAGGTTCAACCCACAGAGAGAACGAGGTATTTTGGTGAGAGAGCCTGGCTAAGGGTAAAGTACACATAGACCAATTGTATGACCAACGACGCCCTCCCCCTAACGAATCGGGCCTTGTGCCTAAGGCGAATAGGAACGTTTACATACATTGTTTTTTTAATTTTCATATTAAATTTGCTGTAACCGTCACTTTTGCCTAAATAAAATTGTTGTTGGCCTTTTGGCCAAGATCAAAGTGTAGTATCTGTTCTCGGCATTGTTGCCTTGAGATCAAGTGTATTATCTAGTCCTAGCCGATAGGTGTCGATCTTACACTCTAAAATCAAAAATTAGACTGTCATTTTAATTTTTAATTCTGTTTTCGTTGGTTGATATGTGCTCCCCTAAAGTACGGCCTGAGGTGCCTACACTGGCTAGAGGCGACAGTATCCCCCTCCCCAGATTTAGCCTGAGGAGCCCCATCGGCGAATGCCGACACTCTCCCTCCCCCAAATTTAGTCTGAGGGGCTCACACCGGCGCATGCCGACATTCCCCCAAATTTGGCCTGAGGCGCTCTCTCGCACCGGCGAATGCCGACACTCCTCCCTCCTCAAATTTGGCCTGAGGCTCCCCACCGGCGAATGCTGACACTCCCCCTCCCCTAAATTTTGCCTGAGGCGCCCAACCCGCGAATGCTGACACTCCTCCTCCCCCAAATTTGGCCTGAGGCGTCCCACCGGCGAATGCCGACACCCCCCCCTAATTTGGCCTGAAAGGCAGAGGTAATGCCTGGAAGGATAATATGATGATAACAGATGAAACGCAGAAGCCTTTGTGTATCTTAATTGCCATAAATATATGTTAATAACATACTACCTAGCTCTACTCACGTATCGAGAACTGTTGAAGTAAATACTTAAAATTGATACGTAAAAAATTATATCTCCTTATAACATTTTATGTGAGTACATGAAATATATATATATATATATATATATATATATATATATATTCGTTATCTTAAAACCCCTGAACTTTCTAATCTGTGTTCAGCTATTAATTATCTCACCAAACCTGGCCCCATCTTTCCATCCTGGCCCCTTTCTCTTCCTTTCTCAACTCTTGCCAATCCTAAACAAATACCCGAAGTTTTGCCTTAATGATTGAAGTCTATAAAAGTCAACCTTATTATCTACTTTTCTTAAAGGTTGCCCCTAAAATGTTTAAGATCATATTTATTTTGAGTGTCGACCCCATTACTCCCATGAACAGAGATAAAGGGAGAGGAAGAGAGAGGATTGGTGAAAAGCGGATATATAAAAATACAATTAAATTAAGTCATACGATGTGATATTTTATTAGTTGTACAAAACGGTTAAAAATAGATGTGTTCCTGTCTTTCTTTTAACATTGTTTTGTGAAAATAAATTACATGAAGGAAAAGTATGCCAGATGTATTGAAGTCAGTGCGGAACCTTTTTATCGTTTAACACCTAGTAAATTCTTCCGGGACCCAAACTAACGTGGAGAGATAAATGCTACAGCTTTAGAGACTTGAGTCTACTAACGGAAGTCATTATAGATGGTGTAAACCTGACAACTAACCAGCAGATCTAACAGCAGGGGCATCAAATCAATGAGAAGGCAGTATGTTGGACAATCATAAGCGCCCTTTTTGGGGGAGCCGGATCCAGCATATTTAGAAGCCTTTTAGTTGGCTTCTCTTGTACTCACGGAAGATACATAAAATCGATAATGTGTTGATTAAACTAAACTGTCAGTACAACAGTCAGTGTGAAAAAGTGTCGTCAATCAGATTTGATCATAGCTTTATTTGACAGATGTTTATGTAATTGATACGTCAGTTTGGCTGAACCAAATAAATTCGTCACCAATGACTTGTGAATTAAAAACATCGGTAGCTGCATTTTCGCTTTGTCTGTTTCTTTTTTATATGTATACTTGTTTTCTCTGCTTCTGTTTTGTTTCGATTTCTTTTGTATCTCTATCTTTCTATCTCTCTTTTGTTTTTGCACCATGAGAGAGAAGATTCTCAGTTTGAATTTATGTTTCGTACAAAACAGTCGCGTGTTGCGAAGCCAAACTCCAGCCGACTTTCATTGTTTATGTTTTGTTAGAAGCTGAAATGAATAAATAAATTATATTTTTTATGAAGCCTTATCGCTCTTCATTTCAAGCGTTTAATTTCAGCAGCTGATGGTCTGCGGCCAAATAATTAATTCTCTGGAGAGAATTAATGACGCCACCTAAGGCCCGTCAAGCCTAATTACAGGATCACCCCTATTATTAAGGGGAGTTTGCATATTGCTACTCCTACATTACTGTGGTACTGTACCAGGACGTAAACAGCCGTTCCAAAAGCGTCCCTATGACGCAGACATACTAGCGCATGCGCGCATTAAATGTCTTAGAACCAAGAACAGGGAGCATTCCATCCTTATGATCTTAACTACGTTGATAGTTACCCGGTACAGAGTAGAATTTTCTGGTTGCACTCTAACAAGATCTATCTTCTATCTATTCTATTTTCCCAATTCCCTTAATTTATTATGTCACTGACAATGTTTATGAGTGAAAAAATGAATAACATCTTCACTAGTTTTTTTTATGTTGTATTGTCTGTCGTATATTTCACTGTGCATGCGTACGCATGTTTCTGTTAGCAAATGTTTTCCGTGTGGACCAGCAGATTCTGTCGAATTACATGTGCCGCCAGCGCCAAGTAAAAATTGAAAATTATAATGGATTTATTTTCAAAGATACTATAGAGTTACAAATATATATATATATATATATATATATATATATATATATATATATATATATATATATATATATATATATATATATAGTAAGCTATGAAAATATATTTCTGGCAATATAGCTACACAGATGCTCCCGCGGGGAATCTTCAGGCTAAAATGCATGGAGTTATTTTTTTCAGGTGTTTTATATACACGTCTAGCTAGTTAGCCAATCATGTTCTTTTATTGTTTTCTCAGCCAATCGTTGGGCTTCCTATGAACAAAGGTCTTGTTAGTGTTACTTCCTATATCTTGTTCTATTGTTCTGTTTTCTATAGATTCTACTATATCCTGTTTCCTTTGTTGTGTCAATATAATGAGTTAATTTATTTTAACACGTGGTTCTCCTAATAACATTTCATGTGGATACATGAAATACTACTATATATATATATATATATATATATATATATATATATATATATATATATATATATATGTCAAAACTCTCTTAGATATTTTGAGTTTCAGAGAATAAGTGTATTATTAAATGAAATCAGAACACCAAGAAAACCACACATAAACACACACACACACACACACATATATATATATATATATATATATATATATATATATATATATATGAATATTTATGACATGAGATATCATAGTAATGTAGAATAGAAATTGACATTACATAAAAATATGTTTTACAAACCATTGTTTCTGTCCCATTCGAAAATATACAAAGAGGCTTTATCAGTGTATAAATCCTTTTTAAGACAACACTATGGCATCTATTTAAAATGTTTGTAGAGTAGGTATTGATAAATCAACAACTTCGCTGGATGCGTGCGTTGAAAAACTTAATGATAAGCATATTATATATACCACCTGTTGGACTATACTAAAGCTAATGACTGTTCAGCAAATATATGATAGATTTGTACTCCTTAACAGAGAGATACAAATGTTGAAACAGAAGTAAACATGAAGAAAAAGAAGAAAAAACTATTTTTTTAAATGGTTAGAGACAATAACGGTGTGTGTGAATTACTCATTTATTTAAGTGTGCATTTGGCCATGTGTTAAAAAACATCGAACAGTTTTACAGAAAGGAACATAAATATGTATAAATTAAATGAATCTTGATTTGACAGTGTGACTATGGAGATGTAATAACTATTAATATGTCATATTAAATTAACAGGTCTACTAATATAATAAACTATTGAGTAATTTAATAAACCGACCAGATTCCGCAGTTATCTCCATACTGAAGATTCCGTTAGGATAAAACGCGAACGTATGTAGATAATAATTAAATATGCATAAATAAATGATTATTTTCAACATCTTTTCTGCCAGGCGCATTAAAAAATGATAAAAACCGTCTAATCTAAGCTAAAATGCAAGTTTCTTCCTTTATTTATCTTCCTCCCACAAAGTAAGATGTGACACAAGGTCGGGAAAGTGGGACAAAAACCAGCGCACGAGAATTTGAACACTCTGGCCATTTAAAAATGTATCAGCAATAAACTAACCTCCTCAAAGGGTGAGAAGCCAAAGCCTGGGAGGGTGCACCTCCTAGAACTGCACAGGCCGGACAACCGATAGACTGGCGTAAATCCAGACCCGAAGGCCCGGACAATACCGGTTTAAAGGGCGGGGTAAAAACCCCTGGCTGAACTTTGTTAAGATGGCTGACTATGTTGTCCGCTTAATTTGACATGAACAGGATCTATTCTCTACTTATCGCATAACCATTTCAATTGGCCCCATTGGTTAGAGCCCTCGGAATTGAGTTAAAGGTTAGTCGTGTTAAGGGCTCGAATAATGCAACGTGTTTAAACAGTTATATCCACACTGAATATTCCGTTATGATGAAACATATACATATGTGGATACTAATTAAACATTTATTGCTAAATAATTATATATGTATACATATATATATATATATATATATATATATATATATATATATATATATATATATATATATATATATCGTTTCAGATAAAAAAAAATGTTGACGTTTCAAAACTCATCGGTGTAGCAAGACGTAGCGAGCACATCACCCTCTAGACTCAAATACCATCTGTACTAACAAACCACTTTCTAAGAATGGAATAAATTGCCTTGTTTAGTTGAATTTAGTCATTTGTTTACAAGTGTCCCGACACTGGTAACCGAGTGGGAAATATAAAGTATATATTTATTTTTAACAGTAAAACCTTCAGTATTAAAAAACTATATATACTAATTTGTAATTCATAATAATCGCAGCAAGAGGCACTGGAAAAATACATAAAAAGCAGGCAGTACAAACCTAGAAACAAGTTTGCAGAAAAATAAAAATGTAAAGGAATCAGCTACATGAACCAATTACAAAGATGTT
>OY744531.1:33639232-33649232 GCA_963556195.1 Sepiola atlantica | reverse complement strand
CAAAAACTAAAGTATTGTTTTTTACACTGTTCTGAGTTTTTTAAGCAAAAATTATGTTTTCTAAATGAGGGTACGTTCCTTAGGGCTAATACGGCTCATGCTTGCTTCGGAAGGGGTCCTTTACTTATTCTAAAAAAAAAAAAAAAATCAATAAATAAAAAAGTTATGAATTTTTAAAAATAGGACCCTTATTTTTGCCCACCCTGTATTTTTTTCATTATAATTGTAAACCCTAACTCCTCAAATTTCCATCGAACGACGAATACGTAAAAAATTTGATATGGTGAACATTGCAATTTTTTCCGCAATATATTATTTTACATAATGCTTTTTTGTTTACACACTGCATGTGAAATATTCTTAGGAAATGGACACGTGGACGGAATTAGTAGTTTAATTCAAGGTATTCCTCACACAAAGAAAGCAGCGTGATACTTTATAGTGGCTGAATAGTTAAGAATGTTGGATTGGAGTTACTCAGGTTTAGGGTTCAAATCGTTCAACCGGCTGTACCGTTACATAAGCCACACTGACGATTGTAAGTCAATATAAAACATATACGTATGTAACTAATATATATGTGTATATATAGACACATAATTATTTAAGTTGAGTTCAAGTCGAGCACTCAGAATTAAAAAGGTATCTCCCTACGCAGATCGAACATTTCTGAAATTTTATATATTTGTAAAAAAATAGGGTTCATTTGTCTCAGACTTAATATGACCTTCACGGTAGCCGAAGTTGACTCTGAGTTACTCGGGTCCAGCGTTCAAGTCGTTCAACCGGCGGTGTCCTTATATAAGCCACACTGGTGATCGTTTACTGTACATGGAACATGCTTGCGGATAATATAATAAAGGATATCACCTCTTTGTGTCTTTGCATGTCTGTCCCTGAAAGCTAACAAATACAGGGAAGTGTACTTTAAATATGAACGTATTAACGTGTACAATTTAACGTAGACATGATAAAAGTAGTTCTGCGTCGCTGGCTGTCTGTTAAATTAGCGAATGATACAATGAAATTAGTATATTAATGAGCGTTAGGTTAAGAGTACTAACATGTAATTGAATAGCTCAGTGCGAAATATATCAAGCTGACAACAATAAGGTTGCTGTTAAAGTAAACACTCCTTAATAAGATGTTGCATATGATGCTATCCAACATTCTAGTACGGGCAACGCCGGATAATCCTGTTAATATATATATATATATATATATATATATATATATATATATATATATATATAAATTAATGATGGTATTAGAGAAGATCAGAATAATATCAGTACCGTCGGTTTCAAATCCTAACTAAGGGGACCTATAAAGCCCTCTATATCGAAACTATGTATATATATATATATATATATATATATATATATATATATATTAAAGAAAGGAAGATGAAGATAAAAAATTGCATAAATTTGCATAAAATTACATAGAGTTACATAGAATTAAAACAAATTTTATTACATCGAAAGTTCAGATCTGAACTTTCGATGTAATAAAATGTGTATTAATTTTATGTAACTCTATGTAATTTTATGTAAATTCATGCAATTTTTTATCTTCATCTTCCTATCTGTAAAATCGATTGCTCTACCCAACGTATTGAGCTTTACTTTATCAAGATAGATCACTTTACGATACTTCACGTTAATTCTATTATCATTAGTATATATATATATATATATATATATATATATATATATATATATATATATATATATATATATATATATATATATATATATGACGTACTATTTATTTTGCGGGTTCTTTGATATGTAGATAACATCTTTCTCGGTAATCACATGGAAGTCTCGATTATTATTTCCCATATCCAAGTAAAAAAAAACTTCTTCAATCATCATCCAATGAACGTCATATTCTGCTACATAGAACAAAAGTAACTAACTACAAAAAAATAAAAAGTAAAAAAATATAAAATCAACAATCGATATTCTATTGGTGCTAAACTGAAAAGCCGATATCGGCTCGCCTTATCCTTAGGACACACATTCGAACTTGCATAGCTTTGTCTCTCCATCCTCTTAGATATCAATTCTCTTACTCATTCATAGATTGTATCTCCCCTGTCTCCCATGTCACCCTGTCTCTCATGTCTCGAGGGAGGAATACGTAAAAACGCGCTTTTTCTGATTGTAGTATTCACATTCATACAATTTTTAAGATTTGATATTCACCTAAATACAAGGCGAACACAAAACCCATTAAGAAGCAGATGAATGATACATATAGCACCATGTTTTTCTACTTAATATCTGTTTTGCACCACTTTTATGTTTCTTTACGAAGATTGAAATCATACTAAACCGTATGTCTAGATTCTATATTTCAATATCCTGTACATATCAAACTTTATTTCTAAACTATTTAACCGATCACTATGAATCTTGGAACATTTCTTTTTGACGTGAGGTGGGGCAAAGTGAGGTGTATTAAGTTTTATTTATTTTAATCCAAACGGAGTAAAAAGGGTTAGATCCCTTGGTAGAAAATTCGGATATCTCCGATTTTTGTGAAATTTTACCAGGTAATATCAATATTTTGAATGGAAGTCGCTCCAGACACGGCATGAAGCCACTTGATGAAAGGAGCTAAAGAAAACTACTTCAAGGTCAAAAACTAGCCAAGGATAAGTGTTAGATAGATAGATTCTGAGCCAGAATTAATAAATATTCTGCAAATTCTAGTTTCGTTTGTAGAGTATTGTAAAGTGATGCAACGGCATACTATAAGAACAGACTCTCATTTAAAAATTCAAATACTTTAATACTTTTAGATTGTATGTAGATTCTCTAAGTTTGCTTTATATCAGGAACACACAAACAGAGCACACACCCACGCGCATTATGATTTAAGCTCGAAACGCCGTCGTACGTTGGTAAAATATTTAAAAAATATTTAAAACATATAATTCAAAATAATAAGAAGCCCCTTTCAAGTAAAATTGAAAGTAGAGCATTATCGAAGAAATTAAAAATAGATATACACCTTTGGCTAAGATCAAAGTGTAGTATCTGTTCCGATGGGTACTGCACGCCTGTCCTGTGCAGTTCTAGAAGGTCCACCCTCCCAGACTTCGCCTCCCCTCTTTGGGGAGGAGTAAGTTTATTGCTTACTGTCTGAGGCGCCCCTACCGGGGAATGCCGACGGAGCTGCCCAGGCAATTTTTAAATGGCCAGAGTCCTCACCTCTCGAGCGCTGGCTTTTAACCCCACTTGCTCGACCCGATCTTGGGTCACATCTTACTTGTGGGAGTAAGATAAAACTGGCCTTGTGCCTAACTCCGCGAGGAGTAAATAAACACCTGAAGCTCCAGTGCAATACTCCAACTCTGTTGTTAAGTTCTATCTTATGTCTAGATATTCATACTCGCCGCTTTCAGAGTAAATATCACTTAATTTATCCGTTATCACGTGACAATCTCTCGTAGCCCCAAGGTCAAAGTGAACGCTTACAGATTCAAGGTGTCGCTGTGAACCGGGTTCGCGCCATGTGACCGTCTGAGATTATTATTACTCTGCGTTGATGTGAGGCATAAGCTCGAAACAACGTTGCACGTTAGTAAAATATTTTTTTAAATATATAATTTAGTATATTATATATACTAGCAAATATATGCTCCCTCCGGTCGCATATTTTTGCTAGGCTGCCGCATCAGAAATGAAGGCTCACGCGTAAGCCAATGGAGCCCCAGTCATATTTCTGTGGTGGTTAGACATTGATTTTCTGTGTTTATGACCAAGAATATTTTTAGTTGAAAATAAAGGAAAAGAAAATTCGACCTTACCCCGATTTTTGTTGTTCCCTCGCCCATAAATAGAAAGACCTGTAGTTTAAAAAGAAAGAAAACATTTTTTTTGTACCCCCCTCAATTTTTTTATATTACCAGTCATTGAATTTTTTTTTAGTTAAGAAAAAAAAAGAAACATTTTTTTGACCGCTTTCCCCCAATTTTTTAATCTCCCCCCCCTATACATGTAAATATTTTTAATTAAAAAAGAAAAAAAAAAACCTAACCCTAACTGTAACGACGGGGTCAAAGTTAGCGTGGGTCCTAAAATGAAAAAGCACCAAAAAATCAAATACAGTGAACACAGTGTGTGTGTGTGGGGGGGGGGGGGTTGTTTAAAGACCTTTTTTTAATTAAACAATTTGATTCTACAATCAGTTGTATAGTTTTCCAGTACAATGTGTTAGTTTATTTTGTTGACATTAAAGAAAAAAAAAATCACATCTTTTTTTTTTAATAAATAAAACATGGAATCATAAATTCTGTTGAGGTCGTGAAAAAATGATAATATTGGATATGAAAGTATTAAGAAATCAAATACAGTAAACACGAAACGTTTTTTAATTCTCGGAAAGAAAAAGTTTACCTGAACTGTGTGCGGGGGGGGGGGCGTACGCGCGTTTTTATATAGTAATTTTTAAATCAATTATTATTTTAATTAAACAATTTGATTTAATAAAGTTGTGTTTTAAAACATAATGGCTAAGAATAAACAAACTTAGGACGGTTTTAAAAATGGAAAAGTGAGCACGGTGTTTGCAAGCGTTGTTGTTTACATATTTAACGTGCCACATTAACGTCGGCTTCTTAATCAGATCGCCATATTTAATTACCGGAGGGAGGGAGGACACCACTGATTAAACAGCCAATCGGCTGCTTAATCAGATCGCCATATTTAATTACCGGAGGGAGGACACCACTGATTAAACAGCCAATCGGCTGCTTAATCAGATCGCCATATTTAATTACCGGGGGGAGGGAAGACACCACTGATTAAACAGCCAATCGGCTGCTTAATCAGATCGCCATATTTAATTACCGGAGGGAGGGAGGACACCACTGATTAAACAGCCAATCGGCTGCTTAATCAGATTGCTATATTTAATTACCGGAGGGAGGGAGGACACCACTGATTAAACAGACAATCGGCTGCTTAATCAGATCGCGATATTTAATTACCGGAGGGAGGGAGGACACCACTGATTAAACAGCCAATCGGCTTTTTAATCAGATCGCCATATTTAATTACCGGAGGAAGGGAGGACACCACTGATTAAACAGCCAATCGGCTGCTTAATCAGATCGCCATATTTAATTACCGGAGGGAGGGAGGACACCACTGATTAAACAGCCAACCGGCTGTTTAATCAGATCGCCATATTTAATTACCGGAGGGAGGGAGGACACTACTGATTAAACAGCTAATCGGCTGTTTAATCAGATCGCCATATTTAATTACCAGAAGGAGGGAGGACACCACTTATTAAACAGCTAATGACTTTGCAATTTTAACAGTACTCGCGTTGAAATGGTTTAGAAAACCCGCCGGTTATGATGAAAATTGCTTTAATTACTTGTATGAATAATGTTTATTAATATAACCTTATCGGAAAATATTGTAAATACATATGTAAATTGGATAATAGCAGTTATAAGTGTATATTTGTAAATATGAATTTAATTGAAGGTTTAAAGGAATGACTTATGTTAATGGAAACACCCATCTGGTGTCTAAACGCCTTTTGATTACAGTATATAAAGAATTTCAAAAAGATTAGTTTCAGTTAAATAGTCATACTGGAGTTTCGGCTTCAGACAGACAGACAGATACATAAACTCCATTATTAATAGATATATATATATATATATATATATATATATATATATATATATATATATATATATATAGATAGAGGCAGAGAGAGATCCAGGCGGAAATACAGAGACGCATCATGTACTAAATATAGAAAAAAAGGTAAAATGATTCTGTGAATCCCTTTTTTTAATCAGGGGGTGAACTTCACACTCTAAGTTTTCAGTTTGATACATTCCCAACTAAACAATTCAAACATTCGTAAAATTAATTTTCAAAATAACATTCGTTAAAAAATCGGATATATTTATTTCTAGTTTTAAGGGGGTTCTGTTCCTATGAGTCACTTATAGATGGTGCCACCAAGCGAAAATCTTCGTGACCCCATAGATGGTAACATAAAGATACTGTATCACTTCCATTGTCGTAATCAAAGATTGTTATACACATGCTATACATTAAATAAAAATGGGATATATTTAAAGATTTAAATGAGGTTTATCCCCATAGCTCACTTATGTTAGAAGAGCGCTTAGAGATTTGAGACTACTAATATTGTATATATATATATATATATATATATATATATATATATATATATATATATATATATATATTTGTGTTCTTGCAAATGCCGTTATTTTCTGTTAAGATTTCTTTAACTTTTGCCATCGTCCTTTCTTCTGTCTTTGGAATAATATGTTTTCCTATTACTATTTAATGAACTGATGATCAGATGTTAACTAAATAATGTATTACTCTTCGTTTTGCTGTTAAACGCGCGTAAGATACAAGAAAAGTATTTATATTGGAAAAAATAAAGAAAGCAATGTTTGTGTGTGAGATAAAAAAGAGAGACAGGTGTTCACCGAAATACTAAAATAAAGAAGGAATAAATACAAATTATGGTTTTGGATTGAGTTTCCATATGATCATTGGAATGCAACAGTAATGTGTATATGCTCTGAAGCTTGTAATAAAACTTCATTGACCTTGCAAATTGACACATTGTCGGATATTATCAGAAGTATATACTTACAGATATATAATGGTTAACGCCGCAGACTGAAGACATGTGTGTTCTGGGTTCGAATCCAGTTCGTTCAACTAAAAACACTTTCATCAAAACTCACACCTGACAGTGTGTCTAACCTCCTGGAGAGGAGGTAAATAAATACATAAATATATTTTAATAAGAACTCACATATATATATATATATATATATATATATATATATATATATATATAATGTATTTTATGTAATTATTTTTATTGGTGATTGCAACTTTCGTTGTATTTTGCGTACTAATATTTCGATTGTCTCACTTCCTATTTTATTAAGATGCAGAAAATTGCATTATTAGTCGCCCTTAACTTTATATTAGGTATTTATCGTTAATATATATATTTTATTAATTTCATACGTACATGAAAGTAATCCATGGACACGTGTTTCTGTTATCAGCATGGCTAACTTAGACAAGGATCGAACCTTCGATATTGATGTCTATAATCAAGCATCTTACCCCCATTCTAGAAGTATGTATATATGCACATATACGTTCCTGATTAAATCAAATAGACAACTTTTATAAACAACTGCACATCAGATAACTTTTTGGGTTGTACTTTTTGTGACTTTTTCATTTTTGTTCGGTTCATCTCACCGTACCTATAAAAAATGTCCTTTGATAACGTTGTCGTGGGCGGATTAAAATGAGAACAATAGCGCACCACACGTAATTAAACTTAACATGATCTGAACATTTCGAATTCAATTTCATGCTACAATCTCAATAGATAGAGCTCGTTGAGCTGAATGTACATTTGCCAATAATGAAAATGCCAGAGCTATGGAAAACGATGTGTGCGGCTCTAAACGACAAAATTAAGGGATAGATAAAGCTCATGGTATATGATGATTGATTAAGAAAGATGCAAAAGTAAAATGTTCAGTCTGTACTGGTGTTTTAGAATGCTCCATTTACGTGCGAGCTTCAGTTTTCATCCTTATTTAATCCTTAACCCAGTTTCGTTCAATTTTAGCATGTTATGTTTAGTTTTGGTATCGGATTCCATTTTCGAATTTTCTAAAAAGTAGTGTTCAAAAAAAAAAGAAATAGTCTTGCTTGAAAATGATATATTTATCGAATTCTTGCCTACAAACATAAAAATAAAAGATTTTATTCATTTTATATTGTATCATGTTTCGATTTAAAAAAATGTTATATAAAATATTCACACACATAGATGCTTCTTAAGATGTGATGAATTTCCTTATTCAAATACGCGCCAACCAGTGCAAGCCATCGACCGGACTTGACCTTACTTTAAACTGTCATCTTTAACACCTTGACCTACATTTATTCTGTCTATACGGTGGATTCTGATGTTAATGCCAAGAAAATGAAAAATAAAAATAAAAGTTCTTGAATGAAAACGATACATTTATCGAAAATTGAGCCTAAAAAAAGAATAAATGATTTCATTCATTTTCTATTGCATCATCTTTTGTGTTCAAATTTTAACATGAAATATTCAAACACATGGATGCTTCTTATAATGTGATTGATTTAATTAATAAAACTTTTATTATATAAATAGCTCTATGTATTATTGAACACGATTTTAGAAATACAGTAAAAATTCTCCGAATGTTAAGCTGTTGATTAAAATCTCACCTTTATTACTATGTATATATATATATATATATATACATATATATATATATATATATATATATATATTTTGATTTTATTCCATTAGTTGTGACAAAACAAGTTTTGTTTCATTGGTGCAAATAGCGACCAACTCATCGGGCCGGCGAAAGGAATTCAAATGGCATAAAATTTTAACTTCACTTTAACGGGAGATTGAAAATTGAAAATACATTGGAGGGGGAGGGGGACAGAGTTGGGGCTTTGTCTATAACGGTGACATGGGACATGAGAGGGGAGGGGGAGGACCCCAACAAGTCGTGTTTCAAATTATTACGTGGGAGGTTTTTCACGTGTCTGTGCTGTGATGATCTCAATCTCGGCCGGGTGGGAGGAATGGAGATGAAGCGACGGCCAGAGTGAGTTAAATTTAAAATGAGAATAAAATTATGATTACAACCGTCATTCCTATTTTATTTTAATTCTAATAAGTAATTATCATGTGGATAAAAATGTTTGATAATTTTAATTTAGGGTATTAATTGCTACTTTTTCATTTTATTTATTTTATTTTAATGTTTTGTTTATTATTTGTAGTGAATTTTGTTGTGATTATATTTTTTTAAATTGTGATTATATTATACCGAGATCAATACTAGTGGAATCATTTTATAAGAGAAGTTTTCTGGTGTTACCAGTTTTATCATTAACAAAACCGATTATGACAATGGTAACGCCTGCCAATCATACCTACGATAGTCGCAGTGATAACAACCTCAATAAAAGCCTTAATAAATATATATATATATATATATATATATATATATATATATATATATATATATATATATATATATATATGCGAAATGAAAAAGGAAAAACCAAGAGATATTATTTATATATGCATCAATGCATTATTTATATATGCATATGCATATGCATATATATATATATATATATATATATATATAATACTCGTAACTCGGGGTTTCGATTCGCATGACCGGTAGTGAATAGTCATATCTCTATGCTGATTAGTCCCGATTATTAAGGAAGAAACGTGTACGTACATAGATAATAAACAATAACAAATATTTATTATTTATATATATATATATATATATATATATATATATATATATATGAGAAAGGAAGGTGACAGTAATCTCTCTCTATATATAGATAGATATATAGATATATATATATGGATATATAGATAGATAGATAGATAGATAGATAGATAGATAGATATTTTGGTTAATTTTACTTCAGTGTAAGTTTTGAGAACTCAAGGGGCCCCTTGTGTTCCATTGGAGTTCTCGTTTACCTCCAAAACGTCGAGTTAGTAAAGATATGAGGAACATCAACTTTCTCTCTCTAATTTACAAGTTAGCTAAGTTATTGTATATATTTCTTCTGGTCTGTTACTTTTCCCGTATTCAAGGACAATAATTCATCGAGTCTGGTGGAGAATCCAGCTTAGTTATATTACTAGAGGCAACAATATTTGGAAAAGGTGCACCGTTCCTCGTATAAGCCAATGTTGGCACCATACCGAGGTGATCGTATTTGTGCCTCGAATGCTATGATATTTTGAATATTTGGTCGGAGTTTACTTGTAGGAGGAAGTATCTCCATGCCAGATTGCCCTGACATACCCCTGTGCTTAGAGACCTAGGAGACTGGAGGGCATTGTCTTGCAT
>OY744531.1:33611732-33636732 GCA_963556195.1 Sepiola atlantica | reverse complement strand
GAAACGGGTACTGTTGTGCATCTAAGTAATTGGTCAACCCAGTCGAATCATCATCACATATTCTAACTAATCTGTTCTGTTTTGTAGCAACATCAATAGTAACTGACCATGCGGAGTAATTGGGTGGTTAGTGTACTTCTTCTTGTTGCGCACGTTCCAACTACTTGTTCACTATGTAAGGTGCAGCATAGTGCACAGGACGTTTGGGTCTACAAATCGGTTTCACATCAGACTTTAATTCAAAAGTGGGGTTTGCCTTTGTGAAGAACCCCAGAATCTCATGGAAAAAATTGCTAAATTTAGCCTTTAGTATTTTTGGTGATTTGTTTTGCAATATCACAAATAGACAAGAGCTTCACTGTGTTATAAATACGCTTGAGAATAATATCAAGAAGATCCAATTTCAATCTACACTAAGCAAATTAAAGTCAGAGTTATCTGAGAGATATAAGGTTCTTTGTTCAAGAGAACACATTGCAATTTGAATAACACGTTAGCTGAATGGCGTTGCCCGACGCATTTCGAGCAATATGCTGTGTTTTCCTCAGTATCATTAGTTCGTTTGGTGTCGTTAACGGTGTACGCTGTCAGCTGCTGTAAATTTTTTGATTCAAAACAGTCAGCATGTTAAGCTGATAATTTTCAAATAGTTATTGTTTAACTTCTGTAAATTCTAACAAGTCTTTAAAAATCGTCTCTTTTTGTTTCCTCAAATAAATATGTTTTTTTACAATACTCTTCGCCAATGTTATGTTTTGGTTAAGATACGTATATGAAAAAATAATTGGATAAAAACGATTCTATGTAGATTAACAATATAAATGATTTATATAATAATTATAATACTTTACAACTGGGAAAAATAACTATGAATTAATAATTTGCTAACAAATGTCGGTAACCGTCTCCATTGAATTATTTGTTGTTTCTTATGGGATCTTCGTGCCAAAATGCAGGGGCAGATAATTCGTCCTTCAAATATATATTGGCAAGGGAGATAACTTATGGAACTTGTGTTATTTCCCTTTAAACATTAAAACAACATTGTGTAGGTGGAATGTGTTATTCATCTAACAGGTGTCTAATGGATATTAATCAAATTTAATGCAAATCTGAAATATTTGAATTTTGAAATGGGACTTTATGCGTATGTTATGCCCTCATACACCTTTAAAAGATTCAAAATATCTGAAACTATGAGAAAACATATTAATGTCTACTGTTTTTAATTTGGCAAAGATCAGAGTTACCTAGATTATTTATGAACGGATTCGACCTCCTCTTTGCCCCTAGGAATAAAACTTGTGTTTCAAAATTCATTATTATTAGTTAATTAGTTTAAGAGTGAATCCTATGCATATAAGCATATAAATATATTTCTCTCTCAACATCGTTAGTAGGTAAATACACTTTAATATTTAATAGAAAATATCCATAGTAATGGCCCTCTTTAAGAAAAATAAATCTTAATTGTCGAGCACTGTCTTAAATTATAAAAATTATAAAAAGAAATCTTAAGTCGTTAAGCTATGGAAGTAAAGCTTACACGCCTCCGTGTTTAAGCACACTTTTATCTGGCAACGTTTTAACCCCGCCACTGGCTTTAAATGTATCTTAATATTAGTAATGTGTGTGGTTATTTACGTTGGCGTAATGGATTAGGGTGTAGGATCGTGACTCTCTTCTGAATCTACGAACTTCCGTAATCTACTATCTTTATGAAAATTATTTTCAACAATATTGAAAATCTCTGTAGAAATATTGTTTCAGATATGCGAAATGTATGGTGGATTAAGCCATATAAAATTATCTCAACAATGCGAATCATAACCGGGACAATCCGCTCAACCCCACTACCCTGGCTCCCCGTCCTATCAAACATTGTACCTCCACACATCCGGCGAACAACATCCACTCAAAGGATGTTTCAAAAAGTTGAAGACTCCCCTCATCTACCAATCCACCAAGACATCCTCAACCCACCCACTGCTCGACTTCCATCCAGACGCCCCATCTGGAAGAACATCCCACCAGCTGACTTCACCATCCAATCAGCCTGGAAAAAGGAATGGGCGTCCAAGGAGGTCCCTAATAAACACCTGGTGTCAGACCCTAACCAACAAGTGCCTGGCACCGACCTCCCAAGGAGAGAGTGGTCAACCATCAATAGATTCAGGACTGGACATGACCCGTGCTTGGCCAGCCTTCACAGATGGGGCAGCAGCCCATCCCCACCGTGTGCTTGTGGAGAAGAGCAGACAATGGAGCATATCATTGAAGTCTGCCCTCTCCAACGACTGAGAGGAGGATTAGACACCCTCCACACAGCAGACCAGGAGGCTACTGCGTGGCTGAAGGACTTTACATTCGCTAAATAAAAACCTCGGGTTATGAGTCTTTATCGAACATTATTTTTTTTTGGTTTATATTTCGCTTTAATTCTCAAAACCATTCAATACTTCTTTCAGAGGAAGACCATAAGTTATGTTATCCTTTTGGTTTAATACTAGGTAAAATACTATCTAAAATCATTTTGTTAATGATTCCCATGTCTGATACACAAGGAGAACCTTATCTACTTATCTTTATGGTACTTAAGTGTCACCCTAGGAAATTTAGGTGTGTATACTTCAGTATTTCTTTCAATATTCCTTTTAGAAAATAATTTCCTGGTTGAAAAGTTAATGTTGTAAACGTCATTTCTAATTACTATTTTGTAATTTATGTGTAGTTTCTTCAGTATTAAATTATTATATGTTTCGAAATACATACTGTATATGTTCATTGTTTCATCATTAGCTGAAATTGTCACGTTAATATGATTTTTATTGTGTTAACAGTTTGATAAGTTTTAGTGATAGTTGAATGCGTCTATTGACTTTTAACTTTGATGTTTGAACCATATTAATATCCTGTTCAATTGCGTTCAACGCAGTACTGTTAGGGTGGATTTAGGTTGGCATAAATAATGGCGTCCCAAAACTAAAAGAACCTAATTTTTTTAAAACTGTAGTCATGAATGCTTTAAAATGTGAGTTTTGTTGTTTTGTTGTTTTTTTTTCTTATGGTTCTGGATACAATTTCTTGCATTTCTTAAGAGTCGAACGTATGGAAAATGCAGGATATATAACTCTATATTTGGTTGTTCACGTATAGAAAATTTTTCGATTAAGTAAGATATATAGATACTTTGAAAATTGATGAACAAATTGTAACTGCAATCTGGCATTCTATTGTTTATTACGATAACTATTATTACATGCTTATTTATATTCACATGCGTTTGATTCTTTTCACGGGAATCATCAGTGTACTCGATGATTGCTCTACAGGTCGGACGATTAGAAACCCTCAGACTAAAGTCAACATCTTACCTGAATACTTAGGAACACGCGAACAATAAACAAACCATGTTGAAAGAGGAGAATTAAGATATGTTTATGTCTAAGCAAGCGGACATATTCATGCGGCAGTCAGCAACCGTGTTCAACGACATGTTAGGCCGACATTTCGAATTACGAATTAAAATTTTGCAGCATAATTATAATTCTTTTAAAGTACCTGTTTTAATATTGAAGGAGAAAAACAATATTACAATAAATATTATAAAATTCTTATCTATATACAGATATGTTTCATCCTTTTCCGGTAATCATCTGTGTGGAGGATGATTGCTCTATCGGTTGCACGATTCGATACGCTCAGACCAAATTCAGCATGTTAAACTTTTTTCTGCTACCAATAAATAAACCACGCTGAAAGAGGATGATTAAGATCTATTTATGTCTAAGCAAGCGGGCACCTCTAGAAGGCTGTCAGCAACAGTGTTGAACGAAAGGTAAAAGCCAAAACTAAGCATTACGCATTTAAATTTAGCCTCCAAATTAAAATCCCCTTCAAGCGGATGGCTTAGCAATAAATAGGCTAAACAATATTACGATAGACATCATGAAAGTCTACTACACATACGCATGTGTTTCATCCTTTTCCGGGAATTATATATATATATATATATATATATATATATATATATATATATATATATATATATAAAGAGAGAGAGAGAGAGAGAAAGACTGAGAGAGAGAGTAGACGAAAGAGAGAGAGAGAGAGAGAGAATAGAAAAAAGCAGTTTATAGATAGCGTTAATTTTAGAATTATTACACGTATGGTTTGGGGAACAAAATGATCGAAAGGAATGTTTTCTTAAGTAGTTTTCATTTTGTTTTACAGATGCTTTTTTATTTTCTTAATAAATAGAATATTCCAAATATGGTGTAAAATATTATTTTCTGGTCAAATGAATCTCTCACAAGAGAATACACATATAGTCGCTGCAATCTGTTTTTTTATTCTTTATTTATAAATTTTCTTGAATTATAAATAAACCACTATTAAGCTAGAACTCTTAACATTTTGCTGCAATATATATATATATATATATATATATATATATATATATATATAATAGAAAAATGAGGTATTTATAAAATTATTTTTTATTTGTACAGACATGTACAAACATCTGCTACACTGTCATGCCGATGTTATTGATCGATACTTATTAGAACCTAAGACCTCATCAAGACAAAATTGGGATTTTTTACTCACATCTTTATATTGAGAAAGTATGATAAGAAAGATATATATATATATATATATATATATATATATATATATGGGTGAGTGTGTGTGTCTGTTAGTGTCCATTATTATTTCTTATTGTTGACGCTGACGCAAGTAATATCACTAAATTATCGATTTATTTAATGCACGCGTCTGGGTATAAACAACGGAAACTATGAGATAATAAATGAGTATCATGCCAGATTCGAGACTGTCACAAAGAAATGGCCACTTAACACACTGGTCGTCCTAGACCGCTATAGTAACGAGACAATACATTTAGATGAAGCCGAGATTGCACAAATTACTCGTAGGTGATCTATCATCCAAGGCACAGGTATGAATCATGTACGAATCTGATATTTCTATTTGGGTTATTCCTTGTTTACCCGGACTAAATATATCGTTTCTTTAGTGATATCACTCGCGGTATATTAGCACCAACAGAAAATTAGGAGAGTATGAAGTAGAATTTGGGTTTTGTTTATACAACTTCTTTATTTCTGTACTTCGATGATTTTTTTTATATTTCTCATTTTACACACAAAAGTAATTAATTAAAATGTAATATTTATTCCTATCCCTTACGCGCATTTCATGGTTACATTTGGATAAGTCTATTTTTCCGATTAGTCTAATGTTGCCAATCTTCAGAGGGTGACAATATATGTTGTTGAGTAGCGAAAAAGCATGTCATAGCGAAAACACCGGATGGAAAATACGGTGAAAATCAAAGTTGATTTCTGATAAAATATCGGCAAACTGAAGTATATAATGGCAAAATCACCCACTTGAGAAAATGATGATCACTTCAGAAAAAAAAGAAAAAAATGCTTCCATACCATAAGATGTTCATACTCGAGAAAACACACGAATCCTGTTTCTTAAATGATTGCTCCAAAGCTAACATGTATATTTTATAGTGTATCTTTTAATTTTACTTCAGTAAGTTCTCAGAAATCAAGGAGTATTTTTCTGAGGCTAACACTTGGATTTTATAGGAGATACATTAATGTCCGAGTGTTTTATCAAGATTCACCTCTTCCTCTCAAACGTAGAGGTAGTAAAGAAGTGAAGACCATTAATTTCCCTTTCCCTAAATGACCAGTTAACAATGTTATAGTATATCTTTCTTTTGACCTTTTTATACAGGGTCATTCATAAGTCACTTCACTTACCATATGAAGCACAGACATACTATGAACTTTTGATTATTGTTATCTTACTCTCTAATTACTGCTATTTGTTATTTTAAATTTGGTCGTTTATATATTTGTTTCTATATATATTTATTTCACAATTAATCAAATATGCTACAAAGAGTCGTAAATTCCTTGCAAAAAAAGAATGGAACTATGCATGCATAACGAAGGTGGAATTTTTGAAATTCTGCTGTAATTTTAAACTCCCACAAAAATGAATTTGTTGAATAAATTGTTAGTTTTGTATTACCGTATTTTTTAACTTTAGAATTTCAAAAATAAATAGCTAAGTGACTTATGAATCAACCTGTATTATTGGATTCCAGGACAAGATTTCATCTGGTCTGGTGAAGCATCCAGCTAAGTTCTGTTACTAGGAGAAGGTGTACGATTTTTCTGATCAGCTAGTTTAAAGCAATATCGATAAAGTCTTATCTGTGCTTCAATTACTGTTATTTTCAAATATTTGGTCAGGGTTTACTTGTTGAGTGAAGTATCCTCATGTCAGGTTGTCTTGACAAACCCTTGTACAGAAATGCCATAAACACCTGAAAATGGTGTCTAGTACGTAATTCAAACAAACATATAATTCAAACTCTCCATGGGTGTTGTGTGTATGTGTGTGCCTGTACACAGCGAATACATTCAATATCGGTTAAACTATTCATGTAAGCGAGACATACACAATATAAAACATGACTGGCATAATATCTATCTGTATAAATAAGGTGGCCTTAAGTTTCCAGCATGAATTAATAGCAGAATGTCGTAAGTGTTTTCTGTGCGATCTTGTGCCAACGTATAATACGGCCCTCGGAAATCTGTACGGTTTAAACCAGAGTCAGTGAGACACTTACAATTATACACACTTATAAGATCAGATGCAGAAGGCCAGAAAGTATCTCAAAGTTTCCAGTCGCTGCAAGGTTTAGTTCTCCTAATCTTGAAAGAAACCATTATAAATTGCATTATGTAACATTTCATTATGTCTCGTTACGTAGCACATCTAATGTTTACGATTACTTCCAGAACGGAATATTGGTTGATCTGATATAATATGATATATATATATATATATATATATATATATATATATATAATTTTCATATATTTAAAACATATTTCTCATTCATTGGCTGATGAGAAATAAGACCAGAGTGTTTAAGTTGGTGTCTAGAGGTTTGAATGTGTCTTAATTATCATATTTGTCTGATATATATGTTTTTGCATTAAGATAAGAAAGCATGGTGTATTTCGATGGATGTTAGAAGGGAATGTCACTTTGCACTAATGTGATATATATATATATATATATATATATATATATATATATACATGAATTTGTCAGTGTATACAGGAACTTGCCATACTTGCAAGTACTTTTCACTTCAGGCAGGTAATGACGTTGGTACGACGAATTAAAAATAATTAATATATTATGTAAGATCGATTCAAATCGTTTGATAAAACATTTTAAGATTATTTCCTAATCCGTGTTCCTGGCAAAGTTGATGGTTATTACGTGCTACCGAATTACATGGATTTCGAAGATGGCAAGGCAAAGGCTACAGTACTATCCTCTTTTATCATCACCATTTTAATCTGCAGTGCTCCACTCCTAATTTTAAAAGCGCACTTAATCCAAACGTATAAAACTACTAAGAATCAGGCCCACAACGAGGGTGGGAAAATAATCTTAGAATCTGTTTCAAACGATTTCAATCGATCTTTCATGATGAACTGATCAGTTTTTCTAATTCGTCGTACCAACACACGCGGGTGCGCACACCAATATCTAGAGTTTAAACTACCTACTAGACATCATGCTCGAGTGTCTTCGGTCTCTCTGTACAGGGGTTTGTCAGGACAACCTGGCATGAGGATACTTCACCTTACAAGTAAACCCTAACCGAATATTCAAAATAACATAGTATTCAAAGCCCAAATACGATCTTCTCGACACGGCTATACAGTGACTCATACGACGAATATTGCACCTTCTCCTTGCGATGTTACTTAAAGAAACAGCACTAAGCTGGATACTCCACCAGACTAGATGAATCCTTGTCCTGACATCAAATAAGACTTAAAGACCACAAGAAGGATACACTATAACATAGTTTTCTGGTCAATTGGGAGGATGAAAATTAATGTTCTGCACTTCTTTACTGATTATACGTTTGACAGGAAAAGAGAACGTTGATGGAATATTCGAATATCTATGTATCTCATATAGAGATCAAGGGTAAGCCCCAGGACGGGCCTCATTGATTTCTGAGAACATCGAGTGAAGCAAAATGAAACAAAAATATATATTGTGTATATTAAACTAGTTAGAAGCGTTCTTGTTTTCAAATCCATACTGATCATTCAAGGTTAAAATATTTATTTTTATTAATTTATGTAATGTAGGGTTAGGGTAAGGGTTAGTGTTAAGGTTAGGTTATTGGTTTATATAATGTTGACTTATCATCCTTATCATGAACGCGTCATTGTAGCAAATGTCTTGAACATAATGTTCTCCTATGGTGCGAGTTCATTTCGTATCATTTAAAAAAATATGTATCAGACCTAAACATGGTATATTGTCACTGAAGTGTACGGGCTAATGTGATAGGGGCCAGATTTATAGAGGGTTAACTGGGTGAGGATTTGTAAAGCAGTACGTTTTTGTACATTATTAATTCTACTGCATGTTTGTATATATAACATTCATACTACTGCATGTTTGTTTACATTACACCCATACTACTGCATGTTTGTTTACATTACATTCATACTACTGCATGTTTGTTTACATTACATTCATACTACTGCATGTTTGTTTACATTACATTCATACTACTGCATGTTTGGTTACATTACATTCATACTACTGCATGTTTGTTTACATTACATCCATACTACTGCATGTTTGTTTACATTACATTCATACTACTGCATGTTTGTTTACATTACATCCATACTACTGCATGTTTGTTTACATTACATTCATACTACTGCATGTTTGTTTACATTACATTCATACTACTGCATGTTTGTTTACATTACATTCATACTACTGCATGTTTGTTTACATTACATTCATACTACTGCATGTTTGTTTACATTACATTCATACTACTGCATGTTTGTTTACATTACATTCATACTACTGCAGGCTTAAGAAAAAAGGGATCAGAGAGGGAATTGTATAAACTTAGTCTGAGGACAGAGACCTTTAGAGCAAGACATCGTCCGGCATCTAGGGACCTTTAAAGTTAAGGGGTGTGATGTTGTTACAAGTCGGGTTGGTTGGGCGTATTTACGTTAGGGGGTACAAGTCAGAAAGTTCAGCGAAGCATATCCCGTAGAAAGACTTGTACATCAAGTACAGAGATTCCATACTGAGGCGTGGCACACATAAGTATAGAATAGCAGACAGTGCGAGACCTATTTTGTAAGACTTTTCTTTGCAGGAAAGAGGCTAGTAGCTGGTGCACGAGCTCAGATGTGGAAACAACATTCAATGCGCGGGGCGACTGGGTGCTTTCTAGATATATAGGATACTAGCTGATGTGAGCAGTGTTGTACACAGTAGAGGGAGACAAACTTCTTTGCAGCACACTTGGCAGCAGCTTCAGTGTACTTATTCAATTTCATTATGCCTGAGGATTGAAAGTCGATGAGTTTAACGTTTAACCCTCGAGAAATGTTCTATCTTTACCAATCTACTTTGTGGATTCTATGATTCGTACTCGGATTTCCGATTACATAATTAAAGATGGACGATTATAAATTCTGACATGTGCCACTTTACAACAGAGGGAGGGAAGGAAATGAAGAGATTTTGAAATCGATATCAAATATCTTTATCGATCTATCGACTTTTCATGACAATACAATTCTATTTTACATAGGTCCTCTACATCCTTTACGGATAAAATTACAATCTATAAATGAATACAATGGAACAAATACAAATACACACATATATACTCTTTTATTCTCATTTGTTAAAACTTATTTCCATATATATAGATGAATATGTATCTATTAAATGTGAATATGCATGTACAATTTAGTTACATTATTTCCCTGAATATATTTCTTGCACTCAGATTACTATACATATATATATATATATATATATATATATATATATATATATATATATATATATATATATCAACAGAGAGAGTACAGCGTTATGTTATATGTACAATTTTTTTCTTCTCTTGATTAACTTTTAATCATGAACGATAGAATTCGTCTTTCCTTCATGCTTGCAATAATACAATGTCGTACTCCCCAAAAAATCATGAAATATATATATATATATATATATATATATATAGGGTGAGGCAAAGGTAGGTGGACAGTAAAAACATTTTTTGTCGAAGCGTAAGAGGCAGACTTCAAAGCAGTATGAATCAAGAAGGAAAACAGTTTGAACACATGCGTTTATAAATAACATCTAATCTATATATTAATACGATAGCGTGTGTGTTCGTGTGTCACGCTTCCGGCAAAAGCTCTGCGCATGCGTGCCGCACATAGATTTTTAAAAACAGTCAAGTCGCTTTATTTTCAAATCATTTACAAGTATTTCCCTCGGTTAGCAACGTAGTATATTTGACTTCGGCCCGACTGGTTTATAGTTCGATCCCAACCAACTTCTAAAATTGTTTTTCTACATTTTAAGGGGAAGGGGAAGGGAGGTTGGGAGGGGACGACCGGGAAGACACATATTAATACAATAGCGTGTGTGATTTTGTGTGTCATGCTTACATCGAAAGCAACGACCTTCCGAATCTTTGCATGCTACTCACCTGGTTAAAAACTACTTTTTTGTGTTGCTTTAAATCTAAAACTATTTTTTTGTTTTTTATGTTGGCGTTTTTACGGGCATTGTCTATTTAATTACGTTTTCTTTTAATTGTAGAGAGGGCCAGTATTATATATATATATATTTTTTTTTGAACGGATGGCATATCAACCTTTTTTAGTAGATATGCGCAGTGTCCATCGTACACGAGTTACCATTTAAAAAAAATTATTTCACTCTTATCTAGAAGGGGGGGCTCATAATAAAGCAAATGTAACTAATAAATAGAGGGTGCTTTTTTTACATTAGGACCCGCGCTAACTTTGACACCGTCATTAGAGTTAGGGTCAGTGTGGCGGACGATAACTTAATCAACTTTTTCAGTTTTATTTTCAAGAAATAATATAAAAAAAACGAACACAACACGGTGTAAGTTAAAATATAAGTTTTAAAATTTAAAAATTCCGTGTAATTTACACGGGTCCCGCTAGTTTTCATTAATATAATTGTTTTATTACATGTAATTGTACGTATAAATGATCTCTAAATAAATGTTTTCTACTGTCCACCTACTTTTGGCTCAACCTGTATATATATATATATATATATATATATATATATATTTCAAATTGCTATATATATATATATATATATATATATATATATATATATATATATATATATATTTCTTTAAAATTGCTGACCTTCCCGTCTATTTTTCAATTTTTCAACTTCACTCTTGATAAAACCTTCTTCTGTTTGAAATATTCCCTTTTCAATGTTCTCTCAGATGTATTTAATCCTTTTGTTATCATCCATGTATATTCCATACCGGGTGAAAATAAGTTTGTTATTTAAGACTCCTGGATAGGCACTGAAGAGTTCCAGTTTTGAGGAAGGATAAAATTGGCATGACAGTCATCAACATGTGTGTGTGTGTGTGCGTGTGTGTGTGTATTATGGAAATCGGTCGAGCTACGGAACGAAGCAACTAGATGTCAGGTGTTACAAAAATACTATTTCACGGTCGAAAACGAGCTAACAATAAGTGTTTGGTGGATTAACCTCGACCCAGAAATATCATTTATTTCCCCTTTGTCAGAACCATCGGTCATGGAATATGAGGACTAAAGGACAAAATAAAGGAAGCGAAGGTAAACCCAACTTCCACTTTCTACTCTCCTTTTTATTCAGAATGTACCCTTATAGAAACTCCAAGATATACAACTCCATATCTTATATATATATATATATATATATATATATATATATATAACGTGTACTTAGGAATAATTATTTCATTTAATCAAACATTGTAAAAAATAACATAATTGTCCTGCTTGATTATAATTTGTTTGTATTTTTTTCCAATTTTTCTAATGATCATTTTGTGTTAAAATCAGCAAAATTAATGTATGTTCCATATGTATCACGGACATGTTCGATTCTTCGTCGAATCATCATGATACATATGCAACATATATTATATGTATCTTTTCTTTACACAACAAATAACTAGAAAAATGTAAAACAATTATTTTTAACAATATATATATATATATATATATATATATATATATATATATATATATATATATATATATAAAAGACATTTTATTTAAATTTTCCGAATAGTCCACTTAGTATATCGGTCAAAATAGTGTATATATGTTCTGCGGGTTTATTTTTATTTTTTCTTTCGCTTTTCGTGAGTACTTTCGATTTCATTTATCAAATCATCATCAGGCGGTGTTAGTCTTCGTATCTTTACAACTATGTCGTTACTGTTAGGCTTTTTTAACGGCTACTAATATACGACTTAAAAATGAGCATCTATAATATTGAGATGTTGCATGCAAACGGGATAACGTTCTAAGTGCGTGAAAAATTCAAAAGTAGGATTGCGTAACGGCTAAGAATTTGATAGCTTAGTTATTACGCTAGATAATTAAAAATAACTAGTTTCCTATTCAAATTAACGATTGTTGGGTGTTAAATTTTTATGTAAAGTGCTGAAATTTTTAAAAATCTTTATATATCTATAATCTGGTTTTAGATCAGCATTAAGCGAAATAAAAAAAATTAAAAAATAAATAAAAAATAATGATTGTGGATTGATATATATATATATATATATATATATATATATATATATATATATATACATATATATATAATAATAATAATAATAATAATAATAATAATAATAATAAAATGTTCTTCTTTATTAGGAGCATGGTGGGAATTGCAGTTATTATTTTTTTAAACTATATCAAAGCATGTTTTGAAAAAACCCTAGTATAACAATACATTAAGCAGTTATTGTATTTCAAGCAATATTTCGGACCAACAGTTATTTAAGAGACACTCATTTTGTCGTTGTTTCATGCACATTTATTCTTTGTGGATATTTGGTCTAGTAACAATCCCGTATTTTTTTTTATTTTGCTAATTTCTGTTCTCTGTATTCATTTGTTCAAACAATTTCTCAATAAAAGATTACTCAAAAAGCTTGATTTACTGCACGAGACTAAAACACCTTTTTCTTTAAATTGAAAATAGTGACTGTGTTCACTGTTTAAATAATTTTTATTGAGAATATGTTCCCAAAGATGAGTTCCACCCCAAACTATGGAGTTTGGTCTAATCTTCACCTTAGTACATCAACCTTTCATTATTTGTTCTCCCAACAGATAGATTTATCTACCTCCCACAGCGGTACGATGGTACACAAGGTCGGGTAATTGCTTGGGCAGCCCCGTCGGCTTTCCTCGGTAGGGGCGCCTCAGGCAGTAAGCAATAAACTTACTCCTCTCCAAAGAGGGGAGGCGAAGCCTGGGAGGGTGGACATTCTAGAACTGCACAGGACAACGCCATAGACCGGCGTTAATCAAACCCCGAAGGTCAAAACAATACTAATCTATGGGGTTCAGTATGGGAACAGATACTACACTTTGATATTGGCCAACATAATTCATTCGAAATTGGACAATTGAGAGGAGTTCACATCAAGAACGGTCACACAGATTATTTAAGGGCGGACTGCACCAACGAAAGATGGCAGAGTTAACGGCTTCAAGATCTTTCGGCCTCTGAAGCTGGCTAGTTTATACTAAATTTCCTTGGATATGTGGCATTAGGCGGGAAGTTGGATAAGCAAATCACAAATAGTGTAACTGGTTGCTACTTTTCTGTTGCTTTATTTTTTTTATTTTTTCAGAACGTCTGCTTTTCCATCTTCATCGATGCACATTAATATGACCCGACAGTGTGATACGAAAACCTGTCATTCGTTAGATGATTTCCACATTTCTTTCATGCTGTTATTGGTCGAACGATAATGACATGCTACTGTGTGAGCGGGAATGAGCCCCGGCTTTGGAATGAGTAATCAAAGAGAAAACTGCTATCGGATAAAATATGAATATTGTTGAATTCCAAAGAAAACTAAAAAAAATTTCTCGAGAACACGTATCAATAATTAGACAGTATCCCATATGAAGCCAATTTTCGTTTACAGTTATACTAGTCAAAGAAATAAAAGTGATTCTAACTTTATTTTATATGTTATATATAAGTATAATATATATATATGTGTATGTTTCTCTTTTTTCTCTTTTTCTCTCTCTATATATAGAAAGAGATAGAGTTAGATATATTTACACTATATATATATGTATATATATATACATATATATACATATATATTTAAAGAGAGAGAGAGAGAGAGAGTTAGATAATACTTTAAATATATAAATAATATCTTTAGCCAGTAGACTATCATGATAAAAACAAAGCTTAATATAGGGTATAGTGCAATAGTATTAATTGAATGACGTAATAAAATGAGAAATTAATCAGATTTTATTAAAGTTCAAAAACAAGGAGTTATACTGCTTCCTTAACTCATGAGTTTTCCAAGAAAATCTTCTCCTCGGAGGACAATTACCGCAATCACATTACTGCAGGTAATAAAAAATAAAGCTTTGAAAATATATAAACATATATGAAAAATACATAAAGATACATATAAAACATAAAATATACCGGCCCAAAACGCATTTTTTTAAACTAAAGTTTAAAACGATTTTAAGTAAAATGTGAAAGAAGTTGATTTAAAACAATCAAGATGGTGATTGATGATCTAATATGAAAATGAAAAAGTTATCCAGGCGGGAAATTTGCTTTCTATCGATGCAATATATGGCAGTGAAGAGTCTATTCGGGGTGTATGCAAATTAATAATAACACCATGGAAAAAGCAAAATCACACAAAAAGTTCAAAAGACTTACTCGGTGTTGAATCTTATAATGTCTAATTAAGGGTGTTTAGGAGCTGATGGTAGGGGTGTTGCAAACCATAACTTCCTGGTCTGACGTATATACATATAAGAAATGTGATTAGGTAGAAATATGTAGTAAGACCCGATCAAAAATCAATGGTTAACAAAAAAAAAGAATTTGAAAATGAAAAATATAATATTTAATGTTCGGCTTAAATATAAAATCAGTAGGAGCCAACTTAAACGAAAACTTAAAAGTGATTTAGGTAAGGAATGACCAACATATGAAGAAAAATAAGGGGGGTATAAAGTATAAGACAGTGTCAAAAAAAGAAGGGTGCAGGGTTTTAAAGAAAGATAGAAAGCTAATTTAAAATAAGTTGAGAGAAAAGAAAAAACAGAAGATACAAGAATACAGTTGAGGGAAACGGGTCAGAAGCAGAGTGGAATGGGACTATTGTCTGGCTATGCACCATCAGCCAGACCGGAAGATAAAGCAACTACGGCGAAATATCTTTAAAGTTAAATCAGTGAAGTGCCAACCCCTAGATTAACCCATAGATGCATAAGCCTACCTACACACAAGGATATGTGCACTCATACTCACAGATGAATGGAAAAACACACACATACGTACATCAACTCGTACACATGCATACACACAAGCATATATACACATATGCAAGTTATATGTACACACAAGTATATTTATACACTCACCTACATACATATATGTATAAACATATACACACACATACACACAGACATCTACATATATATACATACACACATGCACATATATACATATATATATATATACACACATATACATATATACATATATATATACACACATATACATATATATATATGTATATATATATATTTATATATATATATAGAGAGAGAGAGAGACATAAACCCACATACATATACAGCGCATGATAATGATATAACAAAATAAGTAGCCATATATAAATTTCATTATGGTTGGAAAATAAAATGCAAAGTAGTATTAAATTTATATATCTTTGATAGTTGAGAAGGTAGAGCAATCGGGATGGGTAGCGGTAATTAGGGGGTAAGGCAATGTTGTGGTTGCAAGGTTGAACAATAATTAGTGAGGAATACAAAGAAGACGCAAACAACAAGGAGAATGCAATAATAAGTGTATTAAAGAAAAGGTATAGTTACAGTATGTACAAATGAAGGTGTCGAGTCAGAGAGTCTTGGTGGGAGGACATGTACGCTCTTCGGCGTCACTTCCGGTGGCATTTAGGTAATACACACTAAGGCCAACCTAGGCTTGCCATTTATAGTGTAACGTTATTCGTATATGCAAATGAGTGGTTGCCACCACAACACCCCCCTCCCAAGATTTGAAGTCACACAGATTTCAATATCTTTTTCTTTTTGGGTTTAACATCAATGGTTCATTAAATTTTCTTTTCCTAACTGATCTTCGGGGTTCAGGTGTATATTGAGGCGGTTCCAAATTAAAGGATTCGTATATGACATCTATGGTTTCCTCCTCTTCGACTGTTGTCGTATAATCATCATCTTGGATATGACGTTTTTTTATCTGATTTAGGTGCCTTTTATGTATACTCTGTAGACCTTTAATCATATATGTACAATCACCAATGCGTTTATCCACTACTCCACATTCCCAGTAAGATGTGTTATTCTTGTAGCACTTAAAATATACTCGATCTCCCGTATTATATTTCTTTCTTCTCGTGCGTGTAGTGTTTCGGATAATTGCCTGTCTTGGCAACAGTTTATCAAACGCTGATTTTACCTTACTGGCAAACATTAGATCAGCTGGTGATATGTTTGATGGTGTACTAGGATGGTGTGTGATCCTATAAACTTGCAAGAATTGTTGCAAAGCTTTTTCTGTTGGTGTTCCAATGGATTTCTTTAATGCTCGTTTTAGCGTGTCCACGAACCTTTCCGCAAGGCCGTTCGACCTTGGATGATACGGCGGAGTCGTGATGTGCTTCACTCGGAACGTGTCGCAAAATTCCTTAAACACTGCGGATGTGAACTGCGTTCCGTTGTCAGTGACCAGTGTGTCTGGTACACCGAATCTTACAAACAACTCGTGTAGGAACCCTATTGAGTTGTTCGTTGTTGGATTCCTGCAACGCATTACCTCCGGCCATTTTGTGTAACTATCCATTACAATTAAATAATAGTTTTCTCCTACTGGACCAGCGAAGTCCATGTGGATTCTCGACCATGGTTGGTCGGTTTTCGGCCAAGGTTTGTGTACTATAGGTGGGGATTTTGCTGCTAACTGGCATCCTTTACATTTATTTATTGTTGCTGCTATGTCAGTGTCCATGTTACGCCAGTACACGTAGCTTCTCATTAACGACTTCATTCGATTTATCCCCGGATGTCCTGTATGGAAATCTCTTAACATCCTATTCTGCAATGTTTTGGGTATTACACTCTCTCACTGTACAGTAACACATCGTTACATATGGAGAAAACTTCCTGCACCTTTGTGTCCGTTATAATTTTCTCTTTTATGTCCTTTATGTATTCGTCTTTCTCGGCTTCCCTTTTAATGTCCGACAAAGTTACGGGTAGTTCCTTAATGATGTTTGCTACCATATTTTTTACTTCAACATTTGTCCGAATTGCTGCAATGACTGATTCTTCCAGATTGTGTTTCTGTGGTATCAGTCTTGACAGTCCATCCGCATGGCAAATCTTTTTTGATGCTAGATGTTGTAGCTGGAAATCGTAATTAAGTAAGATTGTACCCCAGCGCAGCAATCTATTTGCGGTGTATACCGACAATCCTTTTTTTTGATCCATAGATCGTGACTAACGGTTTATGGTCGGTTTCAAGTAAGAATTGTCTACCATATAAATATCGGTGAAATTTAGTCACGGAAAAGATTATGCTCAATGCTTCTTTTTCGATTTGTGAATTGCCCTCTCGGCTGGTATCAGCGTTCTCGAAGCGTGCGCTATTGGTTTTCTAGACCCATCCGGCATAATATGTTGAATGCATGCTCCTAAACCGTAGGAACTAGCGTCACTAGCGACGACTATTTTTAATTTTGTGTCAAAGTGCGTTAAGAATAATTCGGATGTTAGTGCGCTCTTTATTTTGTCAAAAGCGGTTTGACATTCTTGCGTCCAGTTCCAAGGTGTATCCTTTTTAAGCAGATTATTTAAGGGGGCTCGCAAGTTATGCATTCCTTCAATAAAAGATTGATAATAATTTGCGAGTCCTAAGAAACTCTGCAAGGTTGTTACGTTATCAGGTGCTGGCATATTTTTTATTGCCGCAGATCTGTCTGGGTCTGGACGTCGTCCATGTTTGTTTATTATGTGTCCAAGATACTTAATCTCGCTCATACAAAAGTCACATTTACTTACTTTTACTTTAAAGCCGAATTCTTGTATTCGAGTAAATACTTGTTTCAAATGTTCCTTATGTTCTTGTAGGGATTTGCTCCTGACAATAATGTCGTCCAAGTATGCACATGCGCACTCAATACCACTTAGCATGGTGTCCATCGCTTGCTGAAAAATGGCAGGCGCTACTTTGATGCCAAAAGGCAATCGGTTGTATTTGTATAATCCCTTATGCGTATTGATGCATAGTATTTTTGAGCAATTTTCCTCGACCGGTATTAGCAAATATGCATCGCTCAAGTCTATCTTGGAGAAGATATTACCACCATTTAACTTCGTGAATATTTCCTCTGGGCTTGGTAGAGGGTAATGGTTATCTTTTAATAGGGAGTTGACCCCGGTCGAAAAATCTGCGCACACTCTAACTTCGTCATTCTTTTTCTTTACGTATACGGTGGGGGCTGCCCACTCGCTGTGTTCTATTTTTGATAGAATTCCTGTCTGTTCCAATCTATCTAATTCTTTATTAATCTTTTCCAACCCAGCGAACGGAACGTTTCGCTTTTTTCTAAAAATTGGGCTGGCGTTTTCTTTAAGTTCAAACGAGGCCTTGAATTTATTACAGCGACCTAAGTTAGTCGTGAATGCTTCAGGAAATAATTCTTTTAGATCGTCTTTTATATTTACTGTTGTTGGAGAAGAACATTCTATTTTATTACAGAATGTATTGATTGGCTTATCCCATAGTCCAAATTTCTCAATTAAATCTATTCCAAACAGATTTTCACTATTTTTCAGTACGAATATTTTTAATTTCTTCGTAATCCCTTTTAATTTTATCGGAAGAACAACTTCTCCTTCAAATTTTATACCACCACCAGTTACCGTCCGGGCTGATTTACTCGTTTTCATCATGGTTGGTTTTTTACCCAACTTTTTCCATGTATTCAGGTTTATAATAGAAATATCGGAGCCGGAGTCGAGTTGTAACTTTATTGGTGTTTTAAATATTTCCACTTTTACGTATTTTAGCCGAGCTTTGTCTAATTTTGTATTTGATTTTGTTTGCTGTACTCTCTTTCTGGTGTAATCTTTATATCTGCAGCAATCGCTTTTGTGTCCCACCTTCTTACAAATGCTTTTCTGCACATCTCTTACAGTTATATCTAGGAAGAGGCTTGTTATATTCTGTCCTATATTTATGGTTATTAGGATTGTAATATCCCGTTCCATTTCGATTGCTTTTCTTTGTAAAGTTCTTGGTTGGTGTGTATGGTTTTCTAACTTTTCTTACATATGCCACTCCGGATTCTTCTATATTTTTTTAATCCTTTTTTAGTGTAATGGCCCTTTCACAGTCCTCTGCTAGTTTCTGGAGGGTTAAATCTTGCTCATATTCCAGCTTAGACAACACTCGTCTGCGTATTTCTGCATTTTTCGTAGAAACTAACCCTTGTGCGAAGATTAGACATTTAAAATCTTCTACCGTTAGTTCCGCAAGCTTAAAATTATCTCAGTTTTTATTGACAACTGATGCGTATGTCAAATAATCTTGGTTGTCCATCTTTCTTAGATTCATGGACAGCCATCTTTTATGAAAAAGAGATGTATTTGGATTAAATAATTCTTTTAGTAATTTCACAGCTTCCATGAACTCTAATTCCGCAGTTTTTTTAGGTAATATGTAATCTATGAATTTGCTGTGTTTTGATGTACCCAATTTCCTGAGTAAGATGCTCACTTTCTGGCTATTTGGCCAATTTTTGCAGTCCAGTTGAAAGACATCCTCGTATCTTGTATAGTATGCTTCAAAAGTCTTTTCTTCCTCCGGCACATAATTAAATGTGTCCATACTATTAAAGATAGTTGTATGGGAGAAATTAACACTGTCGACATTTTCTCGATTACTCTTTAGTAGTTCCAGTGTTTTAGCAAAACGTTCATTTTGTTTTTCCTCGCGGTCAGCTTGTGCCTGTAAAAATTGCATGAACATTTTTGATAAGTCTTCCATTTTTTTTTTTTTCGTGACGTTTTACTGTATTATCCGTTATCCAGTGACAACTTTCCTTGAGCTTTAATTTCTAGCTATGGTATTTCCTTTAAGTAAACAAATTATTAATTAAAAGATCCACTGGTGAACTTCTTTTTTTTCGTAGGTTACTTCTTTGCTTTTCGTAATACGAGTCTGACCTGTCGTTTTGCGACAGAACAAAATCCGCTTTTCGTTTGCAAGTTGGTCCTTTAGTAATACAAAACAGATTTGTCGTTTAGCGACAAAACAAAAATTCACTTTTACATTCGTTTGCAAGTCGGATTTCCAGAAAACGGCGTAAATTGTCGCTTTTGCCACGTTCGAGTTTTTTTTTTTCACTTAAGTTGAAACTTTTCTTTAGCGTAAAATCCGTTTGCTCGTCAACACTTTGCATTGTACTTTTTTTTTAATAGTTCTTCGTCAAACTGTTATATTTGACGCTTCAAATCTCGTCGCCAACTGTTGTGGTTGCAAGGTTGAACAATAATTAGTGAGGAATACAAAGAAGACGCAAACAACAAGGAGAATGCAATAATAAGTGTATTAAAGAAAAGGTATAGTTACAGTATGTACAAATGGAGGTGTCGAGTCAGAGAGTCTTGGTGGGAGGACATGTACGCTCTTCGGCGTCACTTCCGGTGGCATTTAGGTAACACACACTAAGGCCAACCTAGGCGTGCCATTTATAGTGTAACGTTATTCGTATTTGCAAATGAGTGGTTGCCACCACAACAGGCAATATTAGTCAAAATGCCCGATAAGTTGAGTTAGGGTATAAATAAGTCTACAAATTATGGATTTTAATTTTGCGTATCTTAAAATTAAAGATGATATGGAAATGTAAGGAGCATACACATGATAAAGAAATAAAGATATAAAGAAAAAACATCGAAATAAGTAAAATAAAAAATGAAAATAAAAATATAAAAAACAAAAAGTAAAATAAGCCAAGTGAAAAATACGAAATACAAAATCATAAAACAAGAAATATACTAGTAAATAAATAGTAATAATAATAAACAATTATACTAACAAATATTAATAGTGATAAATTAAATAGCAATGAATTAATACTAATACTATTAATACTAATCGTAATCACAATAATAATAATAATAATAATGATAATAATAATAATAATCATAATAATAATAATGATAATAATAATAACAATAATAATAATAATAATAATAATAATAATAATAATAATAATAATAATAATAATAATAATAATAATATTGCAAGTAAAGATACGACATACAAAATAAAAAACAAGATATATACTGGTAAATTAATAGTAATAATAAATAATAACACGAACAAAATACTAATACTAATGAAATAAAGTAGTAATAAAACAATAGTTATATTTATAATACTAATCGTAATTATAGTACCAATAATATTGATACTGGCTCTACGTGCAATACTAATAATAATACCGATAATGGCACTAATCGCCATATCAATAGTAATCGTGATGATAATGCTAATAATAGTGATAATAATAGTAATAAGAATAATATTAATAATTATAAAAATAATAATAATAGTAATAACTTTAATTAAAGCAATAATAATATTAGTATTATTATTATTAATAATAATAATAATAATAATAATAATAATGATAATGATAATGATAATGATAATGATAATAATAATAATAATAATAATAATAATAATAATAATAATAGTACTAGAATAGTAATTGTATTACATATAATAGAGTGCAATATAGAGGAAGGGCATTACTAGTAATATAAAATGTAATATATAAAGATACTTAGAATAAGCTAAAGAAAAAAATTAAATAAGGTATATCGAAATATGGTATGTGATTAATCATAAGAGTAGTTGATTAAATATAGGAAAATAATAATTGGAATCAAATAAAGAGTATTGAGAGGATCTTACATAGTTAAGGGGATTAAGTGGAGAACTAAATTGTGGATATATAATGTTTCTCTTGTGCCTACATCTAGACACAAATTCATTTTTAGAGTTGATCAAATTTGATCGTTTAGGAGCTGTGGCTATCAAAACTGCTTCAGAATGCACAGGTTGCAGGCTTTGGAGCCTGGTGTGTATGATCTTGATTTTTTTAGGATATACCATTTTAGCAATGTGGGATATTTTTTAGATCTCAGATGTTTAACTAGGCACGTCAGAGATATCTCATTATTACTGACATCACTATTGAAAGAGTAAAAATGAGTAGAGATGCGAGTTTTGATTCAATTGGCCGAAGCCCTTATATAAGTGTTTATCTTAGGATTAGCCATTCTAGTCAAGCTAATGATATTCTTATTATCAGATGTATTTTGAGGGGCTATATTATTATTGTCTAAACGGGGTTGTTCATCTGTGTTAGGTCCATCAGACGACTGGATATTAGGGTTATTATTAGTGTTAAAGCTTATAGGTTGTTAACGTGTTGGTGTGATTGAAGGATGCAATAAATATTTGGTGTGGTATTAGTTATAGTGCGTATGTCTGAAGATAGTTCGAACTCTCATTACTGAGAGCTCTAGGGTTCGTTGTTGGATTGTTTAATTCAGTTACCGTGCAAGCATATACTACGTCAGTGTGTGTGTGTAGTTGTTATTTAGTGGGCATTGACGACAGCGCTTTAAATTTCAAGTATATGGTGGGTTAGATTGTATAGATCTAATTTTTTATATTATTGGCTGCTATAATTGTTTGGGCAATGTTTAGCATAGTAGAATAGGAGATTTTTATAGAATCTTTATTAGGGATGGAAATATATTATGCGTAGTTTTAAATGTTTTTGTTTTTTTTATTTTAAAAATATTCCCTGGGGATGTTTGTTTTCACATTATTGTTAAAAGGGGGGTTAAACCAAATGTTAGTTTTTTCTCCTAACGCGTTTGCCTGGGGTAGATGACGAATACTTAAGCTGTTGTTCAGTCTAATAAGGTTTGATTGAACTCCTTTGTTGGTTACCGTTATTACTATTATTTTCCTGCGGCTGTTATTGCTAAGTGTCATGTTATGTGTAATTACACTTACTGGGCTGTTTTCATGACGGTTTTACCTATATGTTATTTTATTAGAATATCCCAAGTTTAGGAGAGCATTGTAATAAAACTGAGCATTTTTGTTAAAAAATATATATTTGATGTTTTATATGTATCTTTATGTATTTTTTTTATATATTTCTATATATTTTTCAAAGCTTAATTTTTATTACCTGCAGTAATGTGAGTGCGGTAATGGTCCTCTGAGGAGAAGATTTTCTTTGAAAGCTCATGAGTTAAGGACGTAGTAGCACTCCTTGTTTTTGAACTTTAATTAAACCTGATTAATTTCTCATTTTATTATGCCATTCAATTAATATATATATGTATTTACTTTTGTTTTGAGTTTAAGTAAGTTCTCAGAAAAAAGGGGCCCCTTTCTAGGGATACCACTTGATTTCTATGAGATACATTGATACCCAACTTTTCAATCAAGATTATCTTCTACCTTTCAAATGTTGAGTAAGTAAAGCCGTAAAGAACACTGATTTTCCTTTGCCCAATTAGCCACTTACTTATGCTATACTTAATTATTATAGTGATCCTTTCTGAATTTTACTGGATTCCCGGACGAGAATTTATCTAGTTTAGTGGGGTATCCAGCTAAGTGCTGTTACTTGAGAAAACATCTCGAGATGGTTAACACATCCCCGTATGAGCCAGGGTATAGCTACGTCGAGGGGATCTTATTTGGGCATCGAATACTATTTTATTTTTAATATATAGTCTGTGTTTTCTCATAATCATATGTTATTTTTAATATTTGGTATGGATTTACTTGTAGAGTGACGTATCCTCACGTCAGTTTGTCCTGATAAACCGTTCTACAGATAGGTCGAAGACAGTGGAGGATGGTGTCTAGTAAATCATTATGTTTTTCCTGTAGGTAATTCAAACTATGTGGGGTGATACTAAATTCATTTAGACGGACGAATATGTGTGACATGAAACAAACCTTGTTGTATAGCTCATTCGCCAAAGGTATATTTCTTTATTACCTCTAAGATCTACCCATTTGTTAAACACCGTTGAAGTAAATGTAAAAGCCAAAACAATTTACGTCATATAGTATATCTTATAATATAGGTAAACATTGATACATATATATAGAGGGAGACACTCTTTATCTGTATAATAACACTTTAGTAGTAGTTACAGAAATAAGATTAAAGCCCGGTCGTTTTACCGACAGTCTATACTTTTAACCACTGACGTTTAACGACTGTGTAAATTTGGTTCTTATAATAAAGAATATCAGCTAATTGTTTGGGAGGCAGAAGCTTTGTTTTATGTCTTTCTCGAAGTGTTACATTTATCAAAAATAGAAAAATTATCTATACCGTTTCTTTAAAAGACCGAAATAAATAACATAAGGTAATTAACAAAAAATTGTATAAAGAGAAAGTACAGAAGTAATGGGTTGGCAGATAGTTTTTCTTCATATCTCCTCTCTTATACATTCTAAAAAATTGTAATAACGACTTTATTATTAGAATTAGGTAAACTGCTATGCTTGTTATATTTTGTGACTTACTTTACACTTAGAGACCCGGATGAAAAAACATGTCTCATCAAGAGTCCAGAGAGTGTAGAAAAGGTGTATTTGTACTAACCATTCTTCAGTCTTA
>OY744531.1:33534232-33609232 GCA_963556195.1 Sepiola atlantica | reverse complement strand
TGTTAGTAGATGTAGAAAAGTTGAAGTAGCAGATTCAGTTGGCATGAGGAGGTCTAGGAAAAACTGGGGAAAGCGATAAGGGTGGATTTAGGAGAAAGAGGAATAAATAATAACCTGGACATACGGGTATTTTTCTAGTTTATTATCATTAGCACTACATGATATTTAAGATTGACACTAGTTAACAGATCGCTATTATATGTCAAGCGGTTGTAAATAATCCTTTCAAGAAGTATTCATTTAACGCAAAGTTTTACCGAGTTATTTACTTGATATAAAGTCTGCCGAACAAACTGAATAGATTGATTTCGACATATTAATTTCCAAGAACTCTTTTTTCTTTGCCCAGGGATGCCATTCTTTCCTTTTTCTCTTCTGTATTTATGTATCGCTTTATTTATTTTAGTTTCTAACCAAGTAACAAGAAAAGAAAATAATAAAACATATTTAAACAGAAGGTTACGAACCGGCCCGAAGCGACATCAATCAACTGATAGAATTTCTTTTTCTTTGTCTCATTTATTTTTCTTTGCGTTGTGGAGGGGGGTTGCGGGAAAGGGGGAGTGATTCTCGAATCGTTTATAAATGCGCCATGGAGCCAATAATCGATAAACTCGTACCGAATGAACCTTGGTCGAGATTTTGGAACTTTGTTTCTTTGCCATTTTATAATTTTACGCGAATGAATTAGGAATCGGTTGGGAAGAGATGCTAGTTTGCCCATGATCTCGATAATGTGCGAAGTATCGATCAGCAATGGAATGAAGAAACTGAAGACGGCTGTTGCCAAACCTGAATTCATTACCACACCGAAAACAATGGAATATATATATATGTATATATATATATATATATATATATATATATAAATAGATAGATAGATAGATAAAGAGAGAGGGAGATAGAGAAAGAGAGAGAGAGAGAGAGAGAGAGAGAGAAAGAGAGAGAAGGATATACTAGAAGAATACCTTTCCGTAATGATATACAATGAATAATTTGTAAGGAACAGTTTCTTTTCTATTTTCATTTTTTTGTTCGAAGATTAAAATCATGATGTAATAATGCTAAACCTTATGTCTAGAATGTATATTTTAATCTTGATTAACATTTATTACATGGTTTTAATTCTAGAAACTGCCAATAATGTAGGGCCTTGGCTTTTGAGGTCCTATGAAAAAAGTTAAATTCAGGAAAACTTTCTGAAATGGTATAGATGAAATTCAATACAAATCTAATATATTTGGATTTCACAATGAGATGTTTTGCCCATACAATCCATTTAATATATTTATAAAAATGAAATTTGAATGGATATTAATTGATAGTTAAAATGGATATTTATTGATAGTTAAAATTAAACAATAGTTAGAGGAATCTGAATATTCCTTTAGGCATTTCTCCCCGTTTGTAGCCACTTTGCATGAAACTGAATAAAAGTAAATATAGCCCACATTAACACCACGTAACCCTAGCAAGTGTTTTTCAGAATAAATAATGATTGTTTTTTTAGTTTAGAACTACATACAAATATATAAAAATAGAAAGATACCTAACTTCATGAAGATAAAGATAATATATGCATATATATATATATATATATATATATATATATATATATATATATTGTACTTTACTATATATATATATATATATATATATATATATATGTCAAACTTTACTATATATATACACACACACATAGATATATATATATATATATATATATATATATGTGTGTGTGTGTGTATTAATTATTCGCTACAGAAAATCAGTACAACATCAGTACCCTTGGTTTCAAGCTCAGAAGTTGTTGACCTCCCGGTTATCTTCAGCTTATGTTGTCAGTGACACCATAAGCTGAAGATAGTACCAATATACTGATGTGGTACTTTTTTTCTGTATCGAATAATAAATAAATATTATGCACTTTATTCTGATTTTCTAAATTGACTGAGCACTCCGCTGTGAGTTTTCCTACCTTCTTACCAATATATATATATATATATATATATATATATATATATATATATATATATATATATATATATATATATATATAGTAAGGTATAAACATATATTTAACCAATTAAGTACTAAACCTGATAATCCCTTGCGGGTATGAAACGCGGTATAGCTTAATTGCCTTTAATATATTTCATATTTTACTACTAAGCTTTACCTACGTATTAAACACTGTTGATAAAAATACTGAACATCTATATATACTTTATATATTTATATATATATCTATATACATATATATATATATATATATATATATATATATATATATATAATCCGCGTAGATCTCTAGTATATATATATATAATATTATATGTGTATACATGAAATAATAAATTATATATATATATATATATATATATATATATATATATATATGTGTGTGTATTTATATATAAGCATAGATGGATTAAGAACACATTTAAAGTTTAATTACAGAGGAAAACATTCTCATAAGTCTGGATTATGCACGTTTCGTTGTTTTCATTCAAGGTTGATGGAAGGCTAAAAACTAAAAGCCATATTCCACAATTTACGTTTGAAAATTTAAAATATTAATTTTTTTTAATTACTAAATACAGCTTTACCCATTTATAGGTAAACATTTGTAGAAAAAATCGTGTCTTATCCGGGTTCTAGTCTGATAATCATCTTTCATTCTGACAATTGATTGAAATATTATAAAGCCATCTACTATTAAATAATAGCTCCACCTTATGACAAGATGAGTTATTGATCTCATATGTTACTTTGCAGGTGATGGAATAACAGTTTGCATAGCCGGTTAGCATCATTAAACTGGTTAATAAACTCATCACTAAACATTACCAATATAAACTAATAAAACAACAACATTAAGGCAAAATGAAACTTATTCGTCAACATAGTCTTTTTCAAATGTAATACTCACATTCTAATGCTTCTTTTACAATTTGATTTTTGTTTGAAGAACAATGTGTGTTTAGTCGCAAAACATGTATGTAAAAGTATGTTTCTGATATGTATTTTTCAAACTCTCCTTTCCTGTGAATAAGGGTAGCGCGGTAGACATTTGAAGTGTAATTCATGTAGCTTTGGTAGGGATACGATCGACTTGTAACACGGTCAATTTACTTCGTTTAAAAGTACTTCCTTCTAAACGAAACAACAGTGCAATATATCATACGCTAGTGATGCTTCCTCATTTCTCATTTACAAAATTCCTTTGCAGATCTCAAAATACGGAAGCCAAGACCTTCGTTGCTGGTGTTTGCATCTTTGATCGCTGTGTATTCAACTGACTGTCGATTCAACTTCATGTTACATTTATGATCGAATATTAATGTGTAAAATACTTTTTATTGCGTTGTAGCAGTTGCAAACAATACTCGACTGAGATGAAACGCGTCACCCATTTTGAACACAAGTTTCTCATTGACAACTGCCTTTTGATATCTTCAAATCCTCTAATATCTCACGTAACTTCAATTTACAATCGACAAAAACGAGTTTATTGGCTTTTTCCTGGACAACTATCGAATTTCGGCGACATGAGCGTTCGGCATAATTTGTGTCTGGAAGACCGCGTCTAAAGTCAGCATACCAGATGTTATCCACTCTTTCTGACAGAGCAGCGTCTGTATCAAACTTATCAAGCCATTGCTTTGCTTAAACAGTATTTTCCCTATCAGAACTCAATTCTTTTTTAAACACACAACATTCCGATTTGTCCATTGTTTTGATAATTTGCAACTGAACATTCAAATAATAGTTAAAACACTAGATACTCCTTTGATAACTCCTTTAACTTAGGTAATATAGCCTGCGTCAACCTCCAGCAAATTCATAACAATTCATCTACTCAAATACAGATCCCCCATATATATAAAAAAAATTTATTGTATATACATACATAACTTTATATATAGAGATACGGTTTGGAGCTTTCAGAAAAGTTATACTGAATAAAATATTTCCATATTGTCTTGGAAACGATCGTACACTATATAATTCTTTGGTTTTGAATACTTGGAACAATGTTGAAACTATGTTGATCACAACTAATTTTATATATATATATATATATATATATATATATATATATATATATATATATAAATATATATATATCGATTGACGCTTATTTTCACTACTGATATGTGTACTACCATCACGCTATCTCTACACTACACTGTGTCTACATTACACCAAGTAGAGCGTCGCCTTTGGGAGTTCGCTTCCAAACGGTCGGCGTGGAGAAATAGTCAAATAAAAATATAACAATGTCGGATTCTGATCTTCATTAAAAAGGGACGGAACTGTTTAATTTTTTATATTAAAAAAATGTTGGCATCTTATCGATTTCTTAAACAAAATTGTATTTCATTTAAAAAATGCCTTCTAATGTGGAAAAAAACATTATATATATATATATATATATATATATATATATATATATATATATATATAAATATATATATATATATATATTAATCCAATTTGTTAATTAGGGTAAACAGTACTAAGATATAAAAGCAATCGCAAACGATACATCCACACATTTAGCTTAATAATTCTCGTTCGCGAATGAAAAATAAATGTTTATGTTTAGCTTACTTGCCATACATATATTTTCATACTAGTAAGCTCTACTCACTTATCGAGCACTCTTGAAGTAAATACTGAAAATATATATCCGCAATACATTATATCATCTTATAATATTATTGCCCTGTTCGCTGACTGCAAACCTATGCAGAGGGGTAAAGGAGACACCTGTTGGCCGATTGTGGCGACCCGTGATGTCTTAGGACGGGATTCTGGTTGCACAGCAGTTCATGGCTTGGTAAATTCGGGTTCTTACTTTTACTAGACGGGAGGTCGGAGATGCCCGATCTGATCAATCGGCTGATCACGTCATGCTCTAGTATCTTAAAGTTCATTCCCAACTGTATTCTTAAATCTGATTCTTCAAGAAGTCAAAACTTTATTTTTCCTACTTATTTTATTTTAATTTGTATCCCCCAAAAGATACTAGAAGGCCGTGATTGAGGGTTAATCACGTTGAGATCAAAGAAGATTATCAATACCAAAGAGCAATGTTTCCAAAAGTTTTTTTTTACGGGATTAATGTTGCCTTTTTCTCAGTAAAGTTCCCTTCCATAAGTTGTGTTTCCGCTTTCACTTGAAATTTCCGTCTGAGAGCAATGTATTCTGAGAACTATCTATTCTGAGGGCAATGCATTTTTATAGCAATGTATTCTGAAAATATAAATGATTACCCTACGTATAGAGTTATATTAAACAACTATATTTAAAACAACACAAAACTAATGGTATATGTCTGTCGCTTGTAGGATTGTTCGGAGTCTTTTCTAGCTTGGGTGTCCTTATTCTCAAAAAACAATGTCTTCAAAGAGTAATGTATTCTAGGTATATAAATAATTATCCTTCCTATAGAATTATATTTGACAATTTTATTCGGCATTAAATAACCCACATTTAATTGATGTGCCATAAAACAAACCAAACCACGACAAACCATATAATATTATATGCGTATAGACATTAGATAATAATAATATTGTTAATAATTATATATATATATATATATATATAAATATATATATATATATATATATATATATATATATATATATATATATATATGTATAAATATATATATATATGTATATATATATATTTAGTCAATTTCGTAAGTAAACGCAGGGGTAGAGGCGCCAACTGTCAGCTCGACAGTTGAGTTTCAATCCCGGCTCGAGGCACTAGCCACAGTGAAGAGCTGTGATACAGCAAAACAGTCTATATGTGGATGATTATATGAAGCTCTCTTACTTTGGTAGAGCTTATTGGTAAATATATCGCCAACTGTAATTAGCTTTAAGCTCATAGCTAATTGGGTAAAAGTAATTCGAGCACCCGGCAATTGACAATGTTTACAGTGAGATATATTTTACCTTCAGTCAGTGTCGTATGATAGCGCAGAGTTAAAGGCTTGCAGCACTATCTGGTCTAGCCGCACTGATGAGCTGTGATAAAGCGAAACAATCTGTATGCAGATGACTATATATATATATATATATATATATATATATATATATATATATATATATATATATATATATATATATAAATAAATATTAATCATTTTAATACCTACCTAACGCAATCTTCAGTGCAGGAACTAATTCGTAGTCAAGAGTCTTATCCCATCGGCCATAGACAATTAGTTAGTAATAAGAGAGGAATTTAAATGTAAATAGCGAGTCGGCGGCTAGATTTACATAGCAGCTAGAGTGATCTACGAACGCGTTCGGATCGTGCGTGTAGCTATGTGTACTGCTTCTTATTAAAGTCACTCAAGAGTGCCCGGCCTTTGTTGGAGGGGGCTGATAATAATATTTATAAATAAATATTAATTATTTTATTACCTACAGACATCGATGTTTCATGCTGACGCAATCTTCAGTGCAGGAACTAATTCTCAACGGTCGGCGGGCGATATATTAAATCGATGGGTCACGGTACAGTAAATCATGGAACCTATATTAAATATTCATTTACTTACTATATGCGGAATTTCCTTTTTACTGACAGTAGGTGTGTATTTTATTGATATCCGCAGTCCTTTCACATGAGTTCACTTGTCGATACCATCGATATCTCTGCTGGTGTATCATATTGTGGTGTATCATATTGTGGTGTATCATATTGTGGTGTATCATATTGTGGTGTATCTCTCGGTTTATCAATCTCGGCGACAGTATTCATGGAAGTGTTGCTGTCTGTTACAATATCTGGCAAATTTAGTGTCGATAACATCATGTTCTAGCAGACTAGACAGAATTTCTATAATGTCAATTTCTGTCCCTTGATTTGGCCAATATTATCATGAATATCGCTGAAAATCATCTTCCGATTCGTATCAATAGTCATTTAACTTATTTTCGATTCGTCCATGACACTTGTTGCGTACTTAACAATGAGTAAGATTACATATTATTTCTTCATGTATTTAATCAATTGCCTCCAGCCTTACAGTTAACAAGTCTGCAGGAATATAATATTACTTTTCTTTCGTGAATGCACTAGTGCATACATTTTATTTATCTTTCTTTACATCTATCTACTGCAAACTAACTTTAACTGGTTCATAAACGTTCTGGAACTGTCTTTGTACTTTACAAAGAAAAAAAAACATGTTATTAAATGGTGGGTTCATTGTGCCGTAATCATTTTCGTTTCGATACATAGTTGATTCTTTATCAAATACATTCTTATCAATAATAATTACCTGTAGATATGAGTATTGATTTACTCCTCTCCAGGAGTTAGGCACAAGGCCAGTTTTTATCTTACTCCCACAAGTAAGATGTGACCCAAGGTCGGGTCGGGAAAGTGGGGTTTAAAAATTGCCTGGGCAGCCCCGTCGGCATTCCCCGGTAGGGGCGCCTCAGGCAGTAAGAAATAAACTTACTCCTCCTCAAAGAGGGGAGGCGAAGCCTGTGAGGGTGGACGTCCTAGAACTGCACAGGACAGACCCATAGACCGGCGTAAATCAAGGCCCGGAGGCCAAGACAATACCAGTCTATGGGGTGCAGTATCCATCGGAACAGATACTACACTTTGATCTTAGACAAAAGGCCAAGAAAATAGATATGAGTAGTTCTAATTTCGTCGCAAATATCGTCAATTTTCATGAAGCAAAACCTGTTGGTCCTCTATAATGTCCGACTGATCTCAGATTACTATAAATATGTAATGTTAGCATGAAATGTGCTAACGATAGCATTGCAGCTGTACGCTATTGTTAGAAGGCTTCTAACCCTAAAATGTTGTTTACTACACGACCTCTATTATAATTCGCGCATAATTGTAATATGTACTCAATAATATTAGAAATATTATTTGTGAGTTTAATGTTGATGTGAGGCTCAATATGTGGCAGTACGGTCCAGAGGTTTAAAACCAGAATTAAAAAAAAACATATTCCCCTGTAATAGCTCGCCATCTAACAAATAGTAATAATGTGCGTCGGTTTACACAAGTGACAGTTCCTCTGAAATTGTTTCATCTAACAGTACAAGACACAATGTATATGAAATGATTAAAAACCTCTAAATAAAACCATTTTGGGGAACATTTGTAAAGTAGCACACTAAAAAAATGTTTTTCTTTCGGGGACATGGGATAGGTTTTAATCAAATGTTTTTAAGGAGTTTATTTTAAATATTTTTGAAGGTTTTAAAAGTGTGGGGGGCGATTTTAAAATAAATAAATTAATTCGAGAGATTTTTTAAAAACGAAATTCTGGGGTGACAGTGTTATTTGGAGTTTGGTTTTTAGACTATATTTGAAGTTTTTTTTTTTCATTTTTAGTTTTAGTTTTCATAAAGATGCTGCCGATTGTTTTTAGAGAACTCCCTTTTGCAAAATAGGTTTTACTATATATAGCCCTTCCCCTAAAAAAACTGTTCTATGGTCAAACTGTGTTTGATTCTAATAGCAGTCTGGATACATCAGTAATTGTTTTAAGAATTGTAGACTTGTATTGTCTTGTCCTTCGGGGCTTGATTTACGCCGGTCTATGGGATTGTCCTGTGCAGTTCTAGGAGGTCCACCCTCCCAGGCTTTGCCTCCCTTCTTTGGGGAGGAGTAAGTTAATTGCTTACTGCTTGAGGCGCCTCTACCGGGGAATGCCGACGGGGCTGCCCAGGCAATTTTTAATGGTCAGAGTGCTCACCTCTAAGGCGCTGGCTTTTCAACCCCCACTTTCCGACCCGACCATGGGTCACATCTTACTTGTGGGAGTAGGATAAAACTGGCCTTGTGCCTAACTCCTGGAGAGGAGTAAACAATACTCATAATAATGTTTAAATATCTACATAAATATATGGGTTATCTTTACCAGGAATCGTCAGTGTGGCTATATATATTTCTACCACTGGTCGCAGGATCCAAACCACGGAATAAAATCGGGTTTGACTTCTCTCTCCGACATATTTGCCGCCACGGCAACTGAGTTAGATTTTTTAATGGAAATCGCTCCAGACAAGGCATGAAACTACTTGATGAAATAAGCTAATAAGCTATATGACAAAATTAGGCAAATATATCTATTTTCATTAAATGAACATAGCCAGCCTCTGCATGGTGTGTTCAATCAATTACATAGAAACTTTGCAATATTACTTTAGTTAGAAGCTATATATATATACACACACACATATATATATATATATATATATGTGTATATATATAATATATATATATATATATATATATATATATATATATATATATATATATATATTAGTATTTCATGTATCCGCATAAAATGTTATAAGATATAATTTTTTATGTATCAATTTTCAGTATTTATATAAAAACACCCGGCAAAAAAAAACTCCATGAATTTTAGCCTGAAGACACCCCCCCCCCCGGGGGATGAAACGCGGGAGCCTCTGTGTAGCTTAATTGCCATAAATATATTTTCATAGCTTACTATATATATATATATATATATATATATATATATATATATATTTATGTATATATATAGCAAGCTTTTTACGATTAGTTAATCTTACTAATACGCTCTATTCATGTATTGTACACTGTTTAAATAATTACTGAAAGTAATATATAAGCATAATATACTAGTTTATAATATAATTATGAAATGTTAAACAGTAATATATATGGGTTTTTTTTCTGTCTATATAAACACTTTTACAGTTCTTTACGTAGCTTTTTTTCTTAAATCTCAAATAACAAATAACATTTTCAGCGGACACATGAAACAGTTTCTAGGAATCACCGTTAGACGCACGTGTCATTTTTTTCTTCCATATCTGTGCTCTGGTAATTTAAATGTAGATGTTTGTCTTAGTTTATTTTTTATTTTTCTTAGAATGTTTTCGATGTCGACATTGTTTACTCGGATTAAGCTTTCTGATTGTAAAAAAAGGCAGAAGTCGGAGTAGTGGAATGCATCAAAAGAATATGGACAAAAGAAACACTCATAGAAAAAAAATCGAGATAGCAAAAGAACGAACACTTATGAAAAGACAAAGAATGTACAAAAGTATCCTTGAATAAAAAAAAAGTGATCGGAAAGCGAAAATAAAACATTTTCAAACATGACAAAGAGAAACACGTTAAGTAAAACAGTAAGAGAAAGATTTAAAAGTTGATACAACCAGAAAGAATAAGGAAATTCTTAAAATGGTATGTTAAAAAACTAATGATTATGGAAGGAATCCACTTATATACTATAAGGAGCAGGTTCTCTGTCTGTCCGTCCTGGAGAATGTTTGTATGAGGGGGGGGGGGGGTAATTACTATTTAATTAATTCTTAAAGTCAGCTAGGATCTTTGTTAACATAAGAAATACATGAACAATAAATTAACAACTAAATGAACAATAAATTAACAACTAAATGAACAATAAATAATTTCGACGCCGACGGCGTCATTTGAAGTCGCAAACTTGAGGTCAAAAGGTTAATTGGACAAAGTTGTCCGACATGCTACCGACTGAGCAAAGGTCTGTACAGCGAGTGCAAACAAATGCAGGTGCACAGGCAACTGCTGGCCTGCAACAATGTCGGTGGAATGATCACACACTACTATCAGTGAAGTTCATTTTTGAAACCGACAGTATCATTTTGTTTTGACTTTCTGTAATACAATATATATATATATATATATATATATATATATATATATATATATATATATATATATATAGTTTCCATTTTTATTTTTATTTTTATTCGTCAATCCCGATGAAGAACGCAGGGCGTTTGAAATTTTCTATCATAATAGTAACAAAAGTTATAAAAACAACATAGCTTTATAATTCAAACACAACCAATTATTATCAATATATATGTACACATACACACACACACATATATATATATATATATATATATATATATATATACATATCCTGGCTGAACTATTAGTGTTTAATACTTGCAATCCCCGTCTTAATCTTCCATAGTATTTTAAAACTGCGTTATATTGCTTTTCTACGTATTTTCGCGCGAACACCTAATTAAATTGACCGATTTTCGTACAACATCGCGTAGATTGGCCAGGATACTCAAGTTGGATTCATTAAAAAAGAATGAAAAGACAATTTGGAATAAATATTTCAGTCGATAAAAAATATTGGAATGCAGATAAATGTCTAGCGAACGGAATGGAAGATTTGAATTTTGTTAAATAGATAACATGATGAATATTGATTTTTTCTTTTTCCTTTTTTCGCTTTAAATAAATTGAAACGTGATTTTCTCATATAATTAGAACTTTAATACAAACTTCTGTGCAAAAGTTATTATGTAATTTAGAGTGTAAATCATGATAAAAATAGCATACATTTATGACAGGGTATGTGAAACTAATATGAAAGTATTAAAAATAATTTTAAAATATCACCCATTTAAAGATTTTTTTTAATTAGAGGTTATAATTTGGATTATTTCAATTTAGTCAATAAAATGTTGTAAGAGCTTTTGTTACGAAACTGGCTATAAATCACAGTATAATCTAACTCTGATTTATAATTATATATATATATATATATATATATATATATATATATATATATATAAGGTAAGTCAATGAAAAATAGTTAGACCTGTAAATGGAAACAGATCGATATCTTCAGTTGTTCAGAACAAGGAGCATTTAGTAGATAAAAATATTTATTCTTCTTCTCTTTCAATTGTATTCCTTAAGCACGGCTTTTCAAAGATCAAAATCTTATCATCAGAGGATTTGGAAAAAGTTTTTTTTTTTAAGTTCTTTTTAAAAAAGTTCTTTTAAAAAAATTTTTAAAGTTCAAACGGGTGTGTAAATGAAATTCACCAAACACGGATATCCAAGTTGTAAAGGGTTCAAATGTAATTGGTAAATCCAGAAGAATCTGCAAGAAAATCCAACGGCGAAGATTCCACCCAAGTCCTTAGTCCTTAGAGGGGTGATCAGACAAAATAAGCCATATTAAGAAAACGCATTTCTTCCTGTTTTCAAGTAAACAGATCCAGAGGCAAAAAGCAGCGAACCAAACCTCAATAAAAATTGGAAATTGGATCTCCCCTCTAAGGACTAAGGACTTGGGTGAACAACTGAAGATATCGATCTGTTTCCATTTACAGGTCTAACTATTTTTCATTGACTCACCTTATTTTTGCTCTATCCAGTATATTGAGCTTTCCTCATCTCACAATAGGTCTATTTCTCTAAGAGTTATCTTTTAGTTATAAACCTTCATATATATATATATATATATATATATATATATATATATATATATATATATATATATATATATATATACATATATATACACATATATATATATGTATATATATAATTAAAGATCAATACTGTGATTTAATACCATCTCTCTCTCTCTCACTATATCTCTCTCGCTATATCTCTCTCTTTATATATATATATATATATATATATATATATATATATATATATATATATAATCCAGGTAAAGTCAACATCTACAGGATAAAACCCCATATATATATATATATATATATATATATATAGAGAGAGAGAGAGAGAGAGAGAGAGAGAGAGACTTTTTAGTCATATACATTTTAGTTATATATCAATGACAAAAGGAAAAATCAATCCATTGCCATAATTTTGATTTATTTATTTTTCTCCATGTCCTCACTTTCCAACTTCCACGAATGTATGTTTTTTTCGTACGTGTTACAAACAAAATTTACATGTATTTTTTTCGGATTTCTAAATTTTGTCATAACTTATTCGCGTTTTACAGCTAATCAAGAAAATATATAGTTTTTATTTTAAAATCGTTCATCATCAGATAAAGTGTTCGTTTAATAGTAAATGAAAGCTATATATTAAATAATAACAATATATTTTCACTAAGCTGTGAAACGTGCCTAAGTTATGAACAACAACAATTTAAATTGAATAAAAAAATATTTAAATGTTGTTTGTAAATCGAAAAAAAAATACAGATATTAGTTGAAGTTGGAAAGTGAGGAAATTGAGAAAAATACATAAATAAAAATGATGGTAATGGATTGATTTTGCATTGCTCATTGGAATAAAACTATGTATATATGCTCTATAGCTCTGTTTAATATATTGATTTACAATAGCTATTTTATAGCGATAGGAACGTTCGCTCTTGTAATTTAAAAGACAAGTATTTAAGCTTGTTGGTGTTTTTATAAGTAGAACTGCTAAACATATTATAAGAGGTGTCAATAAAAACAGCAAGGAATGAAATTTTATTATTTGCATTAAATTCTACGGTGAATCTAAGAATATATTTGTTTAAAGGTTCTGAAGTTTATGTATTATATTATATTATTATAAAATAATATAAGAAAATATTCCGGCGTCGCGGAATGTATATATATATATATATATATATATATATATATATATATATATATATATATATAGACCAACTCGACAATCAACTAAATCCCATCCATTCACTGTGGAGGTCCCCAGATGCCGGAGAGCTTTCTACTCAAATAGCTTCTTTCCTCGTGCTGCTGGCCTCTGGAACTCCCACCCTGCCCCCTGTTTCCCCGACAGTACTGACATGCAGAAATTTAAAACTAATGTAAACAGACATCACGCTGCGCAGATCCTAATTTAGGTTGACCCCCCCCAACCTTCTCCTTTTTCTTTTTTCTCAGTAGCCCCTTACGTCTACAGTGGCGGCCTGTCTTGGCTGGGGTGAACTATGTTAACAAATATATATAAATATATATATATATATGAGTATATGAAAGGATAAAAATAATCCGATGGTATGAAATTAAAAATGGAAAAGCGGAAGACCTTTTCGCTCAACGTTTCGCCCCAATTTCACGTGGGCTTTGTCAAGAGCGGACGAAGAATACAAAAATGACAAAAGACGAGAAAGTCTGTAAATTATGGGGAATATATATAGTGGTTGGGTTCATGTTGAGATGAAGGGTATGCAAAAAAAAAAAAAATAGAAATAAATATATATATATGCACATAAATGTGATCGAAACATATATATAACACATATACATACATATATATCAAATATACATAGAAGTAGCATGAAAAAGAAGAGGAGAAAATAAAGAGCAGAAAGGGGTCCAAAGGATATTTAATTTAAAGCTCAGGGAATCATCCGGTGTCTAGAATTATCTTGTTTTCACTAATGATTGCTTTTGATAGGTTGGGGGAGATATTGTAGAAGCCCATTCTTTGTTTAATTTTATTTGTGGAAAGGGCTATGAGGCCAGAACAATTATTCGACGTGTTAACTTGTTGTGTATTATCTTGATTAAAGTGGATTTCTCAAAGTCAAAGTAATGTCCATACTCCATAGTATGAGCACATAAGCGTTAAGTGTGTTGTTAGTTTTAATCGCTCTTTTATGCTCATAAATCCGCTTGTCCAGATTACGCTGCGTCTCTCCAATGTAGACCTTATTACAGTCTAGACAAGGAATGGAGTATATGCTAGCTTTGACATTGGGTGTCGTGTTATGTTTAGATGTTTTGATTAAATTTATAATACTTGCAGAAGTTATTTGGGATATGTTTATGTCTAGTTTATTAAGTTCTGTGTAAATCGGGTTATTGTTGGAATTGGTTGGTAAAGCTATATATCTATTTATTATAGGACTGGTGGATAAGTTTTTCTTTTAGAATTTTGTATAAAATACTTTGGGTACTGTAATGTATTGAGAGAGTGTTCAATGTATTTAAATTCGTCATATGTTATATGGCCTACCAAAAACCCACTAGAATAATACCCCAATGCGCCCCATAATCTCAGGTATCGGCAGTGCTATCCATAAAATTGCACGTGTCATTACAAAAATACTAACCCCATTACTAGGTACGATTAGTCCATCTCACCTAAAACATTCCGGAGATCTACTTAATAAATTAAAAAATCTTAACCTAACTAATAAAACTATGAATAGCCTTGACATAGAATCATTATACACAAATGTCCCCACCAATAAATGCCTTAATTTACTTAAAAAAACATCTCAACAAAATAAATATCAACTTACCCTTTCCAGTAAATAACATAATTAATATTATAAATTTATGCACTAATATGACCTATTTTACTTTCAAAAATTTCTTTTATAAACAGAAATTTGGCCTACCTATGGGGAATCCCCTCAGTGGTGTCTTATCCTGTTTATTTTTGGAATTTCTTGAGAACGGACCAATAAAATACAGACTACCTAAAAATGTATCTTACTATAGATACATAGATGATATCCTAATTTTCCTCCCGAAAACCACTAAAATAGAAAGCATTACTTACAAATTGAACAAAATAGAACCGACCATTAAATTTACTTTCGAAAAAGAAACAGATAACTCCATTCCTTTTGTTGATATTCTACTAATAAATAAAAATAATAATTTATCTTATAAAGTCTACCGTAAACAAACCAATAAGAACGATTATGTTCATTTTTATTCGCACCACAATAATAAAATAAACTCTGGCATCATAATTGGTTTTTACCTGAGAGCACTTAGGATATGCAGTAATGAATATTTAGATGACGAATTTAAATACATTGAACACTCTTTCAATACATTACAGTACCCAAAGTATTTTATACAAAATTCTAAAAGAAAAGCTCTACAGATTTACTCAAATTCTAAACAGAAAAACTTATCCACCAGTCCTATAATAAATAGATATATAGCTTTACCAACCAATTCCAACAATAACCCGATTCACACAGATCTTAATAAACTAGGCATAAACATATCCCAAATAACTTCTGCAAGTATTATAAATTTAATCAAAACATCTAAACATAACACGACACCCAATGTCAAAGCTGGCATATACTCCATTCCTTGTCTATACTGTAATAAGGTCTACATTGGAGAGACGCAGCGTAATCTGGACAAGCGGATTTATGAGCATAAAAGAGCGATTAAAACCAACAACACACTTAACGCCTTATGTGCTCATACTATGGAGTATGGACATTACTTTGACTTTGAGAAATCCACTTTAATCAAGATAATACACAACAAGTCAACACGTCGAATAATTGAATCTGCCCTCATAGCTCTTTCCACAAATAAAATTAAACAAAGAATGGGTTTCTACAATATCTCCCCCAACCTATCAAAAGCAATCATTAGTGAAAACAAGATAATTCTAGACACCGGATGATTCCCTGAGCTTTAAATTAAATATCCTTTGGACCCCTTTCTGCTCTTTATTTTCTCCTCTTCTTTTTCATGCTACTTCTATGTATATTTGATATATATGTATGTATATGTGTTATATATATGTTTCGATCACATTTATGTGCATATATGTATATTTATTTCTATTTTTTTTTTTTTTTGCATACCCTTCATCTCAACATGAACCCAACCACTATATATATTCCCCATAATTTACAGACTTTCTCGTCTTTTGTCATTTTTGTATTCTTCGTCCGCTCTTGACAAAGCCCACGTGAAATTTGGGCGAAACGTTGAGCGAAAAGGTCTTCCGCTTTTCCATTTTTAATTTCATATATATTTATATATATATATATATATATATATATATATATATATATATATATATATATATATATGTGTGTGTGTGTGTGGGGGGGGGGTGTATGTATATATATATATTTGAAGTAAACACTGAAACAACTATACTAGTATTTCTGTAATTTAGGAAATAATTCGTTGTTGACACAGGCTATATTTATCGATCTTTACGTTAAGTTTATACAATCTTTCTATGAATAAAATAACGACTTTTGTTTAATGTGGGAAAATCTGTATAAAGCATAATTATAAATTATATGCTTGATAGATAGACAAACATCTGTAGATATATATATATATATATATATATATATATATATATATATATATATATATATATAGATTGATTGATTGACATGCGCAGATATATACATGCATATATATATATATATATATATATATATATAGAGAGAGAGAGAGAGAGAGAGTATGAGAGATAGAGAGACAGAGAGAGAGAGAGGCAGACGGACAGACGGACAGACGGACAGACAGAGAAATATAGAAATATATTGACAGAAGATGGCTTAGCCTGTCAGCACGACAAATACATCGACAGTTTATTCTGTATTTCGTCAGCTTAATTCGAATGTTGTTCTTTGCGCTTCCTAATCAGATGTGTTCCTTTGTATAAAATGCACTCATTAATCCACGCTTTTGGTACACTCTGATTTTACGACTTGGAATTGGCGTCAGCTTAAAAGCGACCCCATGTCGTCCGGTGCTTTGAATATATTCGACTCTTTGGAAGTTTAGACACAGCTGGTATTGATTTGCCTTCGGAAAAAGGCATCATTATGGACGAATAACAACGCATAGATTTTCACCCGAAAAACGAATATTGAACCAATCAAATAGGCTTGATTCTTTGATTGGTTAATTAAGGATACATAGGAATCGACAAACAGCGTAACTTTCGTTGTTTCTATCTAACTATGTATCTATCTATCTATCTATCTATCTATATATCTATCTATATATGTATATATATATATATATATATATATATATATATATATATATATATATATATATATATATAAGTATTAGTACTTCATGTATCCACATAAAATATTATAAGGAGATATCATTTTTTATGTATCAGTTTTCAGTATTTACTTCAACAGTGCTCGATACGTAAGTAGAGCTAGGTAGTAAGCAATGAAAATATATATGGCAATAATTATATATATATATAAATATAATTATATATATATAATTATATATATATAATTATATATATACATATATATATATATATAATTATATATATATATATGTACATGGGTGTATGTGTGTGTGCGTGTATAGATAGGTATAAGTAAAGCAAAGAACCGACCTAATAAAACAAGAATTCTTAACGCAAGATCAGTATCTTTATGTTAATTACAAAACTTTGTAATGATATATATATATATATATATATATATATATATATATATATATAGTACATATGCATATGTATATGTATGTGTGTGTGTGGAAAATGAAAAAGAAAATACTAAACTAATTCATATATTACTTAACATTTCGTCTTTATTTGAAAACATTCTCAAGATGAATGATTTGTAAGAATAACATAGAAATACAATATTTTAAAATATGTGTTGTTTTTTTTCAAACGATACATAGTTGTAATAATTCAAAAACTGTGGTGCAATTATGACATGAAATGAACGTTTTTATTTTATTTTCCAACATGCCATGGCCGTTAGAATTCAAAATGTGTGGTGCATTAAGGGAGTTGTTATTGTTTATATCACTTTGATGGTAAAAAACAATAAAGAAGAAAAATAGCAATGTTTAAATGCACTATTCTCTCATGCATTACAACATGATCATTCTTTTAACTTTAAACAAACTTGACTCATTCAATCAATGTTAAATGAAGCTTAGCGAACACTTTGTGAATCAGTACTCATTATTTACTCTTATAGAATTAAACAACGTAACGGTTTCTACTATTTATCTCCTTTAATCAGTAAACTAATACTAAACAAACAGAACTTTTAACAAACTTAGTTCACACCAAACAAGGCAAGTTGCCACTGTAGACATAAGAGACTACTGGAAATTAGGGTGAAAGTTGAAGGGGTAATTCTAAATTGGAGGCTGTGAAGCGATATGCATGTTCTCATTAGTTTTACATTTATGCATATTGGTAGAGTCGGGGAAACAGGGAGCAGGGCGAACGTTCCAAAAGCCGGCAGCTCGAGGAAAGTAGCTATTGGAGTAGAAGGCTTTCCGGCATTTGGGGACCTCCACAATGAATGTATGGCATTTACTTATTGTCAGGCTTTTCGGGTGTATTTACGTCGAGGAAGCATCAGAGCAGAAAGTTATTCAGAGCACATTCCATTGAAGTACTTGTAAAACAAGCACACAGATGAAACTTTGCGGCGATGGCACAGGAGTTGGCGCTTGGTGGATAGTGAGGGAACCCAATTTCTTTGGAGCAGTCTTGGCAATGTCTTCTATGTATTTGTTCCGATTCGTGTTACTTATGAATATCTGGCCGATAAGTTTGAACGTTGGACTCTCAGGTAGTGTGTTAACTGCCATTGCAATCGGTGCTTGAAAAGGTTTCTTGTAGTTATTGAAAGAACGAAGATTTTTCTGAGCAGCATGAAATATTACCTTCCATTTATTACCCTATTTCACTACAGACTCGGGGCTACTTTCTAAGTATACAGTCATTGCTTCGTATATGTGCGCGTCCATTTTACCCACATGACGAGAGTAGAGCGTGGGGTCGTCAGCGAATATCCCCATCTCAGACACAATGATATCAGGGAAATGGTTTACAAAAATCTAGTACAATAAATGTCCAAAGATCGATCCCTGGCGTATTCATGTCATGTTGTTTGGATGAACGGCAGTTGAGGACAACCTGGATCTTTCTTTTGGATAGGAAGAATACAATTATATAAAATATTCGTCCAGTAATAGCATATAAATTAATTTTTATGAGAAGATCTTAATACCAGACCTTGTAAAAGGCTTTGGATATATTAAGTGCTACCGCTCAAGCTTACCGTTCCCTGCCTAGTATATGGTATATGCGTTCAGAGTTCAACGCATATAATGAATTGAATTTATATCCAGGCTCATTATTTTACACTATGTTCCAAACGAAACTTTGTACATAACATCGATATAATTAAACAACGTAACGGTTTCTACTATTTATCTCCTTTAATCAGTAAACTAATACTTAACAAACAAAACTTTGTACATAACATCGATATGAAAAACAAACACTTATTCCACGTCATAAACGTACCACACATTTCCAGCTGAAACCAAAGTATGAGAACACGAGGATAAATCCGCGATCCAAATAATAGCATTCGATCGATTACGGCATAGCTCGTAGACGCGCGAAGCAGGACGTCTGCAAGGTTTGAGACAAAAAGAATGCCAAGCGCTCGACAGATCGTCCTCTGGTGTGCGCTGACATGACGTTCATAATTATGCCGAAAAGGAGCCTATGTAACATCAAGTGTCCTCGTAGAATAAATATTGTAAAGCTGAACGATGAGAAAACTGCTCTAGACCTACAGAATAGGCTTGAGCAGATATAATCTCTCATTGGCTTTCAATAATTATGACAAAAGTGTCTATCTTCGATTCTTCACATCGAGTCGGTTGTATAAAATACAGCATTTTAACACTTCGTCGATGACATTCTCCACTGGTGTTTCGAGACTTGCTTTATGCAGACAACGTTGATATCGTAGCTTATTCGCAGAATGATATGCAGGATGTCATTGATCGTATTGCATGGGCGTGTAGAATCATGCGTCTCACAATAAACCCGGGCAAGGCAAAGGCTACGTTGTCTCCGGATGCTGGCAACCCGTATCAGGAACCGCATATATTTGTGGAAAGCCACAGACTGTCTGAAGTGTAAATATTCATCTATCTGGGAAGTGTTATGTCTGCATTCAAAGTTATTTCTCAGGAATAACGTGTGTATATATCCGAATCAATAGTCTTTGATATTTATACGTTTCGGTTCAATTACAACTCAGAAAAATAAAGGAAGTACGAAGTAAAACTTTTAACATATTTATTTAACAAACACACTGATTAATTTAAAATGTAGAAAAACCGCTGAACGCGACATGCTTGTTTGATTGTTATACCGTTTTGTTTACTTTTCAGTGTTCGGCAGACGACTCACCATTCACCAACATTTAACAGCACATAACATAGGCAAAACTTTCTTAAAACACATCTGTCCTAACCATTTATAAATGTAGTATTTGCCTTCCCATCTTCGAGGAATGTTTATCGTGGGCATACACATAGCATCGTTCAAGAACCGCTGGTAGTAAAAGAATCTTAAAATGTTTTTTTTAAATCTTCAACTCGATATATTCACCAATGTTTTATCAGTGTACCAACATGATCACTTAACTGAGTCAATAGAACTTGCCCATAAGACGACTTCCTGTATACTTAGGAAGTTACAAATTATCAAAATATAAGTTTTTGTTTTTCCTTAATCAAACCTATATATATATATATATATATATATATATATATATATATATATATATATATATATATATATATATGTCGCATGTATTACTGGTTAGTTAAAAAAATTACACAAATTTCAATTACGTTGAGGTAAATTAAAAGAGTTTTAGGGGCAATAATAATAGCACAATCGACATTTAAAAATGCATTGACCCATAGATATTAAACACCAATTATCAAGATTCCCTGAATTTTAATTTATCCGTAAGACCCCTTAAGCTTAAGGCTTAAATTATAATAGTCTGCGTTCCAACAGTTTTTTAAAATGTCAATAGTTTTCTAAAAGATTCGCAACCCAGTCTGCATGCCGAATTAAAATTACAGTTTATTTTTTGGGGTCAGGCCTTTTTGCTAAGATATAGTCTTTTTTTTTCTAACATATTTTTCTAAAATATCGCAATTCAATCGTTTATAGGTTTTGCTTTTGCAAAACCGAGCCGTGGATAACCATTTATAATTATTTTTATTTCTTTTGTCGGGTTTTGAAGTGTAACAACTATATTGATTGATTCTGTTACACCTGCGGGCATGTGGTCACTCAAGACCGTCAAGCAAACATTTCGGATTTTTTACAGACGACTTGCACGGAGTCAGACTAGGGACATAATATAAGCTCCTAATATATGTTCCGAAACATGTATATAGAACTTAAGGGATTCGAATAAGAAGAAACGGAACAGTATGTTCTTTAGCGTCCCAAATGTGTAGGGGAAGTAAAAGATCACGTCACCGACTGCTACTTTTGCATGAAAAATCTTAAAGGCATAAATCAAAATAACGAGTACAATGTCCAATACCATGATGTACATTCTGTCATATAGCCAGTCCTCCAAGACCAATATCTTATTGTTCCTTAGACAAATGTCATCATGGAATCTAGTTCTGATTCCGAATCTACTGAGATGATTGATACGGCTAAGTGTGATGAATATTAATCAAAAGATGATGACCAGTTACTGGGTTCTCGTGATCAGCTACTGGGTTTTCATCTTCGAGACACACGTCTACTGGTGCTAGGAACAACATTCTACTAGTGTCGGACCGCGATGGGGGAATTTAGAAAATTATTCATGTTTGGTGAAGTATGATGATATTGAATGGATCCTTTTTTTTATGTATCGAATAGAAGTCTCAAAGCAGCCCTTATGAATATTGGAAACAAGTTTTCATCGAGCCATGATGATATCGAATGGATCCATTTTTTCTTTATCGAATAGAAGTCTCAAAGCAGCCCTTATGAATATTGGAAACAAGTTTTCATCGAGCCATGTCGAGCACTCCGTTAAAATAAAAGGACCCCACTAAAGCATGAAACGTCCGTTGTCTTCTCTGAACAACCAGAAACATAAGTGATTGATCTTTATAAATCTTCAAGTTGTTGTACTCATCGTAGGACTTCAAGGCGGTTACACAAAATATCCATGCTTTCTGTGCATATAGGATAGCCGTGCTGATGACCAGTATCATGACAGACAAGAGGGGCTATCAAGACAAGGATTTAAACTTGGACCACACCACGTTTTCTCCCACGCTCTGGTTAAACAGAGCAAGATATTGCTTTCAACCCTCCACATCAAACTCAGTCTCATTTCGAACTTTCTAAAGTCATTGTACAGGGAAAGTAGAGGATGTTCTTTCCATCAGAAATTTCAACGAGAAATCATAAAGAAAATGAACGCAGGTATAGTTGATGGTTTTTAAATATATATAGTAGTTTTGGTGATACACTGAATCCTGCTGAGCTCTCTTGATGTCTGTCCATTAAGTCAGTCATTTCAAACTTCCACGGCAACCAAAAAGGTTCGCAGTGTCAAAAAGTGGTTGATGAGTTTATGTAGAATTTTTGCTAACTGGGTGCGCGCATATCAGTGGAAATGCACTTCCGGTCTTATTTAGACTATTCTCAGGGAATTGTCAATACTTCAGTGAAGAATAGGGTTGGCACTTTCACCAATATGTTAGTGTTATCGAGAAATGCTATCAAGGCCGATGAGATGTAAACATTTTCCCCACCTATTGGTGGTGTCTAAAGAAGGATGCACAATATTCTGAGCACAAACGGAAGTCCATGAGTAGCTTCCTTAATTTATCATACTGTTCCAGCTATCTATCTGAAATAGTCTGTAAGACTTCTGCTAATAAATTAGTTTAATATTTCCAATATTTAATGTAATTCACCTACAAATATATCAGAATTTAGAATATTTCTAACGTGCAAATGTTTAATCTACTTGATCTAATTGAGTAAAATGAGCATCATTGTTCGATCCTGTGCAAAAAATGACCTTGAATCATGTAATATATGTTAGACCTTGATAACATCGCAGACCAGTGTTATAGACATATTCTAAAACAAAAATCATTTAATGGATTTTAAACAAAATTACAATAAAGATTCTCAACAAATGGTTAAGTGGCATTATATCTTTATTTTTTATTTTCTACAAGAATAAGAGGGCATGCTTATATTGTGCCAAACTGTTCTCTTCTGGGACGGGAATTAATTTTACCCATGCTTGGACAGGGACACTTTTAATATGCTCATACAATTAAGTCTGTTTATATTTTTATATATTTGTATATATAGGATAAACTCTTAAACTAATTAAATGATTCTTATGAGTCTTTGAGCCCAGCTGCTTGTCTCAAGTTACCCAAATATAGGCTATATTTAGTTTATTCAACTGGATAAACATTGGATATAAGGCCTTAATAAAAATTCAAATACCTCCGATTGTGTGAGAATTTTACGATAGGTACCAGATATTAAGTAACATGTCAGTTTCTTTAGAAGTCTTAAAAGGATGTTAGGTGGCATAATATAGGGACACGTCCATACATAAAAATTCAAATATAACAGATTTGATTTCAATTTGATCAATAGTAATTACACATATATAAAGTAAGAGTCCCTGAATTTCAATTTCTTCTTAAAACTAATTCAATTTCAGACATTTTTATAGAATAAAAATGATATAATTATTGTTAATCAAAATTAGCATGAGTATTCTAGACATATCATGATTTTTATATTCTTAAGGTAACATAACAGTGATGAATAACTGCTCTGTACGGGGAATCATTTTTTTCGTTCTGAGACGCGTATTCTTCTTGCTCTTTATATATATATATATGTATATATATATATATATATATATATATATATATATATATATATATATATATATTTCTTTGTTTTTGCCCACAATGACGCACAGTGTGGTGTGTGTTTCTTTCATAGCTTTTCAATTTGCAAACTTTCTTCTTTGTAAATTTTTCTGATTATCGTAAGTGTCGCAGTGCCGATATTGATATAATTATGTTGGTTGGCTCACTTCTAGGGAAATGAGTCGTAAAATACATCTCACAGAGATCTTATGCTTTTGTTTAATGTGAAAAAACTGAAAATAAAAACCATGATTATTGGAATATAAAATTAATTTATCTTATATATATATATTTATATATATATATATATATATATATATGTGTGTGTGTGTGTGTGTGTCCTATCTATTTGAAACTTTCATGGTCAAGTCTCAACGACCTTGATTTTATCAAAAAAGATTGTTTCTTTTACTCAACATTATTTTCCAGCAACCATGCTGAAAGTAGTCTACAGGACTCGAACCGTCTTATATTTTTCCGTAAGGATGTTTTGCCGGCCACTTAGAAGAATTCTGTTGTTTATGAATTTCTATGTCAGTGGTAAACTGACTACATTGGCAAGACATCCCAAGAGTTAGAAATTATAATAGCCCAACACGTATCACAGGATATTCGTTTACACAAAGTTTTGAGATCATCCAGGAACTTTCAAGCACATAATCGCCAACGGTAATAACCTGGTTGGCACAAATATTTGTCCTGACTAGTATTTCAACGGATAGTTTTCCGTTTTACGCTGTGCTAGGTCGAATTACTATCTGGATATTATCGAGGTGTTAGTCATTTACAATTCTCGACCTAGCCTATGTTGACAAAAGATCTTGAAACATTAGTTAGAGAAATTCCACAATTGAAATCTCCTATAACGTTGAGAGAGTTACCCATTTTTCTCTTTCAATTGATTTATTCAACTTACACAAGTTTCCTCTCATTTACATTCGATTTTCTTAGTTTTTAATTTATCATTCTGATGTTTCCTCTTGGAGGGTCAGACGATAAGGCCTTAATGGAAAATTTGAGAAATGTTGTGTTTTTCCTTCTCGCCCACTGTTATTGATCAATATACATACACCTACACACACACACACACACACACACACACACACACATATATATATATATATATATAGAATTATAAAAAGAAAAACTATACACACATTAAGGTTGTACACATAATAACTTATTTCGACCCCTTTAATTAGGTCTCCTCAGATGTATAAACAACCACGTCAAAAAAAAAACCAATATATATATATATATATATATATATATATATATATATATATATATATTATTCATTATTCATTATCCATTGAATTCTATTTTGTATTACATGTGATCACTGTCTACTAACACCTTTAGCAATTTTGTTTTCTTCCCTCCCGTCCAGTTTTATTGATCAATGTACATACACACACACACACACACACACACACACATACACACACAACCACGCACACACACACACACACATACATATATATATATATATATATATATATATATTATTCATCATCCATTGAATTCTATTTTGTATTACATGTGATCACTGTCTGTTAACACTTCTATTAGATAATTTACAGTCTGATTCTCAACTGTAGTTTTATCAAGTTATTTATAAATTATTAATTTTACTGAATATATTATTCTTTTCTTAATTTCTGAAACACATTCTTTTTGAATATTTGTATATTGCACTATGACCCGACCGTCTGGTCATCTCACTAATTTTCAGCCTTATTCATTGGAATCTTTCCATCTCTGTTATCTAAAAGTAACCTTGGGGAGATGGCATCATGCCAAATAAATAAAATGTTCATGCAAGCATTAAATGTTTCTGCTCGAATCTGTTGGGTGCAAAGTGAGTTTGACAAAATTAATGGAAAAGAAAGAACAAGAACAATTATCATGGTGTAAATAACTAAAATTGGGTGTCTTCAAACAGAAAGGTTACAATTTGTGTCTACTGTTCGTACTAACATACCATCACATTTTGTCTTTTCATCGGAATAATAATACGCTTATATACGTTTGCATTAAAGGGTGGGTTGGCTCACGAATGATATATAAACGATAGTTAGTTTTTTTTTCGATTTACTATGACAAACGCGTACAATAACCATGTAATAATCATGAAATAGAAAAACATTGATCTTTGAAGTAAGGAAGTTAAAATTGAAGAACCGTGAAAACATGGTTAAAGACACTATGTATATATATATATACATATATATAAATAAATACATGCATAAAATAAATAAATAAACAAATAAGTAAATAAACAAAGCTAAACAAAAACTTTACATTTAAAAAATTAAAACCTAAAATAGAAATACAAGGAACCACGTGTTAAAATAAATTCACCCATTATATTGACACAAAGGATACAGGATATAGGAAAATCTATAGAAAACAGAACAATAGAACAGGATATAGGAAGTAATACAAACAAGACCTTTGTTCACGGGATGTAACACGATTGGCTGAGAGAACAACAAAGAATCTGATTGGTTAACTAGCTAGCCGTGTATATAAAAACACGCGACAAAAAATAACTCCATGCTTTTTAGCTTGAAGATTCCCCCGGGGATGAAATGCGGGAGCCTCTGTGTAGCTTAATTGCCATGAATATATTTTCATAGTTTACTATATATATATATATATATATATATATATATATATATATATATATATATATAGTGTTCGTTAATCATGTTTTTTTCGGTTCTTCAATATTAACTTCCTCACGTCTAGCATCAATATTTTTCTATCTTTACAATATATATATATATATATATATATATATATATATATATATATATATTATAGTAAAAAATAAGTTCACTTCTAACACTGAAGTAATTAGTTATTTTTGTATTTTCATCTATTTCTGTTTTTATGGCAAATGTTGTCATAATCGAAAATACACATGCCTATAGTCACGAAAAAACAAATGTCATGAATATGTGTTCATAAGTGTTTTCCAATAAAGGTCAACAATCATGTTTAAAGCGCACCAATTAAGATGGACAATTCAGGTTAGAGTCATATGTAGTCCACGTATAAACGCATTTGTTTAAGGCATTTTAAAGCCTTTAAACTGCCAGTCCTTTTACATAATACTTCTTAAACACTTCTCGTTATTAAAACACCTTTAAACCTTTAAACTGACGGCCCATTTTTAATATTTCTTTTTAAGCATTTTTCTTTGCATTACGCATTTTTTTCGTTACAACATTTTACTTTAAACATTGTTCTCTTTTTTTACACAGTTTGTTAAGAAACAGTTTACTCGTTTAAACATGTTCACAGTTTATCTCTTCAGTTTTCAAATTAACTTCAAATCAAACATTGTTCACCTTAAACATAGTTATTTTTAACACATCAAATTAAGCATGGTGCACTTTTTCTTTCCGTTTCAGCTCTCTCTTCTTTTTAGATTAGGACTCAAAATGCTATGCACAATACGTTACCTTATATATTTTTCTTTTGTCGTCTGTGTTCGCCATTTGTGCCGGCGGTTTCGTTGTGTCTCTGGCCGTGATCGATGCTGTTGGTCTTTGATCTGTGGATAAACTTTATAGACAGGCAGGAGACAACGCGGAGATAATTTTTCCTCATTGAGAGATTCAATTCTTTTATTAGACTTATTGGCTGTGGAAAGGCTTTATCCATTCGTTCGCTCGATTCTCATTCATACCTCTTGTAGTGGGGTGCGACGATGCACGGGGATTTCTCTTCTGGATCTCTTTAGGATCCATCCATCACGACGATTGACTAGATCTTCGACGTTTACTCTATCACTCCCAAAGGCGTTCTCTCTCCATTTTAAGACACATCGAGAGGTCGACCGTCCGGCTCGCTTCCAAAGTCCCAACTCCTTCAAAAACCTTCGTTTCTGATAAAAACAAACGGCGTAATCGCCACTTTCTCGGGTCGGTCAATTAGATACGACATTCACAATCGTACCAGGTTTGACCTTTTCTAACCCGATATTTGCTGTGTCGGCGTAGAATTTGTAACTTTGTTATGGTTTTTCAAATACATGATTGACTCATTACGATCCCCTTCGGTGCATGTCAGCTTGACCCGCACCCATTGTCTTAAATTGACACAAGCCATAATTCACACGAGTTGATTTAATCGTATCTAACGATATAGGGCCCCATCTATAATATAACAGTAGGAGCAACATAATAATCACACCACATAAGTCATTGCGGAGAATCATCAGAAGTCGGTAACAGCAAACAATTTATGAACGAGGATGAAACTAATCTCCCGACTCTAAGGAACGAAGAATGGAAGGATGAGAAATTCGAAATAGAAAAAGTAACCATACTCTTCCCATACATTTCAACAGATACTATCACAGACATAAATTCAATAATTTATGCAGGGACCAAATCAGTAAGTATGAGACTAAAAGTAGAAACAACACATCACCAACAGAATGGGCCCACAAAACCTGTGCGTGATCCTAGACTTGTTAGCCAGATCAACAAACTTAAGAAAAAACATTACGCTGTAAATAAGACGAAAGAAAACTGAAAACGATGGACTTGGTAAAATATGACTCATAAGGAAGCAAAAACTAAAGAAAACACATAAAGAACTAACTCTGACAAAAAATAGCAGCAAACGAAGGAAAACGAAGTCGATACAGATACAAATCTGAACAGTACAAACAAAATAAGACTTTTGAAAACAATGAAACCTAGTTTTATCAAAACGTAAACGGAGGAAAAACAAAAAGAGTACAACCATATCCCGACAGAAGCAAAACACTTCTGTGGAGAGATATGGGAAAACCAACAAGACTACAATAGAAATGAATAATTGCTAAAGAAATAAAGTAAGAGCTTCAGAAAATTGAAGAAGTAACATAAAATTAAATTACTGATAAGAAATGCTCAAGAGAACCTTAAAAAATGACAATTTGGAAAGCACTAGGCCATAGCAAAAGACATGCATATTTGTTTTTTTAAAAAGTTATGATCCTTGATAAAAGACTGACGCAAAACTTGGGAAGATGTAGCAACGAAGCAGGCACGAAACAGACACGAGGCAGATACACCAGAATGGAGACAAGGATAGAATATCATTACTACAAAAAGGCACAGACAAGGGAACAATTTCAAGCAATTACTTACCAATAAACTGTTAATAAACTGTTAATAAACTGTTAATAAACTGTTAATAAACTGTTAATAAACTATGCAGAAGAATGTTTTAATGACACAACTCAAAGAACAGATCTACCACTCCCTACATAATAGTTAACTATTCCCCGAGGAACAAAATAAATGTCGCAAAGGGGAAAGAGGATTACATGACTTGTTATACATGAGTTTGAAGATCCTGAAGGAAGTAAAAATCAGAATAAAACAAACATATCATAAATCGATTACAAATACGCATTCGAGATGGATAATTGAGTGCTTTAGGATGTATAAAGTATCCGACAAAATAATAAATGACAGTTGGAGATTAGACCTGACTGGGATAAAAATACAAAAGAGGATCTACTAAGAAGACTTTCTACCACAATTGCTGTTTATAATAGTTAGAATGGCACTCAAAAATATACTCCAGAAATGTGACGCCGGATACAGAAAAAAGAATTAATCACTCCACGTATATGGACGACATGAAGCTACTTGCAAATAGCAAAAGGAACCGGAAAAGCTCATGAGCACGACCAATATGTTAAGCCAAGACATTAAAATTGAATTCGAAATTGAAAAGTGTCCACGGCTAGAAATGAATAGGAGAAAACTGGAAACAGTGAAGGGATTAGAATTTCCCAACCATGGAGAAATGAAGGAACTGTGCGAACATTATACCTATAAATATTTAGGAGTTCTGGAAGCAGACACAATCAAATCAACAGAAATTAAAGAGAAGATTAGAAAATAATGCCTTAGAAGAACAAGAAAGCTCTTAGAAAGAAACTTAATTATATATTATAAATCAATTAAAATGACCCAACACTTGGGCAGTATCATTCGTAAAATATTCTTGCCTATTCATAGATTGGACAAATGAAAAACTTAGGCATCTTGACCAGACGACTAGAGAACTAACGACTATGCCCAATGCACAACACTCGAATGATAATATTGACCAACTCTATGTAATAAGAAGAGAAGAAGGAAGAGGACTGGTAAGTATAGACGATTATGTGTATGATACAAGAACGGAAGTCGAAAAATGCATAACCCAGAACACAGAAATACTTATCAGTGGAGCTAGAAACACTGTCAACATGAACAAGATAGAGAGATGTGGAATTAGAAATGAAAACAACGAGAAAAGAAAAGTGAGAAGAGAAACAGCTTCATGGACGATTCATAAGAATGACAAGAGAAAAGTTTCCAGAAACACTTAGATATGGCTGCGAAAAGGACATTGGAAAAGAGAAACAGAATCGATACTAATAATTGCAGAGAACAATGCGATTAGCGCTGACTATATCTAAGTTAAAATAGACAAAACGCAATATAAACCGTAAATGTTGACTCTGTAAACAACGAGGTGATACAGTAAATCACATAATAAGTGAGTACAGCAAACTAGGCAAGAAAAGAATAGAAGAACAGACACAATTGGGTGGGGAAGGCAGTACACTGGGAACTATGCAAACGACTACATTTTGAACATGCATACAAGTGGTGCAGATGCAAACCGAAAGCAGTACTGGAAAACGCCAAACACAAAATCCTCTGGGACATGAACGCACTCATCCAAACAAAAACCCCGGATGTGAAAAAAATCAACAAGAAGAACAAATTTACCAAATCGTAGATTTTGCTGTCTGAGCAGATAACAGAGTTAGGCTCAAGGTGACAGAAAAAGTACACTGAAAGTGATATGGAACATGAAGGAAGTCAATATAATATCAATAATCGTAGAGGCACTAGGAACACTCCCGAAAAACCTGGATACATAGACTGGAGAAAATTGGAATAAAAGACAAGACTGAAGACTATACAACACACGAAAATAATGAAAACAACAGAAATCTTATAGGAAATCCTCGAATGCGCAAATTAACACACGTAAACCACGAATGCTTTCCAGTCACATGGAAGTTGCAATAGTAATAAAACAACAAATTAGAAAAAAAAACCTTATGAGCCCAAGGGAACTGAAACTGCAAGAACTATCATGAACTATACCGCCAAAAAAGGAATCGATGTCACCAGCCTCGCTGATAGCACACAAAATATTTGTGTAGGGTCAAGGAGGATGGAAAGACCAAAGAGGGAGAGCCCTAACCAGACAACCACTGGAATGGTTGCGGAGTGTACTGGGAACTTGGGGAGGTTTATGTCCACTTAAATCGCAGAGAAGACTAATGGTCGTTGCCAGCGAGACATCAATTGTAAGCGGCTGTTGCGATAACATAACGTCATTCGCAATGGTTATAGAAAAAGAGAGGAGGGTCCTTCAAATCTAGGGAGACTTGTTTCACTTAAACCGCGTAATGCATGCGACCGTAAGCCGCTTGTTAATTTGATACTCACATGAAACTTCATGTAAGCGAAAATTATCAGTGAGTAAATAATAATAATAATAATACCAATAATAATAATAATAATAATAATGATAATAATAATGATGATAATAATAATAATAATAATAATAATAATAATAATAATAATAATAATAATAATAATAATAATAATAATAATAATAATAATAATAAAGACTAAGCATTAAAAAAATAGTAAAACTTTGATTTAAAGAAAAATACAGACAATTAAAAGACATATGAAATAAGACAAAACCTTAAAAACTACAATACAAACGATACGTTTTTTTGTTCATAAAAAGAGAACCAAAAAGACACTTTGACATTCTAGTATTTGTCCAAATGTTAACTACATACACTTGTGTTTGTTCATGTGCATGTCATCATTTGTCATAGTGGGCGATATGCTGTTAAGAATGATTGGCGTCTGTTTATAAGCAATTTGACTTAGCAACGGAATTTATTAGTGACATAACGATGACGTAAAATTCATAGGGAAAACGAAAATATGTACTAGTTTAGTTAAATCTTGTAACATATTGCGTTGGCTGTTTCAAAATCTAGTTCATTTTCCTGTTAGATGTACGGTAATTGTAAGTGTGTTTGCGTTGTGTTGTTGATCATTGAGAGGGCTGCTCTGTACTCTTTTACAAAGAGAACCACTTTATTAAATACCATATATACTTATTTACCGTTCATTGAGCCGGACCATCGAGCCAATTGCATACGTAAGAGATGTTGCTAGTCTCTCTCTACTCTATCGTTATGCTCATGGTAGGTCCTCGCTTGAATTCGAATACACAATCAAAAAGAAACAAGAGTGGTAGATATTGTATAGAATAAAAGCGAGCGGAGGGGGGGTGCAAACAACATACAGTAAGAGAGAGTGAAAGTGATAGAAAGTATGAGTCATTTGATGAGTTCATTATAAATTACGGCTAATTAGGACCACTAAAATGGAAGTTTCTTTTTCATACATAAGTCAATCCCAAATCTGAGGAATATTTTAGCATGTATTTTGTGTGATTAAAGCATATCGGGGAGGGGGCAGCGTTAGAGAAAAAAACGTTGGTCCCGCTGTAAAATATTCACAGCAAGAACTCGCTTAGCTACAACCACAGTAAAGAACTTTACTTTCTCTCTCTGTGTACCAAATCCAAACGAAACTCCCATGAACAAAGTTTCTTTCCTTGAACACGTCATATGTGGAAGAAAATTCCACGAAACTGCTTTCCAACCGACTAGCACATGGTCGTATTTAAGTCTAATGTAAACAAATACTTGTTGAGCCATCCTTGTTGATACTCAATTCCTTTTAAGGTATCTTCTGTCCATAACATCGATTGTTTCCAATCCTCTCGTGGTGGCGTTTATCGTCGAGCTGACAGTTTCTATAACCTTTGTCCTCGAGTGGCGTGGGGCTTTGATACATAATAACAAAACTCATCCTGACAGAAGAGGACCTGAATCGCTACGACAGCACTCGGTGTATCGGATAAATAATAATAAAACAGTTTCGGGGAAACGGCAGTTCGGGTTGAGACAATGGTATCCGTGTTGTACAAGCGTGCGTTACTATAAGTTAATGATGCACAAATCATAAACTATACTAACACTGACATGTTCAGATATAGACTGTAGTAGAAACAGAGTCACGATTCAAAACATAGGTGAGATTAATGAAATGTATGGTGGTTGTCAGCTACTATGCTAAAAGTATGCATATCTGAAGTTGGTAAAAAAAGTACCTTCATTTGTTAAGGTACAGCCAATCACGATCATGCGCGTCTAAATGCCAGGGATCGTTTTATAGCGTGGAGAAATATACATTTATCCTAAACTAATTAACCGATCATTATGAATATCTGTTAGGCGTACAACGTCTTAATGTGGACTATATTTAGTTTTAATCATGTATAATGCTGAAGTAAAACTAATATGTGCCGCATGTTTATAAATATTAATCATTGATTGAGACATGGAAATTGCAATCCATTATAATGTATGCTATTTTGCTGGAACGAAATATTAAACAGTGTTATGCAAGCCGCTTTTGGCTATACCTTAGCACGTGCTTTGCTGGCCTACACCATCTCTTGTGGATTCATTGCCGATTACTTAACGACTCAACACTAGCTTTAATCAGCGATGGTCAGACTCGTCTAACGAATCAACAGCCATTATGTATGTATGTTTGCTTCATTGTATGTAGGTATGTATATGTGATGTTGCAGCTGTCCTCTTTCTTAAACTTAGTTTTATTTCATCTGATCTCACTTAATCAACGTAGCGCGTTGGATATTTTCAGTTCTGTCATTTATGATTTAATTTTGTGGCATTACTTTTTCTTCGCCATTTTCGAAAACCGAAAATAAATAACTAACTAAATAAAACATCTTCAAGGTCTCCATATTTTCCAATTTTCTTTTCCTTCACCTTTTCTCGCCCCCCCCCCTCGCCTTGTTAACATTTTTTTTCTCCATTTTTCATTCATCCAAATGTGAATACCTTTCAAACGCCGTATTTCTTTGTTTGTTTATGTTTTGTTTTATCCCAATTTCATTCTTTCTTTCTTTGCGACGAATCACGAACACATCTGACGGTTTCGATAAAAATACGCCGAAGTAATCAATATCCGGTCGCCATATTTCTTTTCTCTTTTTTTGTGTTTTGTTTTTGTTTTGGCTGAGTAGAGAGAAAGAGGAGAGGTGCGCATGCGTGATGGTGAGAGAGGGAGGGAGCGCGTGACGGGGAATAAAAAAAAAACAAAAAAACTTTTACACACGAGTTTCATTGGTGTGTTCGTTGATTTATGGATTCCGAGAAAGTGGTTGGCAGAATCCCAACTGTATCCACACGTTTCATTTAATTTTTTATACCGTCTTTTATCTTATTTATCCCACGTTTTCATTTTGTGGCTTTTTTGTTCCATTGTTTGTTTACCAATTCTTTATTTTTTTTATTGTTTTTTTATTTGTCTTTAGTTGTCGGTTTTTCTTTTGTTACCTATCTATTTAATCGCTGGTGTTATTACATGTAACAACTATTGTTGGTACACTTAACACACATACACACACACACACACACATATATATATATATATATATATATATATATATATACATACATATATATATATATAAATATTTACATACATATATATATATATAAATATTTATATATATATATATATATAAATATTTACATACATATATATATACATATAAATATTTACATATATATATATATATATATATATATATATATGGATATATAATCATTTAAATGTCATACTGTTGTGGTGGCAACCACTCATTTGCATATACGAATAACGTTACACTATAAATGGCAAGCCTAGGTTGGCCTTAGTGTGTGTTATCTAAATGCCACCGGAAGTGACGCCAAGACTCTCTGACTCGACACCTTCATTTGTACATACTGTAAGTATACCTTTTCTTTAATACACTTATTATTGCATTCTCCTTGTTGTTTGCGTCTTCATTGTATTCCTCACTAATTATGGTTCAACCTTGCAACCACAACACATACATTCACTGTGGATGTCCCCAGATGCCGGAGACCGTTCTACTCCAATAGCTTCTTTCCTCGAGCAAGCCGGCCTTTGGAACTCCATCGATGCTCCCTATTTCACCGATTTTACCGATATGCAGAAATTTAAAACTAACGTGAACAAGAATCACTTTAATTCCCAGTAGCCCTTTACGTCTACAGTGGCAACTTGCCTTGTTTGGGGTGAACTAAGTTAATATATATATATATATATATATATATATATATATGTATATATATATATATATATATATATATATATATATATATATATATATATATATATAAAACGATGCATGTTCTGTTTTTCCCAAGCGCAGCAAATTTCCTAAACACAGCGGTCGCATCAACCCCGACATTCGAACCCCGGACATCAGTAACTAATTATAGTGACAGTTCGACGTTCTACTTCTTAAGCTAACTTACCTGCTAATAGATTGAAGAAATGTCCATCGGTTAAAAACGAATGTTTTTATTCATTGTTTACTTTATTCACGATGTATACACCCGAGAGGACTCAATTACTTTTATGAAATAATTTTGCTTTCCGCTTAAGTCAAAACCGTAATGGCATTCATCGGGCTGCTCAATTCAATGTAGAGTGTATATATATATATATATATATATATATATATATATATATATATATATATATATATAGACAATGGATATAGTATGGCTAACATATCGATAGATAGACAGAACATTTTGTATCTACGTTGCTTTATATATGTGTGTATTACTATATGTCAGTTTGACATAATCTATCCATCTAATTACCTATCAAGCTGTGCTCTCTATAACTCTATGTCTATCTATGTCTATATAAAGTTTGGTATGTGTATATGTTTATACATTTGTCTGTACAGGATTCACTTCTAAACTAATCAAACCATAATTATGAATTTGGGAAAACAGCTCTTCGGCGTAAGGGGTCTTAAAGTGGACTATACGTAGTTTATTTTAGTTTCCTGAAAATGGGATAAAAAGGGGGAAGCGTTCGTTAAAATTTAGGTTAATCCAATTTTTGTGAAATTAATCAATACATATAAAACATGAATTGATAAATATACCCTAAATGCCACTCGTCCAAGATAGGAAGGGCTTATTACCTGAGATCAATCACAGGGAGCGGGTTGTTATTATCCTATCATAAAGCGGTATGGTGAGTCAACTTCTGGAATAAAAAGAAAACAGAAGACGCCGAATATAAGTATACGTACTAATAAAATGATGAGCTCAACTTGGATAAATAATTGGTTAATTCAATATTTTTCTAACGCTTACCTACGATTCTTCCAAAACCAAAAATAATTGCTAAGCTGTTTCAGCTCTTTTCAGCATTTTAATTATTTATATAGCCTGAGGAAGTTCTATTTCGAAAGAAATGGCATGTGAAACATGTATGCACATATGTAGCTAATACTGTTTGTAACAATAAAATTATGTATACGAGAATACAGCTCTACTTGTTATTGGGTACTATTGTATGAGCACCGGAGTTTCATTGGATTAACATCTAGGAAACATCAGTAGAGTTACTAGTATATATATATATATATATATATATATATATATATATATATATATATATATATATATATATATATATATATATATATATATATATATGATAATTTTTAATTATACAGACATGTACAAAATCTGTGACACTGGCATGTCGATGTTATCGATCAACAGCTGTTAGAAATTGAAATCTCATTAGGCAGAGTAAAATTCGGTCCTTACCTCAGATCATATTTGGGAAGAATGAAATGGAATAGAAAAGAAAAGTGAATTTAACATTTGAAAAGTCACGGGGTTAGATTTTAGACCGTTTAGAATCAAATATAAAATAAAATAAAATGAAAGAAAATATAAATGCATCGAGGATAGATAAAGAAGGAGGGTGAGAAGTTGGTTGGATATATATATATATATATATATATATATATATATATATATATATATGTATATATATATATAAGAGAGGTGTGTGTATATGTTTATATATTTTTATATACAAGATTAACTTCTAAACTAATTAACCAATCATTATGAATTTTGGAACACAGCTGCTAGACCTAAGGGAAGTACATGGTGTCTATCTTTTGTTTAATGTAGTTTCATGCCAAGCGGGTAAGAAGGGGGCGGAAAACTTTAGTGGAAATTCAGATAACTTATATGCATGCGTAGATATATATATATATATATATATATATATATATATATATATATATATATATATATATATATATATATATATATATATATGTATGCGCATGGTGTTTTCTGGGATAGATCTTTTATATGTCTGTTTATATAGTTGTATGTCTCTGTGCCCATATGTATTTGTGTTAATGAGTATATAGGTATATAGTACTGATCGGCCGTATATGTTTTAGTTTTCGTCCGTATGTAAGCGTACGCTTACCTTGACCAGTGTGTATGTATTTGTGTCCTCGTTTGTCTATTGCCGTTACGCATGAACTATATCTTTATAGTACACACAAGAATAATGAAAACTAGAAAACCTTGTTTAGTAACTCAAGAAAAGAGATTTAATAAGAAATCAGTTAGCAAACTGCAACCATCCTTACCCCGCACATATAGAGCGCCCACGAATCTTACAACTCTAACCATGAACCATATACAAACTCCAGACTGTATTCTTGAATAGATTAAACATTTTATCAATTAAATAGGGTCGTAGTTCGTTGAGGTGTCATAGTGTGAAAACTTGACATGCACCATTAAAGTTTTCAAGGGGGGTTCGGCATTATGAACATGTTCTGTTACGTTTATGCTTACTAATGTTTCTAAAAAAAATAATTGATGCCATAACATGGATTATTTTTACGGATAGTTTCAACTCAGTTTAATTAAGTAGATATAATGTAGGTGGATTTTGAAATTGTTTAATTGGTTTGTCGGTTTCCATTTGACTTATTTATTTGTCCATGTTTATATTAATGAACTATCGTGCATTGTGTGACAGAAGCAATCGCATTGAGCGTGATATAAACGCTTTTCTTTCTTTTATCATTGGTTGTGTTCATCCTTTTATGAAATAATCAACGATTATTATATTGAATTTACATTTTATGTTGGCTGATATTTAAAACAACTTAGCACATGGGCATACTCTTAGATTTGATTAATTTCAAAATAAACTTCCCAATCATTAGTTCCTTTCATTTAAGTACGTAAAAAACCTCCATGTACATGATCGACAAAAATCTCCACCCCTTAACTTTAGAGGTCTTCAGATGCTGGACAACTTTCATGTTTAATAGCTTCTTTCTCCGGGCCGCTTTCGCTTGGAATTCTTGCTCTGCTACTTGTGTCCCAGTTGTACTAACACCCATAAATTCAAATGTAATGTTAACAAACATTTTGTAGCACAACTCCTTCACTTTAGATGCCCCCTATAATTATGGCCTCTAATCACGGTAGCTCTTTACGTCTTAGTGCCAATATCCCTTGTTTGGGGTGAATAAAAGTAATAAAATTTTTTAAAAAATAAACAAAAACATGTAAACATGTGGCAAAAATCACGGTGAATCAATGAATGAATACGTGAAGAAGGTTGGATGTTGCATCGGCTGAAACGTAGTAGAAGTACAAATATCAACATTGATGAAGACAGCAGTCTGAGAATCAAAGTAAATAAAACTAATAGCATTAAAGAAGAATATAAAACGAGTTAAAATAAGGACCAGATTTGTTCTAACGTTGCAACAAGTGTTATCGGTGGATCATTGGAGATAATCACTGTTGACCCTGGTTCGTATGCTTATAGGCGAGAAGTTCTTATAACAGGTTCCCTACGTTTAGACGTGATGGTGAGAGCAAAGTAATGTTTTTATTTTCATTGGAAATTGTATGTATATTTCTCTCTCATATTAGATATTGCTTTAAGTGTAGTTTAAAAACGAATTTTTGATGTGCATATTTTTATGTTTTAAAATATATGTCTTATTTTGTTACTCTTCTCCAACACGAAGTCCGCCATTTGTTGCCTGTTATGTTATAATGGGTAGCACATGGTGGTTGGAAATAAGATGAAAATATGTAACAATTATAAAACATTTTGGTTAACCTACATATATATATATATATATATATATATAAATATTTTATTTACTCCTCTCCAGGAGTTAGGCAAAAGGCCAATTTTATCCTACTCCCAAAAGTAAGATGTGACCCAAGGTCGGGTCGGAAAGTGGGGGTTGAAAAGCTAGCGCCCAAGAAGTGAGCACTCTGGCCATTAAAAATTGCCTGAGCAGCCCCGTCGGCATTCCCCGGTAGAGGCGCCTCAAGCAGTAAGCAATTAACTTACTCCTCCCCAAAGAGGGGAGGCAAAGCCTGGGAGGGTGGACCTCCTAGAACTGCCCAGGACAATCCCATAGACCGGCGTAAATCAAGCCCCGAAGGACAAGACAATACCAGTCTATGGGTTGCCTAGCAAACGTGTGCCAGAGTACACGTATTGTATTTGTTTCTGTAGATGTAAATCCGTTGAAACTCCAGTGTTTATAAAAAGTGATCAATAACAAGTAAACGTTTCTTTAATATACATTTTTATTTATACAAAAATTATTGGTTACCTATGTGCATACATGTTTCGTTTTTACTCTTCACAGAGAGTCAAACTCTTCAAACCAAAGAAGACAAGGAAGTGAGATGAATTTGGAAAACTTTCCCATTTCGTAAATCTTTTTTAAGGGATTAGATATGTTTATAATATTCACCGGTCAAGCTCAGTATCGGATTACATTCTTTACTTGTTAACTCTTTCAATTAGTTTCTATCTTTTTTCATAATTGTTATTACCTAGCGTTCCTTCTATTTCTTTAAACACTTCAAAGTTCTAATCAAAATACATACGTTTTCAAGCATAACTATCTAATATTCATATATAATACACACGTGCGTACACATCTTTAGATGCACAACTACTCACATATACATACATGTATATACATATATAAAATAAAAACAAAAACATATACGCATATATCCATTCACGGATATAAACATATATACCCATATATACATACATATCTACTATATATATAAATATATATATATATATATATATATATATATATATATATATATATAATATACACATGTATATATATAAACATACATATACACATGCATACACATACATAGATAGACGCATGCATACAAATAGATTCAAAAATGTACATCCACTAACACATATACATGCATAGATACACATACAGCATATGGATACATCTCGATTTCCACTGATTAGTTCAGCATAATATATTACAATATATATAGATATATGTGCTTCTTTAGTCATTATTCTAAAGGTTTTTGAATTAACTCGTTATAAACACGTGTGCAGACTTACATTCATATGCATGCACCACCATAGAATGTACCTCCATCCATACCTACTGACATATATACATACACGTGTAAAGGCTAGGACTACTAATATATTACTTATACTCTCACATACGGGTATACCATATACATATGTCCATATAAATATACATTAAAACCCCAAACAAATAATCACATATATGGGCATGTTTATAAAGCACATACATAACTACACACAGTGACATATAAATATGCCCATTAACCTACGCATACGTACACGCGAAATACATTTTAAAATGAAAATATACAACTTTTACATCATACATATGAGATATTAGTTCAAGTATACATATACATACGTACGCATACATCTGGACCCATTTGAACCTTATTTGCCTATATTTATTCACCAAAATACACATCGACGTATGTATGCATATATATATATACAAAAATATATAAATATATATATATTAATATATACATACGTACATACATATACACACATGCCAATACATACACACACATGCCAATACATACACACATATACACATATACATACATATACACCACTACATATATATACATACCGTTATATATATATATATATATATACACACATGTATATACATATACACGATTACAGATACATGCACATATACATACACACATAACATAAATATACACAAAATAATTACATATGCATGCAAACACATACACACACATATACAGAGGGACAGTACAAATAAAACATCCGCTGGAAGAGTGCGGAGAGTGCTGGGACCACCCGAACACCAGAGAAGACAAATGGTCCTTACCAGCGAGAAATCAGTGGTAAGCGGTTGTTGCGATACCGCAATGTTATTTGCGGCTGTTATCGAAAGAGGTGGAGAATACTAGACATCTGGGAAGGCTTGTTGTCACTCAGAATCCATGGAAGACCAGCGGTTGTTGTCGGTGAGCAATCACTGAAGATGGCCTGCGTGATAACTCCTAGTGAGTACAAATAATAATAATATTAATCGTAATGGTTATAATAATAGTAGTATTTATAAACATAATAAGGGAATAATGGTAAGATTACAGATGTGATAACTAAATGATGATGGAATAAAGGTACAAATGAAAAAATGAAACAATTAATAATAAAAATCCTAGTGGCGGCAATAATAATAATAATAATAATAATAATAATAATAATAATAATAATAATAATAATAATAATAATAATAATAAAAGTAACAATAACTATGATAATAATAATAATAATAATAATAATAATTATGATAAAAATAATAATTAGTATTATGATAATAATAATAATAATTATGATAATAATAATAATAGTAGTAATGATAATAATAATAATAATAGTAGTAATGATAATAATAATTATTATAATAATAACAATAGTAATAATAATAATTATGATAATAATAATAGTAATAATAATAATAATAATGATTATGATAATAATAATAATAATAATAATAATAATAATAATAATAATAATAATAATAGTAATAGTAATAATAGTAATTATGATAAAAATAATAATAATTATAGTTATAATAATAATGATAATAATAATAATTATGACAATAATAATAATAAACTGGACTAAAGATCAGAGGACTAGAAAATTAATGACTATGCACAATGCACTACATCCAAAAGACGATACAGACAGACTCTACGTGAAGAGAAACGAAGGGGAAGAGGACTGGTAAGTATAGAAGACTGTGTGGACGACACTAAAAAAAAGAGCTGGAGAAAGACATAAATCAGAACACAGAAAGGCTGATCACCGCAGCAAAAGATACCGTCCCAACGAACAACGCAAGAAGCATCGAAACTGGACACAAACGGACAACAAAAGAAAAATGGGAAGAAAAACAACTACATGGATGCTTCATAAGACTCACAAGAGAAGAAAGCGACGCAAATAGCTGGACATGGCTAAGAAAAGGAAACTTGATCAGAGAAACGGAATCTTTACTGATAGCTGCACAGAACAATGCGATTAGGACAAACTGTATTAAAGCTAAAATAGATAAAACCCAGGAAAACAATAAATGCAGACTGTGTGGACAAAGAGACGAAACAGTAAATCATATAATAAGTGAATGTAGCAAACATGCTCAAAAAGAATACAAGAACAGACATGATTGTTTTGGGAAAGTCATACACAGGGAAATGTGCAAACAATTGAATTTCGAATATGCGGACAAATGGTACAAACATAAACCAGAAACAGTACTGGAAAACGAAAAACACAAAATCCTCTGGGATATGGATATACAAACAGATAAACTCATACAGGCAAGGAGACCTGATGTTATTATAATAGACAAAAAGGAAAAATCTTGTAAAGTCGTAGACTTCGTCGTTCCAGCAGTCCACAGAGTGAAGATCTAAAACACGGAAATACGAAGTAAATACACAGAACTAGCCAGAGAACTGAAAGGAATATGGAGCATGCAGAAAGTTAGTATAATACCAATAATCGTAGGAGCACTAGTAACAATCCCTAAAAATCTGGAGAAAAGACTGGGAGAAATTGGAATCAAAGGGATTATCGAAACCATACAAAATACGGCAATGATCAAAACAGCTGCAATCTTAAGAAAAACCCTCGAATACGGAAACTAACACATAAGCTACAAAGGCTAACCAGTCACAAGGAATTTACAACGGAGAAAACAAAACCACACGAAGAACACCACAACGAGAGCCAAGGAACAGAAACTGCAAGAAACAGCACTTTATAATCTCCCACCCCAAATAAATTACACCGGCCTCAGCTATCACAACAACAAAATGAACCAAGAAACAGAAATTACAAGAAACACTATAAGCTCCTCCCTCTCCCTCCCCCCCAACAAAACATTCAAAAGAACTAAATTTTTTTTTAAATGAGGAAAGAGAAAAGGAAAAAATAAGGAATTGAAAGGAAAAAATTAAAAAATAAAAAAAAAATAAAACATTTTTTTAAAAATTAATTTAAAGAAATATTATTTTATTTTATTTTATTTTTTTAATTGGTGCCGGCCTAGGCTGACACCAGACAACATATTTGTAGAGGGTCGAGGAGGATGAGAAGACCGAGGAGGAACAGCCCAAACTAGACCTCCACTGGAAAAGTGCAGAGAATGCTGAGACCTTGGGGAGGCTTATTGCCACCCAATATCCCAGAGAAGACCAACTTACTAGCGAGAAATCATGGCAAGCGGCTGTTGCGATACCGCATCGTTATCGAAAAGAGGTGAAGAATACTGGAAGTCTGGGGAGACTTGTTGTCACTCAGACTCCAGGAAATACCACTGGTTGTTGTCGGTGAGCAATCAGTGACGATGATCTGTGTGAGAACTCCTAGTGAGTACAAATAATAATAATAATAATAATAATAATAAGAAGAATAATAAGAATAATAATAATAATAAGAAGAAGAATAATAATAATAAAAGTAACAATAACATATATAATCATCCACAATTGGTAATAAAATAAAAAATGTTGATATACTAATTAACAATTCGTCTTTATTTGAAGACGTTCTTAAGATGACTGATTTGACAAAATGTAAAAGTCAATATTTTAGAATATGCGATGCGTCAATAGCGTGAAACTATGTATTTGTTCTTTTTTCGAACCAAACATAGACGTGAAAAAAGTTATTTGTTCTTTTTTCGAACGATACACACTGAAAATTCACTGATTTAAAACCGACGGTATCATGCTGCTTTGATTTGATCTTCTGTAACACCATTTATCAATAAATATTCGGCTCTTATTTTAAATTTAACTTTTAAATTACCAAATATGATCTGAGAGAAGGATCGGATTTATAATCTGCCTGATAAGATCTCAGTTTCTAAAAGCTGTAGATCGATAACATCGACATGTCAGTGTCTCAAATTATGTACATGACTGTATAAATAAAAATAATCATATATATATATATATATATATATATATATATATATATATATATATATATATATATATACGTAGGTACGTATTTGTGTGTGTATATATAAAGAGAGACACACACATAAGAGAATATAATTAATATTAAATCTTAAATTATTAAATCAGGGATTTTTTGATTAATCTACAAAACTTCAAAATCAACCTCCTAACCTTATCTGTTATTGCTTCAACTTCATCTCATACCTGTTATCACGAATTGCAATTAAGGTGAGTACATATGGGATACAGATATGCAGTTGCGTCTACTATTCCAGAACGATAAATAAAAGTTCAGTAACACTTAGCCTAATTACCGGATTGCCTATCACTATAAACTACCCAACTCCGTAATGGATAATATAAAATGCATTATTTTACACACAGAATCTAAACAAAATCGTAAGTTGCAGCTAACTTTATTTCATTGTTTTTATTTCTTCCTGCTTTTTTTTTTCTCGAGGGCCGATTAAAATCAGTGTTCTATATACGACGCATGTCTGGTTAATAGGGCTGATAGCCACACTCTAACGCTCGGATCTTCGTTTTGTCTATTAAAATAGATGGTTCTTTGCGGAGGCTTTTTGTGTTGATAAACTTCAAGATTGGCTTTCACTCCAGACCTAAAATAGCAGAGTCACATCAAATCTGTTAATAAGGTCGTTGGGAAAATGATTGCGTGATTCTATCGCTACAGAAAGTATCTCATTTCTGACGCACCTCTGCCTGTATAAGAGGCAGCTACGGTAGATAAGATAGACTTATGTTGCCACATCTGAGGTGGTGTCGCCAGAGCAATCTTTCCTGCTTTGTCAATGCACAAAATTGACTTCGAAATCAACTGGGAACGTATTCTCTTCCCTACAACCCCTTTTTTACAGAAGAGACGTTGCTAGTCTTTCTCTACTCTATCGTTATTTTCATGTTAGGTTCTCGGCTGAGTTTAATCTCTAATCTCCCTTCTGTGAAACATTCACAGTCAGAACATGTTGAGTAATATTTGGCCCTTGATGAACAAATGCTCGTTAAAACAAATAAACTTATGATTATATATTAGCGGTGGTCCTTAAAACCTAGTATAAATTTAATCAAGGCATCTTGTTAGTTATTTGATAAAATAGCTGTTGACCGGCAAAGGTATGAAGCGCATTGTATCAACGGCGGCGTGCCTGAAAGATCTATTCTGGGCCTAATCCTCTTTTTGATATTCATTAATGATCTACTGATAACGTTCTGAGATCATTTGGTGGCATCTACTTTCGTGACAAAACTGTTCATGGTAGAACTACGAATAGCATTGTTAAGCAAATCTTGCTGCTTCGCATTCTTTCTAAAACCAAGCTTTCCTCCTTTCACCACAAACGCCCGAATCCTCATTTTGCCTCAGCTGAAATGAATGGCACTTTAATTGAGAACTCCCTTTGCTTTGATAAACTCCTAGGACTGACTTTCACTCGCATCAAATCTTTTGCCACGACAGCTGAAAATAGTTGGATCATTCTATCTCTCAAGAGAGTATCTGGCTTTCTGATTCAATTTTCTACTTTTATAAAGGTCAGATACACCCTACGCTGGAGTACCGCTTTCAAATCTCAGGAGGGAAGCTCAGAGCACTTTTTGTTTACCTTGACATGAGGACAAAATCGACTTCGCAATCTAGTGGAAGTGATATGTTATCTTTCTTACATCCACTTTATTGCAAAAGAAACGTTGCTAGTCTTTCTCTACTCTATCAATATTTTCATGGTATTTTCATGGTAAGTACATGGGTGAGCTAAAATCTTCAATTACCCTCCATGAAGTATTCACAGCAAAAACTTGCACAGCTACAACCACCGCAAAGAACCTTCATTTTTTTCTAAATAAAAAATTGAACTTCCATGAACAAAGTTTATTTGCAATTACATCCAATCTCTTGAACACAATACCGCGCAACTGCTTCACAGTTGTCTACATCAATACCGTTTTCAAGTTAAATGTTAACAAATACCTATCGACCGTAACTAATCAAATTCTACCCATCGCACCTTTCAGAGTATTATGCAACATCAAGCGGATAATCACATTAACCCTTATCATCGAATTGCTTTTATCCTTAGTCAGTGGTAACTCATATTGTTTATCTCCTTGCCAGGACGTTAGCCACAACGTCAGGTGCGGTTTTGAGAAGCGATGGCACTAAGCAGCTCCGTTGGCATTCCCCGGTACGGGGGGGGGGCTCCTCATGAGACTAGCAATATACCAACCCCTTCTCAAAGATAAGGTATAGCGGGGGATGATGAATTTTAAAGGACTGAACAAAACTATACAACAGCTCGACATAAACAAAGCCACTGTCAGACTGTTTTGTAGTAAATTATGACTAATTAGTATAACAACAGATACTACACATTGGTGTTATATCTTAAAAATAAGTTATGTTTACCGAGTATTTTTTAGAATAATGTGTTATTCAATTACAGTACGGCTACTTAAAAGTTAAACATCATCCTAGTATACCTATTCGCACTGCAGGTTATAGGTGATTTTCTAAGAACGTAACTTAATGTGCATATGTATACTGGATGTGTAAACCCGTTTTGGGAAAAAAAGCACAAGTAATCAAATAATAAACAGATATGAATCCACCAACGCTAAGTTGTAAACCGGTGCTACAATTTAAAACTCATCTGAACTGATGGGAGCCGTTTAATTAATGTCTTCTAGCGTTACGTATATTCACAAAGACTTATTTGCACAAGCTCCGTGATAACAGAATCGCATGCTCAGTCGTTGTGTATTCAGTTGATCGAGGATGAATACCTAGCTGAAATCCTGGATTTAAAATATGTGGTCATTAATAGGGGAAACGCTACTGCACGTGTGTGTTCAAATGATTTCGTGTTTTATATGTTCAGTTTATTACGTTTAGATACATCATTGAGGTTGTCTAGAACGTTTATCCGCAATTAACACGTGGAACGCATTTCATCCATCGTATAAATTCAATCCATCGTAGCTGAAGTAAGATTTCATTCCTCATCACTATAAGAAATTTGAAATTACAAACACGTGGAATATCTACACCAATCGATTTATCATGCAAAACAATTTTCCCGGCCGGATGGTTTGTTGCATGATAGATCACTACGAATTGTCCATTAATATTACCTTTTTCTATGTTGCTGTCTGCACTAAGATCCACCCAGAAATGATGTACACCACTATTTATGAAAAATAACATCTTAACTAAACGCTGACTATTTCAAATACACTCAATCTCCCAACATACGAACCGTTTTATTGAAATCGCTCCAGACAAAGCATGACGCCACTTAATGTAAGAAACTATCAAGAACACAATACGATAATCGCAACGATAGGAGATGCCTATTTATCTTAGTATTTAAAATACAAGAGTTCCACAATCTTGCAGTTTATTGAAAGAAGCTACTGGAATAAGAAGTTGTATTACAATGAGGAATCAAAACAGTGAATTGATGGAAACCACTAGAGCAACGAGTCAAAAGAGCTGGAACAATGACAGCAGGTAAAAGAACAGATAATCCTGAAGAACACATTTCATAATAGTATTTATAGAAAAGACTGATACTAACAACCTCATGTATGTGACAGAGAGGGTGCAAGGAACAAGAAAGAATAGGGCCAATCAAATTATAGATACGTGTCTACACCTTATCAAGGACTTATTTAGCTAATAGGAAATCTGTGTTTTATTTAACAGTTCGCTCGCTATCTAACTTTGTGTTTACACTGGAATTGTATTTTATCCGACATTGGTCTATTTATGGCAGCGTTTATTCCGATCATCTCATAACACGTTTAGTTTTAACCAATAAAACATATTAATATACACATTCAGATGTTCTAGTTATTTTAAAGGCGTTGCCTATTGGAACGCTGACGTCATATAAACCTCCAACTCGCGCTCTTCACTTTCTCACACCGCATGAAGTTATAAAATACATTTATATGTTTGAAATATAAACTTTCGTCGGATAAACAATTATTTTTATATTTCTATAACAAAAATGCAATAAAAGGAAAATACATTTGTTTATGTTTGTGTGTGTGTGTGTGTGTGTTTCTTGGTAATTTAAAACAATTTATCCTAGATCTATGATTTAAGTATATACTTGCATTTCTGTCTGCTGTTTGAAACTTTCGAAGCAACTCTCAATTACACGAGATGTATGTTTTAACGAAAACATAAAAACCCTTGCACATTTCTAATATTTGACGTCTACGTTTGTCTACGTGTTATATTTAATACGCATTTCTTTGGTCCCGGCTTCGGACCGATTAGTCGGGCAGAAGAGCGACGACGATCATGGATGTGGAAGTTTTGAGACAAGGAGACACCTGTTCTATCTTTAGATGTGGTTTACCGAACCGATACATGTCTAACGTACCAGGAACATTTCAGCCTTTCCATGTGGGGCATGCTTATGACCGAGATTGTCTGCCAGGGGCTGTATAACCTTGCACACATATATGTTATGACATCAACTATTTACACGAGGGAAAAACAGAGGAAAATTTGTTACATGTATCACATCTGCAGGAAGACTTGTAAAAGTAAGGTTGTTCTGTTGAGCCACTTACGTGCTCACAACCGGGCATTGTCATCTTTTTGGGATAGTCTTCTTTTGTAACGAAGTGCTAACAACCATATATATAATATTTATTTAGTATACATTAATGTAAAGACCAATATATTTCACGACTTATATGTAAAACGCTTAGACTTAAGCCAAGTTAAAAATGGATGAAATAACATAGAATGATTAATTACAACGTTGCAGTGGCCGATGGTCGTGATCGATTTCACAACTATAAAACAAAAGACACGAACATAAGTACATCAATTGAAAAAAAGAAATAACAAACTCGATTATAAAGTTGTCATTTATTTAAAAAAAAATGAAATATGTAACTGGTAAGAATCACCAAAGCGTTTGTCTCACTATGTACCTTACAAGCTAATTAACTCTTAATTAACTTTGGATCTTGACTAATTAGTATAGAAATGTATGTAAGTTGGAATATAAGACTTAATTTGGTTGTCTGTTAAATCTGATCACGTGGTGCCTTCGTCATGAGATTTAAAACTCTTTAACTCTATTTTAAATCGAATTTCTTGCCTCGAAACATATTTGTATATCTTTTGTACAATACGTTCTTATACAAACGTAAACTGAATACCTATTATTATACGGCATGTGGGATAAGCAGCATTTCATTACATATGCCCTTTTCATGTATAATTTGATAATTAAAAAAATATATACTAAAATATACTTTACTTCTGCTATTTATTGATGTTTGAAAACATGCGGTTTTAATTGTCTTAATCAGGCGTAACAAGTCACCTACAACTCTCTTAGCTATTCATGTATTTTCCTGACCCCTCTCATTTTATTCTATAACTAACTTTTTTTAGCTTCGTTTTGTAATTTACATACGTGTGTCTATACACATCACAAACACATACGTAATTTAGCTGCACAAATTATAAATCTATTTTACCAATATATGAAAATAATAAAAGAATCATAATTCTTCTACAAAATAATAATACTAATAAGTAGTAGTAGTAGTAGGAGGAGGAGGAGGAGGAGGAGGAGGAGGAGGAGGAGGAGGAAGAGAAAAGAAGAAGAGGAATGATTATCTAGAAATAAAGAGTGATATAATGTTTATTTATGCAAGAAGAATGTCTTGCAAGTTGTGATTTGACCAAAGCGATCCATAATACAGGTCTTGGAAACGCGCGACTAGGGTCCACGACTGGGTGCGGACATGTGAAGCCTAACATTACTACTAAATAATAATTACTAAGTTTTAGTAAAAACTCACTTCATTCACTATGAATTAGACACAGTAGACTCTCGTTTTGTTAGATTTAAATAGCAGAAAAGCACCCGAATATTTTAAAAAACTGTGTACAATGAATAAATTAGCATTTTCTTCATATTCTGTCAAACCAAATTGTATATGTAACAAACATAACTAGTTTTGTAAAACTTATCAAAATTGTTTCCCCGAACATTATTTTGTTCATAAAGTATTTGATTTTGTAAAATGTTGAATTTGCGTTCTGATTGTATTATGGCATTATATTTTCTGTAATCAATTAGTCAATTTAAACAAATTGTACTCCGGATTTTTTAAATATCAAAAAAGTGTATAATTTATAGTAAATAAAGTGCTTTTTGTGAATTTAGTTCTTTGATATTTTTTTACATTTTACATTTGATTTGATGGAAATCAATTAATTATTGTAAGCTGCTTCCTAATAATCTGTTTGGTTGCTAATTACTGGACATTACTAAGAAAAATCTACTAAAACTTTTCTCTGTAATTATTATTTAGTAGTAATTTTGGACTTCACATGTTCGCCCCCCCCCCAGTTGTGGCCCTCAGCCGCGTGTTTGCCAGGCTTGTATTACGGATCGCCTTGGTGTTGAGCCAACGGGTTACGTATACGTCTAGTATATATATATATATATATATATATATATATATATATATATATATATATAAGGTGTTTGTTTGTTTGTTTTAAATATGTGTATATGTGTGTATATAGATAGATCTACAATTTAATCGACTATTATTGCGAGGTGTGAATGTGGGCAATGTCGGCTATATCTTTTTTTTAATCAAATTTATGCGAAAGAAGGTAGAATCTCCTTGTGAAATGTTAACACTAGGTATCAGACATGGATTAATAATTATGTCTCAAATTAAATTTCATTTAGAGTATTGTACCGGGTTTTAGGGGACATAATATGGGCACATTTCATTTGAAAATTCATATATTTCAGATTTGCATGAAATGTTATCTACCAATTAAGCCAGATGCTTTTAATTCACGTTTCTTGTAAAGATCTCTCAAGCCAGAAATGTCAAACTTTTTTTAGACTCAATATCATGTAATCGATTCGGATCAAAATCGGAATTATAATTCTAAACATATTGTTTAGTAGAATTATTTATTGAGTTTAATATTCGGAAGGGCCATAAAAGTGGTGCAAAACCTTTTGGGTAATGACGTTTAGCCGTCCTGTAATAGGTGTATTTCTATTATATATCTAATTTAATACTGTAATTTCAATACTAATATTAAATAAAGCCCACTGCAACGGAAGTAAATCTGCACACTTTTTGAAGCCATTATTGATATGGGATTTTGTGATGGACCTCGTTGTAATTAATTATTCTAAACCATCGATTTCTGGCACAACTTTGCTTCCAAGGTTGCGCACAAAACTTTCTACTACTTAGTTTTTTTCATGTACGCCGTCCTCACCTCCATACACAATTCACGCAGTTGCCCCCTGTGTAGTCAGAGGCGTCTGTCAGTGACAATGTCACGGGCACTTCAAACGCTTGTTAAATAAATGAACCAGCCCCGATAAGACGTGGGGACAAGCGGTGAGCACAATGATCATGGCCGGACAATCAATCAAACGTTCGAACCATGATGCAGTTTATTGATCCACTAATCGAAGTTATTGGAGCGTTGCCGTGCAACCGTTAGACGCCGGAATGTGGCTGGTTGTTGCTAATGACACTGCGGTAATTGCTTTGTGCCTTTGTCTTCGCTCCGGTTTGACATGGCAAAAGACGAGGTGTGGTCAACAGTTATGGATTTGCATTACTTAAATATAACAAATTCATTGTCGCACCTTCACATATTTATAATAAACTATGATATTTTCAGAGTTTGTGTCAATGGCTTTCGTGATCAGGGTAACCTATGATGAAACTGACAAAAATACATCTCCAGCACCTTATCCAAACGACGCAATGTTACATGCCTGTGCCTGTTTTACAAGGAATTCCACGGAAAATGCTTCGATGAGCCTACTGCGCGTGTAACCCTACACGTTAATACCCATACCTTACCCCTCTAGCAGCAAAATTCTATCCCTTCACAGTATATGTACCCAGATGCTGGAAAACGTTAACCCGAACCCTAACCCTAACCATACTGCACTTGTAACCCTACACGTTAATACCCATGACCAACCCCTCTAGCAGCAAAATTCAACCCCTTCACAGTAGATGTACCCAGATGCTGGAAAACGTTAACCCTAACCCTAACCATACTGCACTTGTAACTCTACACGTTAATACCCATGACCAACCCCTCTAACAGCAATTCCATCCCTTCACAGTTAATGTACCCAGATGCTGGAAAACGTTATACTCTAATAGATTCTTTCCTTGGGCTGCTTTCCTTTGAAATTCCATCCCTGCTCATTGTTTCCCGACTATATAATCCTTCGGAAATTAAAATGTAATGTGAATAAATATCTTGCTGCAAAACTCCATACTTCGGATGGCTCCTATAAATGTGCCTCCTGATCACAGTAGACCTTTATATCTCAGTTACGACATGTCTTTTTAGGAGTGAATAAAAGTTCTAAAAAAAGTAAAATACCTGTGTGAAAACTGACAGAAATATTATCTCCAATGTTCGCTACCAGAACTATAATATTCTCGAAACAGCTTGTATGTGTGTTTGAATGATGAATCAAATTTAAAAAAAAAACGTTATATCACGTTACAAGCCTATTTTGTTACATACGTATGCTCCTGAGATATCACGTTACACGCCTATTTTGTTACATACGTATGCTCTTGAGATATTATACATATTTTCTGAAAAAAATAAATAATCAAACTACGAAATATATCAGGGACATTTGGAAATCCGGAATGAGGTTGGAAGCGCTCTCCCCTATTTGTGCTATAAAATTACTCAGATGAATCAGAATGTTCTCACTTTTGACCTGATTGATTCCAGTTACTTTTATCTTTTTAATTCCTTTTAGAATCATGTAGTCACAAGATAGACTACATGAAGGTTTCAAACGTCCATAGGTTACGTTTTCACTTACCGATGCGTGTATACTCTTATACACCTGTTGTCGTCGGAAATCCAGGCTCATGCCTATATGTGGATATCATCACTCGAGCGCCGAAGTTTAATTGTTAAACAGATTCATTAATCAGAAAGGAAGATTTACAATGAAACCAGAGAGAGAGAAAATGATGTTTTAAAGTGAGCGGTTACTGTCGTTCGAGAGTTATTGGCAGACCGACATATAGACAGCTTGTGTGATATCACTTTGCACGACATTTGCATCTCTTCATTAAAGACAGTGCCCTTGACACGTCTGATTTTCTTCAAGTTTCGCAAGAAAAAGAGAGAATCTGTCTCCTACGGAAGTCAGTAATTTAGCTGATCGCCGTTTTACTGCGGCCACCATCTAAATTGGCCCCTATCCCCTCCAAATGTCTTGCTGAATCTTGAGATATGTAAAATCGCCTCTGTGGCACTATTTAAAAAAGAAAAAACTCTGATGAAAGAATTGACACGCTAAAGTATCGGCCCATAAGTCTCCTCCCGTTTTCCTTAAAATATTTGAATCGTTAACCAATCAAGCGATAGCTCAACACTTCGAAAACACTAAACTTCTATCTAACCAACTGTATGCATTAAGGCCACCTCGTTTAAGTGCCGATATATAACGATTATCTTATACATATACTTAACCTTATATATATATGCACCCCATAAATGTTGAATTTTACAAAATAAGGCATGTGTTCATGTTACTTACTGTGTTTCCTAGACTATATATTCCAAAATGTAGTATGTTCCATTTATTAGATTAGCAGATTATCGAGTGCATGCATATATATATATATATATATATATATATATATATATATATATATATATATATACCTTTTTTATAAATATATATATAAATAAATATCCATATAACCTAATGTATAAATATATATATATGAATATATATATATATATATATATATATATATATATATTATGAATCATTAAAACTTATAATGTGCACTTAGAATTCCATAGAACGAATTTTAGTTTTATTGACTTTTTTCAAATTTAAATTTCGAAGATAATACTTCCTCATCAGAATTTCTAATAAAGATTGCTTAAAATACCCTTTTTTTCTTTTCTTCATCTTGTTTTTTTGTGTTATCAATTCGTGTGTTGTTGAAGCGAATTTGGGATGATAGTTTCTTTAGTCAAGAACGGCACGTGGCAGTGCAAATTAAATAAGAAATGTTGTTCTTGGTCTAGAAAGCATTGTTTATATGGTAATATAAATTATTAAAAATAATAATGAGCAGTTAAACGCCATACAAAGCATTTTAGTTTTATTAAATTTCGTATTTATTTTCAATTTATTTTTTGAAAATATACTATTTCATCAGAATTTCAAATTATTCGAAAAGATAAAAACCACTGCTCCACCAAAGTAAATATGATCCAAGAACATGCGTGCCGATTCCAAAGGTCACTAAATTACTTATACTCTAATACTTATATATTTTTTAATTTAATTTACATCTATCACGGGCAACGCCAGTGCACGCGTATTGCTAGTATATATATATATATATATATATATATATATATATATATATATATATATATATATATATATATATATATATATATATATATATATATATGTATAACTCCCTACACTGAAGATTGTGTAAGCATCAAACATCGATCTCTGTATGTAATAAATAATCAATGTTTATTTATAAAATATTATTATAGCCCCGTTTACTAAAGCTGGGCACACTGAGAGAGTTTAATAACAAGCAGTACTTCTAGTCCCATTGCGAGATCCAACACGGTGTGTTGTTGTTGATCACTATTCACTGCTCGTTGTAAATATCCGCCGATTTGGCATTTACAAAGTTAAATTCCCCCTAACTTCCAAGCTAATTGACGATGGCCGACAGGTAAGACTCTAGACTGCGAATTAGTGGCACCGACCGTTGGGAATTAACGCCTTCATTGAAGATTGCGTAAGCATGAAACATAGATGTATGTAGGTAATAAATAATTAATATTTATTTGTAAAATATTATATATATATATATATATATATATATATATATATATATATATATATATATATATCAGCAATTTTAACCCATTTCCTGTAATAAATAAGGAGTTTAAAGCCATCGTTTGAGGAGCTGATTCGTGTCTTCGAGCATGGGTATTTTTATTTTTATTTTTCTATTTATTTTTCTATTTCATTTTTCTGAACTTATCAGCATTTTCACATGTGAGTGTTTACCTTCTTTGTACTTCAATTTGGCAAACTTTTATCGCGACTCAATTTGGAACTTCATCGTATATTTTCCTCTCTTTTGTTTCTTATATGTAACCAGTTCTGTCAAAATTCAACAATATATAATTCTACTCTCTGATGATTGAAAAGGTTGGACTCAAAAATGTTTGCCATGAAACACGTGTATGGAGTGAACACTGAATTTGAAAAAAATACTTTTGACTGTAAGATGAGAAAAGAACAATAAACCCATTATCGAAATACGGAAATAAAGAGATTGTAAAGACTAATAAAAATTATCGTTTTGGATTCATTTTTCATGGTCAGTGGAATGCAAAATTAATGTATATATATATATATATATATATATATATATATATATATATATATATATATATATATATATATATATATATATATATATATATAACGCAATATTGAAATGTAAATATAAAATTATTATTACTTACATACGACGGCGTTTCAAACTTTTTGCTCACATCAGTATAGGAATTTCTAATTTTAGATGGTCACAGGTCGCGAATACACTTCACAGTCAACCTAGACACCGCACCCTTTTGCTCTATCTCCAAGGCCATCGGGAATCATACATGGTACACTAAGTTCTATTAATGCCTATATACAGCGGACAATAAACAGCAGACAATCGAGAGAGTTCAATGACACGTTATCGGAACTTTTATATATATAAATATAAATGTTTAGCTTTCTCCAGTTTCCCTTTCAAGTACAGGTTAAATATTATTAGTTCATGTAGTTATATTTTCTTTTGTTCATAATCGAATTTTGCAATCGGTTTATTTTGTTTTAGTTTTGCAATTGTCTTATTTTATTTTACACATTTATTTATAAAATTCGACTGTTGTTGGATAATGGCCCTGTGGGAACGGACGCATCTTGAGCTGGACATATCTGTTGGAAATCGTTTGTTTTAGCTTGCGCGATTTAGTGCGAGTGGATTAGGGCTGTTCTCACGGTTAGAGCTCATAGACATGACGGGCCACCATTTTGATGAGACCTTTTAGGTCAGCAGTTCAAAAGAGTCAGGCTGTGACGAATGGACCTGCGCATTGAGGCTTTGTGACGTCACGGGCTTTTGCGTGGGAAACAGAGTTTAAGCAGTTTGGGTTTCGGAGGCGAACCTATAAGACGTGATTTTTATGATGTAGTCTGCAGCATAATTAGGGAATTAATTCCCTAAGAAAATACTGGCGAAATATCTCTATTCCTTCCTCCACGAATGGTTAAGGACTTAATTGATGAAAAATTACGAAAGCAGTACTTCTCTCTCTACACGTAAGTGGATATCTCCCAGCTGACGTATAACTAACGCTTGAAATAAAACAGAATTAAGTTTAAAAGATTGTTTGTCTTCTGAGTCGGTCATGGAGCTTTTCTGTTGCAGCGGCGTGGTTCACGGCAGTATGAAAGAGGAAAGAATTAAACCACTAGACGACGCACCCCTCTACGCGGCGAGGAAAAATTGAGGGTGAGAGAATATTAAAGGTATGCAAATTATATGATTGATGGTGTTAAAAATGACGAGTGATTAAACGAGAACTGCCACGGCCCGTTCCGAGACGAGTATACAAAACGAGAACTGCCACGGCCCGTACCGGGACGTAGCTATACAAAGCGAGAACTGTCGCGGGCCAAGCAGGGGCTATGCAACACAGTTACTAAACACACACACATATAGAGAGAGACTTAGAGAGAGAGAGGGAGAGAGAGAGAAAGAGAGAGAGAGAGAGAAATTAAGAGAGAGCAACGTATGAATTGATATATACTGTTTAAAATAAGAGCAAGGTGTTAAAAAAACATCAAGTTGGAGTTAGATGGAAGAACCAAGGGGGATTTTTATTGTGTGAGTAACATATATATGAAATAAAGGTTTGAGAAAACGAACATTGATTAAATTTGTTTTAGTATATATATATATATATATATATATATATATATATATATATATATATATATATATATATTTAACATAGTTCACCTTAAACAAGGCAGGACGCCACTGTAGACGTAAGGGGCTACTGAGAAAAAAGAAGAGGGGAGAAGGTAGGGGGCAGTCAACCTAGATTGGGATCTGTGCAGCGAGATGTCTGTTTACATTAGTTTTAAACTTCTGCATGTCTGTACTGTCAGAAAAACAGGGGGCAGGAAGGGAGTTCCAGAAGCCAGCAACACGAGGAAAGAAGCTATTTGAGTAGAAGGCTCTCCGACATCTGGGGGCATCCACAGTGAATTAATGAGATTTAGTTGATTGTCGAGTTAGTCTAGTGAATTTACGTCGAGGGGGCACCAGAGTAGCCAATTCATCGGAGCATAATCCATTGAAGTATTTGTTAAACAAGCACAAGGATGCTACATTGCGACCATGGGACAGAGGCCGAAGCTTGGTTGACAGTGAGGGACCTATTAGGTTGGCGATTCTTTTTTGGACATTGTCAAGGAGGGAGAGACTAGTAGATGATGCACCAGCCCAGATGTGACAACAATACTCCATGCATGGGCGGATGGTGGCTTTGTAGAGATACAGGATAATGTCAGGTGAGAGGAGTTTACTAGCACGGTAATGGGAGCCAACCTTCTTTGCGGCAGCCTTGGCAATGTCTTCAATGTATTTGTTCCAATTCATGTTGCCTGTGAAGTTTAGGCCGAGAATTTGAAGGATGAACTCTCAGGTAGGATGTTATTAGCCATGACAATCGGTGGTTGGAGAGGTTCTTTGTAGTTATTGAAGGAAAGGAGCTTTGACTTTGCGGCATTAAAAGTTACCAACCATTTGTAACCCAAATCCACTACAGCCTGGAGGTCATTTTCTAAGGATTCAGCCAATACCTCGGATATGATTGTGTCGGTTTGGCCAACATGGCGAGAGTAATAATAAACCAATCTCAGACTATGTGTCATCAGGGAGATCGTTTATATAGATCAGGAACAACAGAGGTCCAAGGATAGATCCCTGGGGTACACCAGCATTTATGTCATGTTGCTTAGATGAACAGCCATCAAGGACAACCTGGATTTTTCTTTTGTCTAGGAAGGATCTGATTATATTAAGTAATTCCCAGTAATACCGTATGAGCGTATTTTCAGGAGAAGCCCTTTATGCAATACCTTGTCAAAGGGCTTGGATATATCAAGCGCCACTATATATATATATATATATATATATATATATATATATATATATATATATATATATACTTTGTATTTTCACAACTTTTGTTTTTATTTCATGTGTCTATATAATTGTTGTATCTCGTATATCGAGCATTATTTTTTCCATGATAGGTTAATATTTAAAAGTGTGCATTATACTTTTAGTTTAATCACTTGTGCTTTATACACACACATATATATATATATATATATATATATATATATATATATATATATATATATATATATATATATATATATACTAGCAAAACTACCCGCACTCTGGTCAGCACTTAATCTAGCTGTAACATTATCTACAGATAAACAAAAATAATGTTTTTTTCACATTTTCGTAATTTGAATAACAATGAAAACAGAGTTGTTGTCATGGTGATAATTAATATATTCCAATGTTGAGATGGTATTGCCCATAATGAAAAGAATATATAGAAAATTCGGGACGATTGTCAAGAGTAACCAACAGAAAAAAAGAGTTGAATAAACAAAAACAAACAATCAACAAATAACTGATGCCAAAGGCAACACAATTATTTTTTCTACATACCTGCCTGTTTTCTTGTTTGTTTTAAAGTATGTTCGAGCGTTTTTATTTCATTTTAATAATGTTATCTAATTCCGATCGCGTTAGAGTTCCATTTGCAAGATAGCGTAAGCGGATGTCGCCGAAGTTTGTTTTTTGAGTCAACAAATAACTGTCCCAGACGCCTTAAAATTTAATTTTCTACCTAATTAAAAGGAGAAAAATATATTAAAACCCCTCAGACTTCTTAATCGAACGTAATTTATTTGACTGAACCATTAAATTGAAATTAAAAAAAACGCTTTAAAATACTTTAAAACGCAAAAGAATACGCAAGTAGGTATAAAAGCAACTTTTATGTTTGTGGTAACAGTTATTTGTTAACTATTTGTTTTTTGCGCAAACTTTCTTTCTATTAGTGATTCTTGACAGTCGTCCAAACGTGAAATCAATTGGTCAAATAAAAGAGTTATATATTCCAGAGTAATTAAAAATGATTACTTTGTGTTTTCGCTTTCATTATGAAAGACACAGAATAAATATAAAAACTTAATGATGATTTTAAAAAGATATATTAATCTAGTTTTTATTTTGTAATTTATAAAGCTTTTGGAAATAAAAAAAAGCTTAGAGGAGAATGGTTCTTTATTCTGAGAGTATGATATCATGATTGACGAACAACATGCAGTGACACCAGATAATACGTAATGTCTGAGAGTATGATATTATTACATTCGAACACCCTCCTCAAAAAGAAGGAGGTAATGCCCGAGAGCATGATATCGGGAAAACAGGATAGAGAGTACAGTACCCCTCCACACACACAAATGGTAGGAAGTAATCCTGAGAGAATCGGATGGATGGTATATTATATTGGCACTCCAAAAATATGAGGAGGTGATGCCTGGAATGAATGTATAGTAACGAATTAAAATATACTACACAGAACTTAATTAGCATAGACCGTTTTAATGTTAATATAATTATGTTAGGTGGAGAAATCTTTCCCATATTATTCATTTAGATGACATTAAAAACAATGGCAAGTTTCGTTATGCACGTGAAACGCTGAAAAAAATTTGGCCGAAAAATATAGTCGCCATCTTTTATTAACAAATAGAAATATGCAAACCAAGGAAGAACGATAAGTTCCTTACATAATTTTCAAGTAAAAGAAAACAGTTTTAAACACTTGAATTATATTTGACTTGCTTAGATGGCGACTATATTTTTCTGACCTAATTTTTATATCGCCATTTCACGTGTACAGTGAAACTTGGCACAACAAATAAAACATTAAAAACCCTAACTTGTTTTTTTTTACTAAAACATGGTTTGAATTTTTTTAATATAAGTTGTTTACAGGTAACGCTGAAACCTATTTCACTCTAAATAATTAATGTGACTGAAATAGAAATTGACCTCAAATGAGAGAAAAAAACAAGCAAACACGGCTGTGTTTTTAAATAATTAGTTACTTATTTCTAACAAGATTCATTAAGAAGTGAAAGTAAACTATAAATTGAAAACAATTATAATTTAAACAAAAAATCTAATTTCATTGGTTTGCATTTTAAGTGAAAAGTCTTTATTTCATACTATGTATATTTATAATTTTCCAGGAAAAATGTTCAGCTCTTACGGAGTAGGTGATTCTTGGGAGGACTGTAGTATCTGTTCGCCATATCTCAGCGACATTTGATGGAAGTTTCACATGAATTATCTCGCTTGAAAATGAAATTGTGAAAGTTTTTAAACTCTATCGATTTTTTTAATAACATTATTGTAAGTGATTTTATGAATAATTCAAATAATAATATTATAGATGAAACAATTGTGTGTACAGAATAATATTTTGCAATAAAAATTCAGAAAGGAAGCGCTATTTCAATAGGAAATTCTTGGACAAAAGCTTCGTTAATGGAAGTTCCGTTTTGTTCTACGGCACACAGGCAGATAGGAAAGTTCTTTGCAATGGCGCTAGCTGGACGGATACATATGCGCTGAATGTGATCTTTAAATACCTTCGTTATTTAATTCGTGCACACTGTGGTTTGTACGTTCTTCTTCTGTACCAAACGTCAATTTGATATTGTCTTATATTTGCTTTGCTTCTTCACAGACTGACGAAAAACTGCTTGCTCTGAGCAATTTCTCAAATTAATCGTTTATATAAAAGGCCTGTGTCATTATTTGGTTGAAAGCTTTTAAACGAGATTTCAACAGATTGCGCTGATAAACAGGTGATCTCACAAACCACTGAATCCTACGAGGCGCCCTTCCGTGCATGCCTGAGGAACGTAATTATCTTTACCCACATTCCCAATCAACAGCTAACAAAGACATGACGACCTTCAATTTATATTTATTTGACGCTGGCAATTGCTGATAATACCGCACATTGTTCCGGTTTTGTGGTTTTATTGAATGTATTTGGGACCGATTACTTGCTTGTTGGCTTGGTGGAAGAAATAATGCACAAGCTACTTTTCTAAGACTTTTCTAGGACTTTCTTTTCTTATCGTTGTTCTTCCTTGCTTTTTAAGTTTGACTTTTATTTTTATTTTTATTATTTTTTTTCCTCTTCTCTTCTTAAGTGACCTCAACTATTACAACGCCACATTGTGTTTTGTCGGCAGTTGAAACCAGTATTCCAGACATTTAATTTCCCTGATGATCTGCCAAGCAAGTAACTGCTTGGTAGTGAAACACGTGTAGGAAAAAACATTTAATTTGAATAAATAGTATTTGTAAGAAAAAATATCTTTAATGGTGATCATTGGTGTCTTGAAAGGAATGCTTTGGTAAGCCTTCATAAAATCACATATAAATGCTCTGTACTCTGTAATCGAGTATCATCGAGCTTGTTTTTTATTGGAACAACCCCGGTCTTCACTGAATGATCTATTTTATAAGTGAAAAATCTAAATCTATGTATATATATATATATATATATATATATATATATATATATATATATATATATATATATATATATTACAATACATCCACAACAATACTTTTTACATAACATCGTCATAAACAAAAACAAAAGCAAAACAAAAACAAACAACAACAAAAAAACACTCATTACATTTCATAAACGCATCATACCGTTTAAATTCTGACGGCTAGTGTTCGTTTGGCAAAAGAACAAAACCATTATTTTCTGTGCACCGCATTGTTTTAGTATGACGACATTTCAAATGTCGTACTTGCGTGTTATTTTTTTTTAAAAAACTGAACGCAAGATAACAACCTTCATATATACTGTGACTGTGAGGAGGGTGGGGGGGCATGCAATTCGAGAACGATTCCAACGAAATATCTGTGGGCGAAAAAAAAAAAACTCGAAAATTGTTTTTATCATTCTTTCATTTTATCTGAATTTTAACGAAAAAAGAAATTAACTTGACAATGGTTATAACAAAAGACTTTCGGCAACTCTCATTTATTTCCAATGTGGTATTCATTGAAAGGGAAAACATGCTAAACTTATCGCAACAATAGATTTAAAAAGCCATGCGTAAACATATGTAAAACGTTTACAAAATTAAAGCTGGGTGAGGGAAAGAGATAGATTAATATAAATAGATATATGGAGAAGGAGAGAGAGAGAGAGAGAGAGAGAGATGGGGGAGAGAGATTAAAAGCGATAGAGAGGAAAATAAAGTCAAGAACGAATCAGATGTTCGGAAAATTCTTGCCGAATTTTTAACTTAATGACAAGTAAAAACAAATAGCAATTTGTGTACCCGAGCTTTCTTAGTTGTTCATGAATAGCGGATTTTTTTATATTATAAGCCTTTCTTCTTGTTCTTGTGTTTTGTAATGTGGGATTATTCTAAAGTAATGTCTTCTTTTCATTGTCATCCTCCATTTCTATACCGACCCGCCACGTGTTAGGTCTTTTTCCTCATCGACGCCCACTTTTCACAAGTTAAATTACCTTTGCTTACGTCATTTTGACCACTCTTGATAATGAAGGCTAAAATTCAACTTTTTTTAAACGCTCTTCCGCACAGTTCTGTCATCTAAAGCATCTTCATTGTACACTGTACATATCTGTTTTGTATGCTTTTATAGAAATAGAAAAGTGTCAAATACCTGAAACGGGTCTTACAATCTTCCACTTTCAAAGTGTTCGAACATTAACACAAGTAAAATAATTTTTAACATTCTTACTAAAGAGATAGCTTTAAGTATGCTGAGACTGGAAATGTAAGTATACTATATTCATCAATAGTTTGACGTGTTCTAAGGTGTCAAAATAAACTACTAAAATAGTCACGAACTTTTTGTACAGTCGAATATTTTACTTTTATTCACAAGAAACAATGCCACTAACCCGTAAGATTAGGACATATTTATAAGGGGCGACCTGGGTTGGAAGTTGTACAGCAAGATATGTGTTCGTATTACAATTACATTTCTGCTGGTGTGTACTATGGAGGAATTAAGAATCAGGAAAGGGATGTTCAAGGTCTGAGGAAAGAAACTATCACAATGGAATAATATTCTGAAAATTAGGGGCCTTTAGATGTTTAGCGAGTTGGGTAGGTCGAGGTTATTTTCGTTTAGGGGGTGCAGCTATAGTAAATCTGTGGTAGTATTTATAAACCAAGCGCATGGATGCAACAATGCGATAAAAATCTGGATCCTCGCACACAGGGCATACTCTCTCCCAACTTTTAAGGTGGGTCTATCCTAATTGCGAGTTTAGCAATTACAATTCTAATTCAAACAAATAAAACAGAGTAACGAAAATGATACTTGAAACTTAAGCATAACAGGCCAATGAAAATTATATTTTAAACGTGACTGACACAGGTTTTACAAGAGACATAACTATTTGTTATCATGTTTATTAATTAGATATTAATCTTAAGAATATCGAAGGGCATATCGTCCAAAATATAGTAATAATATACGCAATATGAAAACAGTAGAACAATGACACATAAGCCTCGTTTAAACTGAAACTTGATTGTTTCTGTTTCATAGAATGTAATATCATATTGATAAAAAATGTTGTCTTTATTTTGCATAATCGTTAAAGTGTTCGGTAATGGGCCGAGAGACCGGTGTTCAATCATCGGTCTAGTCATCTCAAAACCTCAAAAATGGTAATTTATGCGTTTTTGCTAAACACTCACAATTATCAGACAAAACTCAAGATAATCACTCGACACTTGGCGTAGTAGCCAATGAAAAGTGAAGTTTCGGGTCGCTCGCGACTACGGTCGACCTTTTACTTATTTATTATTTACAAGCCGGACTCGTGTCCCGGCGTTGGCCAGGGATATAAAAGAATGATTTAACTTAAAAGAAAGAAATATTAGATTCCCACTTCTGAGAATAATCAGAAAATAAACAACTGTAAGGTATATATGTGATTAAAATAGGATTTTAATTGTTGTCCAAAAATTAACGCCCCACGCCATAAAAAAGGCTAATGAATTCTATTAAATATTGATCATTTTAACGGAAATAGATCACACATAATATGTAATGAAGAAAATGTCCTGGCCTTGCTGCTTTTAGCCTGGACATACCAGTAACCATACGTCCGTGTGGTTAAAAAACACACTTCAAATTAAAAAAAAGAAACAGTTCCGTTCGTATTGTGCACTTTATTCGGTGAAGCTCGTTACTATTCGTTATTATCACTTTTACTAAGCAAAACACAAATATTTTCCATTAGCGTTGTTTGTAAGTTGTTGCTAATTTTAGAATTAAAAGAGCCTCTCTTAAAAAAACATTAAAATCCTCCCTCTATATATATTTAAAATGAACAACATCACCAAATTGGATGAGTAAATAAAAAATACCCTACCTCAATTTTCCCGTCTCGAAATTGAGGAACCATTCGGTTATACGTCTCAATTAACCGCTAAGTAACCAGGAAGTAGATGCTCATTTTACGTTAAATTTATAGGGGCATACTTGCCCCACTTGAAATTTAAAATATTTAATAGTTGGTTTTTTTTCTCTGATCTTTTTTCAGGCTGTTTGCATGCACTATCAAATAAAGCATTCGATTTGAAGATTTGAAAAGGTAAACTACGTCGGGTGTGATAGTAAAGAGTCACATAACCTTTATTTTGCTTCTTAGAAAACATACCGTAACTAAAAGAGACAAGGTTTATTAAAATAAAAAAGTATAAATCACTCTGCCAGATGTACAGCTTATAAATCTTCAGTAGAGATTCAGTGACCATTGTAATGAAGAGAATAATCAAGTTCTACGACCATGTCACAAGATCGTCATGTCTTGCAAAGACAATCCTAGATGGAACTATACAGGGAAGAAAAAGGCGGGGCAAACAAAGAAAAAGTGGAAGGATAACATCGAAGTTGACATGGTTGGCACCGCGTAACACTCTCAGAAAGGCAGAAAACCTGGTGGGTTGGAGACAAGTTGTTCTCAGGGCATATTTGGCACCCCAAACGTCATTTAGATCACAAGGCAGATGATAAGAGATAAGATATAACGGTTCGATGTGATTATCTACAAAGGTTGTTTCCAGGAATGCAGTGGCTTAATGTGAATTAGTACTGTAAAACTACTATTTAAGACGTACAAGTTTGATGTAAGTACCGAAATACTTGTTAGACGGTGTGTGGTAAGCAAATACTGAAAATGTAATTGGAGATATAGCCGTTATTTTTGAGTAAGTACTCAAAGAAAAGTAAGAGTCAGTTGACTGGAATATTTCGAAATTCCTTATATTCTTCGTTACATAATTTACATATTTACGTATCAATATGGTTTTATTGATTGAATAAGGTATGTTATACTTACTCAGATTATTAATAGACTTTTGATTGTTTTTTTACTATTTTGATTATTCGGACTACTGGTCTCATTTGGAATGTTATTCTCACCATGTTTTGGCAGATGTACGCCCTACAGTATTCAGTATGTCCGCAAGACCCGTGGCACAACGAATGTAAGTGCTAACTCGTAATCAGTTCTAAGCGATAGTCTTCTGTTGGTTGAAGGTGTAATCCTGAGTACGGTCGATACTAATAATACAAGTACGAATTAGTTAAGACTTTTACCCGGTCGTGGCTGACAGAACGAGATGAAACTACCCCGTGGATTAAATAAAGTGTTCCGTTCGAAAGTCTGTACTATTACACTTTGTACAGTTCTGCATCAGACCTCCTGTCATATTTGGGCTGGCGAATCTCTGTCCCGTTTGAAGGATCTTGATAAGGTTTAGAAGCGTAGCTATAATTTTCTTGGCTGTACTCTATATTCTTCTTTGCACTAATTATTGCAGTGATTATTCATACAGAATAAGAGAAAATGAACACTATAATAATTTTATGTCGCTTACCTGGGCATTTTGAGAATGAAAAGCCTTATCAAAAGTTATGAGTATTGACAAAGACAAAGACATTAAAAATGCAGCTGAATTACGCAATAGTTGTGCTATTGTAAATTAGGTATTTCATGCCCGAAAACAGACAATGGAACGCAATTTTCTGTCGAATGAATTTAAACTATTCTGTCAAGCATTCAAACTTGTGTAGTGGAGCACAAGATGATCACGCCGTAACATACGAGAAGCAATGGTCAGGCAGAACGGTTCGTGGACACGTTCAAAAGAGTGCTTAAGAAAGCGATCGTACATCTACAGAAAACGCTATTCAATATTTTTGCAAGTATATAGGATGACCTCCAAATAAAATGTTTCAACTTTAATGGTGTCAGCAGAATCAATGTTTGCTAGCAAGATTTAAACGGTGTTTGATAGATTATTGCCAACCTATATGAAATCAGGATGTGAAAAATGTCACGAAAGGACGCTGAAAATTAGACAGCAAAATTTATTTCGGATGATCAAAAACAATTAATCCTACTGAGAAACAGAGATTATAGATACACGGATTGGAACATGATTGAAATGGTAAAGAGACTAAAGTTTACACACAAAAGATGAGGAAACTATATCTAGATGTTGTTTATAATAAACTGCAGAGTACGAACTAATTAATGTCGTACTCGACACATTTGAGATGCCAACACACACAAACAGATTATGAACAGCGAAGATCAAACAGAAAACGTCATGTTAAGGAATTGATTGTAAAAACTTCTAAAGAGAAAAAGTGTTGACTTCATAAGACACAGGGCTAAAAAGGGGGTTATTATGGTGTTATTATCGACTTTTCTTTATACTATGCATAGAAGAGCTTACGACGAGATTCAGAGCAGTCTCAAAGTAGTATTTTTGTAATAAATAATTTTGTATTTCTGTAAATGCAAACCTCTATAAATATAGAACCGTTTCATTTATTATCGGCCTTTGATGGTCACAACACTATTATTTTTTTTTCTATTTTGTATATCCAAAAAATATACATTATCTACGTAGACTGTAGACGAAACAAACTCACTATATGTTCGATAATAATCACAGCTGTTCGTGCTAATTTAATCCCTCGTCAATCAGATTCAATTAATTGCTTTTCGTTTTTAGAAACCGGTGTAATATTTGGTTTTACTTCAAATTTAAAAGTCATTCTTTCCATCTTCCCAGACCACAAGAGAAAATGCTAGACAAGTTTACTTTTTATTCTGTATTTAATGTCTCTGCGTCGGCATTTAAAATTTCAATATTTTGACAGAATGAGTTAATGGACATATTTCATAATTACAAATTTGCCATCTAGGCTATGCCTCAATGATATGAACATTCTTAATTTCAAATATTTCCTTTTAATGTAACGTTAGAGATTAGTTGCGTTTAAATTTTATTCATTCACCAGTTACGCTTTCACCTATTTTTCTTGTCTCATCTAAATTATTTTCCCAAATTTATTTTAATTTTTACAATTAATTATTGACAGATCTGAACCGGGATCAAATTGTAATTTGTTTTTATTCAATACGTTTGCTTGCACGAGCTTCTTGATATTTTAAACTTCGTTACTTGAAGCAATTTTAGTATAACTCGTTTTATCTTATTTTTCACTCTGTAGTATGTACTTTTGTGTCCCATGAGACCACAATTAAAACATTTTTTAAATTTTATCACTGCAATTACAATTGCCCGCAGCTAAAATACTGTTTAGGTGGTAAATTATTCTTTTTTAGATGATCAAATTTAGTTGGTGAATTAATTTTCTTTTTGCTATAGATTTTTCTAATATGTGATACTCCGCTTTGCTCAATGTCTTTTGAATGTTAGCGAACACTAATAACATTTTTACAGTCCTAAGTGATATGTTGACTTTTTAAACCAGGTTAATTCTCTAGTTTATTAAGAATCCATCGTTTGATTTCAGCATCCGTATTTGATACTAAACTCTGTGCGAAGAGTATACATCTAAAATAGCGAGCACTCAACTCTGACAATTTGAAATCATCGCAGAAGTAATGGTCAGGCAGAATGATTCGTGGACACGTTCAAAAGAGAGCTTAAGAAAGCGAGCGTACAAGGCTATTTAATAATTTTTGCAGGTATATAGGATGACACTCAGAAAGCGAAAGTCATCTAACATTTAATAGTCTACCTTTTGTGAAAAAAAAACGATTTTGAGCGAAACAATTTAGTTAATAATTGTACCGTCTAATGTCAGGTTGTTAGTTTTTATGGCAATATATAATTGACGACTCTGGTCTGCTCAACCTTTTCTAAGTTTCAAATTAGCACCAAATCTTTTTTTAAATAAATTCAATTCGCACAGTCGGTATTATAAACGTCTTTGTATCGTCAAAAATATTTCGTAAGTAAAATTATCGATAGCGCAAATAGAGGTTTGTGAAAATAATCTTTCACTGTAATATTTTGACCTCTATTGGATAATATGTATATTTTATTCTGTTCTTGCTCGGTATGAATAAGTATTTCTACAAATCTTGTTATTCTCTCCATCTGTTATTTCTTGAAATTTGTTTCCATTTTCTTTAACTTTTACTCTCCAGCCGAAGCTTTTCTATTTAAATTATTTCTTATATTCCATTTGTTATATTTGTTTTCACAGAATTAATCTTCTAGTCGAACTTATTGTTCTTATTGGTGTTTAATGGTATACTACATGGCACTTTATAATTCTTCCATTTTTGTCCCTTAAAATAAACAACATACTTTTGGTGTATTTACACGGACCTAACCTTTTGCAGTTGAGGATACATTCTTCAGTTTTTTTTGCGATAAAAATTACTTAAGTGTGTTCAAACTTATTAACGTGTTTCCGACTAAACAATAAAAAAATAGAAGGATAATCGACAAACGTTTTCGTGGATGTTTCTTCGATTTAGATTTCAAAACCTCGTATGGAGAATAATTTGAAATCTTTTTCAAGAACGAAAAACATGTTTTAATCATATTATATGATGTTTGGCATCGAGTTGCATTGAAAGCAAGTATAATTTGTAATTATTAAATAAGGAAAATCATATTAATACCAAAAGTTATTAAATGGAAGACACCGAATATCATTTCCTTTCAAATTTATTATGTGTCGTTTTGCTGCTAATCTGCGCATCGTATGTTTGACATTACTGCATTGGAATAACTTAACGTAAACTCTATCTCTCCTAATCTCTTTCTCCCTCTCTCTCTCTCTCTCTCTCTCTCTCTCTTTCTATATATATATATATATATATATATATATGTATATATATAAATATATATATGTATATATATGTGTGTGTAAATATATATACATATATATTACACACTGTTTTATGCGAACAACATGAACTTTATATATATATATATATATATATATATATATATATATAAATATATATATATATATATATATATAGTGTGTGTGTGTGTTAGAGTGAAATAAATTCCAGAAGGAAATCCGAGTATGAGAGCTCAATGTAATAAACAGAGCAATAATAAAATAAAGTAACACGAAATCACATAATCACCGGTATGATGATTTTTTCGACCTCCGGCCTTATCCAAGCATCCAAGAGAGGCGATTACATTTTTGAAAAATGTAATGTGTTTTGATATAAATATAATTCGATTCAATGGAAAAACCATTAGCATTTTTTTTACTTGAGATAGTATATCCATACATTATCTATAGATGCATTCAAAAGTGTTTAATCCGTGTGTAGAACGTAGTATTTTTATGGAAATATGCTTATAATAAGTTACAATAAGTTTGTTAAATAAGCTGTTAAGCCTAACGCGTCTTACTTAACGAAACGAAGCATTTTTCGTGTTAGATGTACTAAACATATTTTATACTCTATACGTGTATATAATTTGGTGTGTTTTTATATAGCAAGTCAAAGAAAGTTTTCATCGGTTAGTTTATTCAAGAAATCTTTAAGAAGAACAACACAGCTGAAGGAGCAGTCTGAATTTGTTATTGGCAATTTTCATTTGCGCTCCCCATTAAGGAACGTTGTTATTGTTGTATAGAAGTAGCACACAAATATGGAGACCAGCTGTGCATCTATTGTAATATCTTTTATAATGTTTCCCATTAGGAAAACATGATATAAGCGTCTCTGCAGGAGTTACGATCGTTCTGGTGATAAACAATGTTTAGCGAATACAGAAAGGAATTAAACGGGCATTTCTTCCAATTATGAAAAGACAAATTGGCATTTCGTTGCAACGGAACAAGCTTTTTAGATTTCACACGTGTAACCAGATAAATCCAAGATTATATAATCTACAGGTTGTTTGGAAAATTGATGGCTTTAATTCGGAATGATATTCTATATGTGTACATAGGTCAGAAAACGCTTATCTTCTGAGTTTTAGGTCAGTAAAACTTATACATTTTGTACTAATGCGTCATACGCTTGTTATCTCAGCCCAGGAAGTATTTTTAATGGTGAATATTCTCCACCTCACTCTTTTCTGAGCCTGCCTGCATCCACGAGCGTACCTCTTATTGGACTTTTTACCCTTTGGATTTTCTATTTTCGCCGTACCTGAAGTTGTGGTTTCTTGGAATTTAACTTTGAATCCTCTCTCACAACCTTTCGTGCCTCTTAACGACCTACCTATCTACATCTCATTCTCTCCGCTGGACTTTTCGACACCGGACTTTTTAGCAATCGGACATTTGCTTGCATTCGGGCAGAATTTTGCCCTGTGTTTCTTTCCCTACAACCTTTATTTTATTTTTTCAAATTTTTAATCTTGGCCTTTGCCAACTTATCTATCCAAGCGACTTCCTCTGATGATAAGATTTTGATTTTGAAAAGCCTGGCTTAAGGAAAATTTAACTTAAATAAATTGCCTTTTTTGCGGAATATACCTTGCTCTGAGAAATTGAATTGAATTTTGATTTGACTGTTGCTTCTCTAATTCCTTTCCATTCTTCTTCTTCATATATATATATATATATATATATATATATATATATATATATATATATATATATATGTGTGTGTGTGTGTGTGTGTGTATACATTTAAAAATGATACGCAGAAATCTCTCTAAGGCCCTTTCGACTATGATCTCCTCAGGAGAAAATCGATAGTTTTAATTAATAATATTGTATAAAGAAAGAGCAAATGGGGAAATTGAAAGTGCCAAAATTAACGATAGAGCGATTAAAAGTCAATTTAATGATTTACTTAAAAAACCGATTAAAAGGCACTGCGTTAGGGGGGAAAAAGGGAGGGAGTTCAAAGTTCCCCAAAGAGATTTAGCGATCTAATAAATGCCTTCTGTCGGCACAAGGAAGGTTTTCGAATAGCAATAAAGACAGATTCCAATATTTTCAAATGGTTCTTGGAATCTGCTCTATGCGGTTTATTTTATAGCTACTGGCACAGCTTGGGGTTTCAACCAAATGCTGACCAATAGCAGAGTCCAAAGAATTAGAGGAGGGGTAACACAAGGATCCTACCCTTCCCTGACGTATTTTTGATGGAATGTGCTGGATTATGCGGGTCTTCAAATGCAAGGAAGGGCGCCCTATATAGCCAGCATCACATTGGCATTTGAATGTGTATACAATATAACTATAATTTGTATAAGGCACACTATCATTGCGAAAGGAAGGAAAAGCAGGTCTAGTAGCATAAACTAATCGTAAGGCAACAAAGTAGAAACAATTATTAATGCTATCAACAATCTGTTTACCTAGTTTAATACTATTTCCCCCTATCCAAGGTAATTTCAAATAAATGGGTCATTTTACAGGCCCAAATATTTTAGGGGATTTAAAGTCAGCAACTTTTTTATTAATGCAATCAATGATAAGGTGTTCAGGATAACCATTATCAATGAATATATCCCTGATCCTATTAAGTTCACAATCTAATCTACTTGGAGAACAAATCACGAGGGCTTTATGCACCAAAGTGTAAATTAAGCCTACCTTTTTAGACTTAGGCGCAAAAGAAGACCAGTTTACGTACAGGCCAGTAAAAGCAGGCTTCCTGTAGATGGCAGTGAGAAGGCCACCCCTTGAACGTTCAACAAGGACATCCAAGAAGGGAAGACAGTTATTCTTCTCACTTTCCATTGTAAACTTAAGAGCCTCATGAATAGAATTTAACTCATGAAAGAATGCCAGTGCTTCACTCTGCGAAGAAAATATCGCAAAAGTGTCATCCACATATCAAACATAAGTAGAGGGGCATCTTTACAGACCTAAATAAAACGGATTTGTAATATCCGACGAAGATATCAGCTAAAGTGGGGGCCAATGGACTACCCATTGAGACCCCGTCGACCTGATTATACATTATATTCTCGAAGCTGAACTCGACTGATTTAGTGCATAGAAGTATCAATTCTATGAAGATCTCCCTAGTGAACCAAGGGGCAGTCAGGCAACATTCATAGAGAGCGTCGGCACAAATAGTCATAGTCTCATCTAAAGGTACATTAGTAAAGAGACTAGAGACATCAAAAGAGCACATAAATGATGTCTCAGAATCCGGATCTAACCCACGTAGAACTTCAACAAACCGATAGGAATCAGGGATGCAGTGCGTCGTGTATAGATCACTCACAGTTTGCAAGATTCCGAGGAGCCACTGAGCCAAAGACTGTTGGGCGGACCCTATTATAGGTCTCAGTAGCACCCCCTCCTTGTGTATTTTAGGAAGACCATATAATCTATTAAAAATAACCGACAACTCGTGTCTGCAGATTTTTGTATGAATCCCTTCCATTTTCCGGATTAAAGTCCTTATCTCGGATAAGAATTGGCTGATGAATCTGCCGTAATTTTGGTTTAGGTCGAAAGTACTTTCCGACCCATCTGGGTATCTTCAGTGCGAATAATGTCAATCAGGTAAAGACCTGGAGTGAGTTTATAGATAATTTTGGCGGGAGAATTTAAATACGAAACTAAATTTAGTTAGTATTATAAAAATTACGGCAGATTCATCAGCCAATCCGAAATTAGGACTTTAATCCGGAAAATGAAAGTTATTCATACAAAAATATCCAGACATAGTTGTCGGTTATTTTTAATGATACGTGCCTAAGAGAAAAAATGCTTCCTCGATACACACACACACACACACACACACACACATATATATATATATATATATATATATATATATATATATATATATATATATATATATAAATATATATATATATATATATATATTTACATATATACATATATATACGTTTTTAGACATATATAAATACACGTATACATTTACTTATATAAGCATATATATATATATATATATATATATATATATATATATATATATATATATATATATATACATATTAATATATCTATGGGCAGATTTGAATATGCATATATGTACATATATATATGTGCATAGATACATATAGATGTACATATGGCTATACACACATCACATTTACACGCATATGTATATATATACGCGTGTATCAAATGCATGAATAAATTGTCTTAATATATAGTTAGTCTATTATCTTTTCATTGCTTTTTTGTTCTATCGTCGCACTAAATTACTTTTAAATCGTATTCTCGATTGCGTTTCCTGGCCTTGGAGTGCGTTAACAGCACGATGCAGGAGAATTGCGTGCCATTTTAACTTACCCCATTCCACCCGGTTCTAAAGCTTAGTCTCTTTCCGTCTGTCGGTAGAGTCTGACTGGGAAAGCATCGGTAAGAACCGAAGTAGATAATATAGTAAACACCGGCAATATCACGGCGAGCAATAGCAACAGTCAATAAAGCTATCATCATAAAACGAAGATGATAACCTGCACGTTTATTCATCTGAGACTATATACCGAAACGAAAGACACAAACATCTATGTATATATATATATATATATATAGATAGATAGAGAGAGAGAGAGAGAGAGAGACAGAGAGAGAATATAAAGTTTTGTATAGTTTATAAATATATACTTTCTTTAG